>VWZU01010258.1:153005-196979 GCA_013397095.1 Sterrhoptilus dennistouni
ATGTTCATTGGGAGCCATCCCCTGAGCAAGGCAGGCAGCTGTGCCCTCTTCACTCCTCCTCTGGTGCTGGGTTTGGAGCACGGGGAAGGGCTGCCCTTGTTCTGCTGCTGTGACTCAGCCCTGGCTGATGTGACAGGCAAGCTGTCAGAAGGAATTCAGTCACACTCAGGGCTTGTCCCCACGGGTGGAAAAAAATCCAGCAGGGATGCAAAGCAGCATTAGGGCAGCAAAATGTTTCAGATGTGCTGCATGTTCTGCAGAGGCTGGAGAGCCCTTACCAGACCAGGAGATCCAAATGCCAGGTGGATCTGTGGTCCTGCAGGGATTTCTAATCCAGGTTGTTCCACAGAGCCATTTCCAGATCCCTAAAATGTGTCCTCTCCCTTCAGATTAATGCTCAGGGGTGAATGTTTTCTTGCCTGTGGCTTGGGAGTTCCTTCCTTCCTGCATTTGCAGATTTGGGGAATAAGGACTTGGACTTCCATAAATCACTTGCAGTTGATGTGAAAGAATAGGAATCATGATGGGGAAGTGAGGGACAGCAAACTTAACACTTCCAGAATGGAAATGTTCTTATACCACAATATTATATGAAGTTTGATGCCAAAAGTGCATCACACTAATATTGAATTGTGTCCTTGGTGTGCTGGTGGTGAATTGGGACTGTTAAGGATACAGTCTCTGTTTAACATTTCCTAACTAGGAAATCCGGTAGAGTTCAGTGCTGTTTGTCTCTTTAGCAGTTTCTGGAAGAAAACTCAATTTTCAGGAAGTGCTACAAAGGTTGTTCTGCTTATTGTTCCTATGATGGGCAGATTTTGCATTTTCCTTTCGCAGGGACTACCTAATGTAGTACTTAAATTGTGTCAGTGTTGGAAATACTGTGCCACCAAAGCTTTCACCTAATTCTCCCTGCATTTTCTTTCAACACCCGGTGTATTTAGCAGTGTTTGTGTGATTTCTTGCAGTAAAACCTCATGTTTTGTATGCTAGTGGTTGCCAGCACATGTTTCAGAGTCTCCTGCTTGTCCTTTCTGGATGAGCTCACTAATGGTGTCTGGGCAGGAGCTGTGCAGGCTCAGCCAAACCCCAAACCTCCATTCTTACCTTTCCCTTGGGGCAATACAGTTTTCCCTCTGATGTCTTGGGAAGGCTGACCTAAAACAAACAGAGACTGGACAGAGCTGTAGAATAAAGCAGATATTTATTAAAGGGCCTTTAAGGATATACATTGGGCAGGACAAGAGCCTGGCCAGGGTTATACCCAAGGTGGACCCAAAATGGTCACAAAATGAACAACTGGTCACGAGGTCTCACACTTTTATAAGTTTTGGTCCATTTGCATATTGGGGTTTAATTGTCCAATTACAGCTTCAGGTTGTGAAGTCCCATCCTTCTTGTTTTCTCTCTTCAGCCCACCATTGTTTGTGCTTTTGGGCCTGAAAGTTGTACTCGTTGTCCTTGGTGTCCAGCAGGAAAAGGAATTTGTTTTGTCTCCCTACTCTGTGAAGAGAGCTTACCAGCACTTAATATGAGGCTCAGAACTGCACCTCAAGGCAGCACAGAATCTGAAAAACATGAAAGCTAAAACTTAAGGCATCACCTCAATGCATCCAAGAAAAACCTTTTTCCTCCAGAATGGCTCAGTATGGGGGAGGAGTTGGATACAACCAGCATCATCCAGATCTCCTCCTCTGTTTTCCTTTCCTCTTCTCTCCTCTCACCGTTTTGGAGCAGAGCTTTTTCTGTGATGTATGTTCAGCCCTCATTTGGATTTACAGAAACTTTTAAGGCAGTCAGTTTTCAGCTGTGACAACATTTGCATCCAGATTGCAGATGCAGGAACCTGTTGAACTCGCCATCATTACTGGTGAGAACTCCTGAAGGCTTCCTGAGGGCATAAATAGCATTACAGGATCATGGAATGCTTTGGGTTGGGGAGGACCTTAAAGAGCATCTCAGCTTCCACTGTCCCAGGTTGCTCCAAGCCCTGTCCAACCTGGCTTTGAACTCTTCCAGGGATGGGGCATCCACATTTTCTCTGGGCCTCACCATCCTCACAGGAAAGAATTCCTTCCTCACATCTCATCTAAATCTACTTTCTTTCAGTTTGAAGCCATTTAGCCGATTTATCTTCTTGTGGGCCACTTTTTTAGGTACTCTGGAATAAGAGTGCTGTGGAACAAGGGAGCTGAGAGGTTGAGGTTTAAAAATCCCTTGGCATTTTGGGGTTTTTCTCTTTCTTCATTTTCCAAGCTGGGTGGTTGGCAGGACTATCTGCTCTGCTGACAGTAGGGTTCACTCACTCCCTCACTCAGCACAAGCAGAGCTCACCCACATAAAAACCCAAAGGATAAGTCCCTGTTTATTATTTTCACTGAAAATTTTGATTTATTTTGCTTTCCTTTTTGTGTGGAAGAGATGATTTAAAAAAAAAAATGTCTTCTTCCTGGACAGGTCTAATTAAAAAGTATGCTCAGCTTTGCTGTTTATTTGTAAAACTCTGTTGTCCCATTAGGATGTGAAGTTGGTGGCTGTCAGGACTCTCTCAGAAATTTTAGGTCAACTGCAGCATTTTAAAGGCAAACCCCAGATTGAAGCCTGTTAAATCTCAGCCAGTTGTTGAAAATAATGGCTCTGCTTATGGAAAAAGTGATAATTTTATAATCCAGCTGAAAGAAAAGCTATACAAACATGGATTAATTCCATTTTTCAAAAACTTGAGACACATCTAATTATCTTTATTTCTCTTGCTTATAAAATATTTTTGAGAGAAAAACAAATCTGAGGCTCTTCTCTCATTTCTGTCCTATTGCTTTTGGTGTTCTTGCAGTGATAACAATGAGTGGAATTGAGTTTTTGTCTTCGAGAAGCACAGATCCATAATTTTGCCGATAGATTGACAGCTGTCTGGAGTTTATTTTGTTTCAGTCTTTTTTTTTTTTTTTTTTTTTTTTTTTTTTTTTTTGTTAGATTTTTTTTCACCACAAATTATTCATTTTTAGCTGATTAAAAGCTCCCCTCACTTGCATCTATTGCATTTTCCACTCTGCATTTGTGCCTTCCACCAAAACCCACACTCCTCTCCCTGCCTTGTGCTTCCTGCTTCTTTTTATAGTTTCACCTGAGGACCTTTTCTTTTAATTGTGGAAGCCTGCTTTGATTTAATGGAAGTTTCTGTCCTCTGAGAATGATAATGTAACACTGAGTGCTTTTTTTCCTTAGTGATTATTATTTGTGGGCAAAACCAACTGCATTCTTAATTATCCTCATTAGTGGTTCTGATTTCGAAACTGATTCAGAGGAGAAACCCTTTGGAATAAGAGGTTGAGCCACTAGCACATTGAATCAGAGCAGCAATTTGAAAAAGCATCATTTTTTTTGGTGGACACATAGCAAATTTATATTGTTGAGCCCTAAAAACCCTTCCACAACACACAAATAGTTCTGCATTTTGAGATTTTATACTGTGGGAAGGATGGTGCTCTCATTTGTTGACTTAAAACTGTGGTGGGTGGTGGTGCTTAATGGGTTTTTTTGTAATTGCATTAGTTTAATATCTTCATCTCTTTGCTAATTATATTTGTAATATCATATAATTCTGGGCAATTGATTTAATTTTGTTTCCCACGTTAAAGCTATTTTTGATTTTAGCATTCTCTCATAATTCTTCTTTAGGGCTGATTTCACTCTTCTTCATTTTATTAATTCCTTTTTATTAAGACTTACTTTGGATTCTGGTCAGAGCATCTTTATCCAGTGCTGTCTTCCTGTTCTTGAAGTTACTTATTTTGCTTCCACCTGAAATTTACTCCTCGTGTAAGGTGTGTTTTACCCTCCTTCCCCTCAAACAACGAGGAATATTCAATCCCCATCAATTTAGAGGAGCAAAAGAAATCCCTGTCCAGAGCCAGAATCAAAACCAAAGTTGTAAAAGTACATTTGCTTTACCCTTGCTCTAATAAAATTTATAATATTTATCAACCTTGTGTGTTAGTCATTAGATAAAACCCCTAGAGGGAGACACGATTATTGTAATGCCTCATCACTCTGATCTTTCCACAATAGCTGCAGTAATTTCTCTAGGTCACTTTGCATAGCCTGTTACTGGATAATTGAGTAGTGATAATAACATCCTTGTTTGTAAGTGTCTAATCAGGTTTTGATTCTTTTCAAATAAGGCTTTTTTTTTTTTTTTTAGTTCATCAAGGGGAAGCGTATTGGAGGAAAAAAGGCCAATTTAACCTCTTTTTAAAAATTTTTTTTAAAATCTCTCTTTTTTAAAATCTCAGTCATAGTGATCCAGTATAGAATCTTGAAAAAAAAAAAAATTAAAAATTATCCTAAATAGTGACACAGCTCATCAGCATTTGCACCCTCCCATCCAGCCAGGCTCTCTCTCCCTGTTCTGCATTGAGCAATCAGCATATTTGTGATTGCATTTGTAATGTTTCCACTGCTCGTTTGAAAGGCACAGCAGTGCATTCAGAAATGTTTCATTTATCAGTTCTCTGTGCGTGCGTGTGTTTATGCAGAAAAGAATTATCTTAGCATATTGTATTGTTTGGATGTCAACAGGATAATTAACCTGTGGTATGATCCTGGTAATTCAGTTTCCTTAAATATAATTTATTGTTTAGGTGGCTTCAGCCATTTTCCCACTAAAGTTGGTTTGGGGTATTTTTTTTGGCTGCTTTTTAGATTAATTCCATTAAATTGCCTTACAAGATATTTGTATTTACAGTGAAAAATCAATATTTTATTTTCCTCTGTTAGGGAAGATTTCAATATTTTTCACTGACCATATGAAAAAATGAGGCTTAAATTCTCACTTTAAATTTTTTTTCTATTGTTTTGCTATAATTGGGTCTTTTGTTCTCTCTAGGTCTCTACCTCACAGCCACATGTTTTTAAGGACTGTGGTCACAATGATGTTTTCTTGCCTGCTTTTACTCTGATCTCAAGCCAGTGAAAAAGGAGCTTGTCTGGCTGATGGCAGATCTTTCAAGAGAGATGAGATCTTGGGGAGTTCCTTGAGTATTAAAATCCTTCTGACTTCCACCTGTCTTGTTACCTTTTTCTTCCATTTAGCCAAATAACCTCTTTCCTTTAATCTCCTCCCTGTCCTCTTTTGGGGATGAAAGGGAATATCTGGGGTGGCTCTTTGGGGATGATCCTCTGCAGGGCCAGGGGTTGGGCTTGATGACCCTTATGGGTCCCTTCCAACTCAGGATATTCTGTGATCTTTGTCTTTTTTTTTTTTTTTTTGCTCTGATCCCACTGTATCTTTTTATGTGCCACCTCCCACACCAACACAAAATAAAATAAATGTAAATTTAGGCAGCAAACATCTACCCAGAAGCTAAAAACATTGGGGCACCTGTGCTGAACTTCTCCAGTTAACTGAGATGTTCAAAAAGGCTGGGAAGTTGTCCTGATCCCTCCCTGTCTGCTGGAGATGGTGGACCAAGTGAATTGAATGATTTACCCCATCAAGGCAGGGTCTCAGGCAGTGTTTTTCCTACATTACCCGTGGAGAAAGCTCAAAAAACTGCTCTCCTACCCCAGGCACGATGGGTGGGGTCTTTTAGGGAAAGGCTTTCTTAAACTTTGATTAGAGCTTGATGAGCTGGTAAGAATACACGGGTTCCTAGTCCTTAAACTTCTTAAGGGAATGTGTCTCCTGCTGCTTTGCAGAACTTTTTCAAAATGTCTGTTTGCAAAACTTTTTCCAAATATCAGTTTTTTCTGGGATGTGTTGTCCCATCATGGCAAAAAGCAGTCCCAGGTGTCTGCCATTCTAAATTCAGGACTAGGAGCTTAAGCTTTATTAAATACTATCCTTTCTTTCCTTTATTTTCTTTTTCTGTTTTTTATTCTACTCCTTGGGATTGCCTCTATGAGTTCCTTGTGTTTAAGCAGCTGTATTTAAAAGTGAGAAATTACTACATTTTAAGGTGGCACTTCATACAATCCAATAAATCTGAAGGAAATACTTGATTTTTGCCCAGTTCCTCAATCACAACCTCACTGAGGAGAAAAAGAGAGGGAACATTGATGTCCAAAGCTGTGGCAAACCAGAAGTTCCACTGTAACACAGTTCAGGCTGTTCCTACAAACCTGCTGTAGTGCAGGAGTGCAGTCAACTGCTTAATTATGTAATTTATCTTTTCTGTTTTGATTTTTTATTTTATCTAAATAATCTCAGTGGTCTCTTGGCTCCAGAGTTTCACTTTGATTCATATCTTTTAATTTATCTATGTAAACATTTTATGCTGGATTTGATTAATCAAATGGATGAGAATTAATTTTTTCCCTTAGTTTGAAATTGTTATTCATTTAAGACCAAACTTCCCCCTTGCAAAGACATTACAGGAGCAATATTTAGTCCTTGAAAAGGTTATGGAAGGTGAAATTAAATCTAAGTATCAATTAATTGTTCAGAGACATTTTATTCATATTTCTGAGTGTGCTGACTGGTCTCTCAACCAAAAGTATTTCAGTTCTTTCAAGAGCTGAAGAGAAAACTGGGGCCAATTGCAGAACATGAGGCCCAAAAAGACAACTTCAAAATCACAGAAGTGTTATTTAAATTTCCTAAAAGATGAAAGAGCACACGATGAAAAGGAATTATGTACAACACCAAGGCTCAGCATTGCATTCTGAGTTGAACAGACACAAAATTTCCTTTTGTTCCATGGAAACGCCAGGAAAGTTTTCACTTTTTGGCACCTTTAGGGTGAAGGTTCTTGCAGCTGAAGCAACCTGAAGGTTGGGACATTGTGGAGGAAGGGAAGAGGACAGATGGTTTCATGATTTGCTTTTGCATTTCTTCTCTCATCTCTTTGTTGGTGCTGATCCCTCTTTGTCCAGATCCAGATCCTACACAGGGATTTTAATGCTGTAATTTAAAATTAGGATCTTCTCTCGCACACCTCAGTGACACCCCCTTCTGCCCAGTGAAAAGGAGGATTCAGAAACAGCAGTTTCAGCCTGGTTTGTCTTGTGAGGATGTTGGAACCCTAGAGGCTAAAAATGTCAAGTTTTCTGTGTTAAAAGGTGCTGACCCTCAAGCAAGCACCACGTTTCACTTGAAGCCTTAGAACAAGCTCCCAAGGTTGAGTAAAAACACAAGAGTTGTAAGTGTAGAGTTTGAATAATATCGTGTAATCTCGCAAGGTGAAAAACTTGAATTTAAAATTTTAGTGTAGTAACGTGTAAATCAAGATAAAGAATTTTAAGTGTTGTCTAAGTCCTTCTGCTTCCTTCTTCTTCATGAATTTAAGTAGTTTTCTGTAATTAAGTAAAAAAGTCCACATTGCAACCCTTAAGTACTCATTAAGTCAAAAGTATAAATAATATGTGTCATTTAGTTGTTAAGTAATTATCACTTAAATAACCTTAAAAAGAGTTAGAAGCACTCCATTTTACCTTTGTTTTCTAACTTACCAGTTAGAGCCCACAGCTCTAATTAAATTTTAAATAAAACAAAACAAAAAAACCCCCAAAACAAAAACACCCCAAACAACAACAACAAAAACCCACAAAAAAACAAAACAAAAAAAACCCCAAAAAACCCACCAAACAAAAAAACACCCAAAAAAACCCCCCAAAAAATCCAAGCCAAAACCTTTACATGAAGCCTTGAAAAATCCCAGTCTCAGAGGCAAGAAATATTGGCTGAGTCCTTGTAGAAGACCTTCAAGTGATCAACGTGCATAGATGTAGGAGCTGGAGACCTGGAGGAGTGACCTGCCTGAAGGGAGAAATGGCCACCTCTGAAAAAAAAAATAAAAAAATCAGTCTATTCTTAGCTGTGCCAATAGCTACAGGTGTTGGAAATGCCAAACTCAGCCTAAATTTTCACAGCTGTGTGTCCATCCTGGTTTTATCCTGACTCACAGTGCTCGGTCTCCCTTGGTGAGGGAGGTCAGCTCACAGCCCCACTGAGCAGCCTGTAAAGAATCAGCTCAGTTGAAAAGTGAATTCTCAAATGCCAACAGGAATTTTGCATCTGGCTGATGTATCCAGCCCTTCGTTTTAAGCACAGGAGTGTTGTTTCCACTGAAAATCAGGAGAAACTCTGTTGGCTGTAAGCTTTTGTCAGTTCCTCTTATCTCTTATCAAATACTTGAGAGTAAGGGATATGGATTGAACATGCTAAAAATTTATCCTCCTCCCATCTCCCTCCCTTCCCGCTGTTTTTCCCAGCCCAATACCTCTCTCCCCATTCTTGTAGGAGTGAGATCCTGGCATCTGTTGAGCCTTAGACTCCTGAACTTTTTCTTGTCCTTTGATCTGATAAACTGTTGATGCTGTCCTTTAACCACTCAGCTGAAGACACAAATCTCTGCCTTTTTGCCCCAAAGTGCTTTCAGGTGCAGATTGTTTGTCACCTCTTCATTCCAGCTGGGGCACCTGAGCACTGCTGAGGTGCAGCCTTGCTCCTGTTTCCCTCCAGAATTATTGGTTTTGGTAATAAATAACCCTTATTCAGGAATAATCTTTGCCTTTTCTTTACTTTCACTGAGAAATTATGTGATCTTTGTCCAGGCCAAGTGCAGTCACTCAGCTGCAAGAGTTTTCAGTTCTGCCTTGGGTATTATTTTCTCTTCTATGATTGCTTTTTTTTTTTTTCCCATTTTTCAGGTATTTCTCTTTGCTGTGTTATTTCCATAACTTCCATCAGTTTCCCTTTCCACTCGCCCTTGCAACTCTTAAGTCTGAGTTGCTGCTGCTTTTTTGAAAAATACAGTGTTTAGTTGGATCATATTCTATCATTAAGCAACATATAATTAATTACACATCATCTTTGACTTGTCTCAGTTTCAATTAGGTTTCAATAAATCACTTGTTCTGTCATTCAGCTAATCCCTCTCCTCCTATGGAACGTTGAGGAGAAATATCTTTTTAATAAAAGCTTCCAAAATCCCATTTTTGTCTATTGGATGTCTCCAAGCAGCTTACACAGTGAATTCCACCACAAAAAAAAAAGCATCTGGGCTGTCAGCATTGTGTACAAGTGTGTGTATTACAGCGCTGTGATTATTTTCCAGGGATCTTGGTGTGTTTGTGGCTGCCATTAAAATGAATGCTTAGCAGATGCTGGGTTAAAATGAAGCACTATTGTGCTGGCTGATGGATGGAAAGTTTGTCAAAAGTACTGAAAGCTTCTACAGGGGATACAAAGCAGCTGGAAAAATTCATTGTTCTGTGCTGCTCCTGTGAGTCTCCAACTCAGCTGTGCTGCATTTGACTGGGAAGTTACATTCCATGGAAGTGTCAAACCGAGTTCCTGATATTTTTCTATTTTTATGGCATTTGTAATTTGGTATTTACCTCTTCGTTCTTGGCCAGGAAAGCTACTGGATTTGCTTGAACATGTGCTAAGAAGCAGAACAGCATAATAAGAGCTGGCAAATGTGAACTGTGTTTATTACTTCTATGTGAATGTCTTGTTGGCCAATGGAAATTTAAATGCCCCGTTGATTGTTTCATTTGTATTTGTAGAGAAAAGCTTGTACAGCAGATGAACAATGCTAAATTGGTTTTTTTTTCCAGTTATCTATTATGTTACCAACAATGCTGTTCTCTGCTTCAGAGTACAACTATAATTAGAAATGTGATTATGTAAAAGTGGCAGCATCTTATTCACTCCTTCTGAATGAGGATTCAGCTTCTCTCTGTGCTTAGTCCTACTGTGCCTATTTTTGCTTTCCAGATGCCAGAGTTCCTCTTGGGGTTGCACCCACTAGGTGGAACTTTTCTTGCAGGGGACTTTATTCTGTGCTGGCTGAACTGACTCATCTAAATGCAGGAGCTCAGCTCCAGAGTTGAAATTTCTCCTTTCTGAAGCTCCAAGTGCCTTTCAACCTTCTCTGTGCCACTCATTTATCCATCTCCTGCATGCCAGACATCTTTCCCTGTTGGAGAGGGTGACTCCCTTTTTTTAATTTCCAGGGATTCCCAGAGCCAGTTTTTCTCTCTTTTGAGTCTCTCCTGATGATATTTAGAATTAACACCTTCCCACCTTGTATCTTTGCAAGATATCAAAAGAGAAAAGGAAAAAAATAGTCTATTTTGTGCTCCAAACGATCATAAAATGCAGTGGCACAGTTAGACAAGAGAGTTCCTGGCTTAGCATTGGGATTGCAAGTTCTTTCTGCAGGATAATAGAATCCTTCTTGTGCAAATGAAGGCTACCCTGAAACATGTCTCATCACTTCTCTCATCCAGTGGGGTCACCTTTTCAAAAACTGACCCCTTACCAGCCTTGCTTTAGAAAGTCCTGTCAGAATCTACTGCATTCAAGATATAGTGAAACATCCAAGTCTCTGTGTCTGTGTCAAGCAAAACTGACAAGTTTTATTGGGGTTTTTTTGTTTGTTTGTTTATTTGTCTTACAAATGAGCACTATATGCAAATATAAAGCAGGTTGGTGGTATTGGAATATATCCTACCATTTATTGGAAAGCAAAAATCATATGTTAGGCTTAGTAGCCCTCCAACAGACGTTAAGAGGGTACTTTAGAGGAAATATTGGGGAACATTTAAACCACCTGGGGACTTCAGTCCCTCCAGTGAGAGCTGAGCAGCTCATGGCAGAAGTGGTTCATCTGGTGCTCTGACTAATAGTGACTCTTCCCAGCGATACAGAATCTTCAGTTCAAGGTTGGGAGTGGGACTTCATGGAGTCACATGGATGGCAGAACCAAGATTATCACAGGCACCTTGGTTTAGAGGTCTTTGCTAGAAAGACCTGACCAAATTATATAAAGCACTTACATTACTGTATCTGTATTAAGTACAGACATGTATTACTATTAAGGAGTTATGGGAATTTTTTTTCACTGCTTGCTCAGTTTCTTTTATTACTTTATAAATATTTTTTGCCACGGAAAGACTGTAAAAATAAATTTAGGGATGCCAACAGAGACTGCCTGTTTTCTAGGCAGAAATTCAGTCACTGGAAATCTCATAAAAGCAGATTACTGATAGATTTTTGCAGGCTCTAGTGATGCCTTAAGTTTTAGCTTTCCTGTTTTTCAGATTCTGCGCTGCCTAGAGATGTAGTTCAGAGCCTCACATTCAGCGCCATTCAGCTCTTCACAGAGCAGGGAGACAAAACAGATCCTTTTCCTGCTGAAGATCAAGGACAACTTTCAGCCCCAAAAGCACAAACAATGGTAGACTGAGGAGAGAAAACAAGAAGGATGGGACTTCACAACCTGAAGTTGTAATTGGACAATTAAACCCCAATATGCAAAGGGACCAAAACTTAGAAAAATGTGAGACCTCATGACCGGTTGTACGTTTTGTGACCATTTTGGGTCCACCTTGGGTATAGCCCTGGCCAGGCTCTTGTCCTGCCCAAGGTGTACCCTGGAGGCCTTTTAATAAATACCTGCTTTATTCTCTAGCCCTGAACAGTCTATTTCAGGTCAGCCTTCCCAAGACATCAGAGGTAAAAATGGTGCTGCCTCAGCAAGTGCAGGAGTGAGTGGATCTGAATCCGTTTACACCAAAAGGGGTTACTCATTTTACTTACAGTGTTTAACGTGGCTTAGAAAAGGAGAAACATTTTATTATTTTATTTATTTGTTAGAACAGACATTAGCATCCAGATGCTTTGATTACCTTCCCTGGGCGCCGCGTCTGACTCAGCGTCGAATCGTTTCGCGCGCGGCTGAAAAAAATCTCTCAGGTTTTCAAGGTCTGTTCTTTTTTTTTGTCTTGCAGTTTTCAGTGAAGAGCTACACGCCAGTCTCTACTTTGTCAATGCATCTCTGCAAGAGGTAGTGTTTGCTAGCACCACAGGGACTCTGGTCCCCTGTCCAGCAGCGGGGATCCCCCCGGTGACGCTCAGATGGTACCTAGCGACGGGCGAGGAGATCTACGATGTCCCAGGGATCCGCCACGTCCACCCCAATGGCACTCTCCAAATCTTCCCCTTCCCTCCTTCAAGCTTTAATAACTTAATCCATGATAACACTTACTATTGCACAGCTGAAAATCCTTCAGGGAAAATCAGGAGTCAGGATGTTCACATTAAGGCTGGTAAGTGGGAGTCTTTTGTTGGATTGGGATTGAGGAGGGAGGGAACTTGGGTGTTTCAAAGAATAGCAGCAGATATCAGCCAAGGGAGGTTGGCCAGAAGTGTAGCCTCTAAACTCTTAACAGTATTAAGTAATATTGTGAATTCTTTCCTCTCCTCCCCAGTTTGAATCAAACTTAGCTTTCCAAACATCAGTTGAGCACAAGTAAAAGGAGAAATGGACTGATAATCAAATCAACAATCTAACCATGCTTGCACATTAAAGAACTGTGTGAGAAAAAGATGGATTTTGTGCATGGGCTGGTAGAGAAGAGGAATGCTTGGTCTAAAATCACACCTCTCCTCCCTTGTTGGGCTTTGTTTTGAGGGAGAAGTTTGTGTCCCCTGCAATGATTCAGCAGCTGATGTGGGTCCATGGGCAGTGCTTTCTCTTGAAGCTAAAATATGCAAATGAGCAGAATGGTTTTGCGTCTGTTTTCTGCACTGACTGGGTCAGCCAGTGGGGAATTACAGAGGGATCAAAATCAGGCCTTTTGTTACAACACACAAACACATGATTGCACAGCTTTTGAAGATTTTGGTCTATCTGCTTCAGTTAATTAAAATATTCAAACAAACAAACAAAAAGTAGTCTGGGAGCTGACCCTTGGCAAATGCAAATCCTTGGAAGCTCTTGATTGTTGGTGGAGCTATGCTTGACTTTTTGCAGAAGAGAACACCCTTTCCTCTGGAGATTTGTCTTCACAGGGAAAAAAACTGTGAACAGTTAACAAGGAGATTTGCCTGAGACTTTCTTTTAAAATAATAAAATGCCTTCTCTTCTTCTTAACAATAAGTTAACATTCAGAGATCCGTAGTTTGTAGGCAGTTGGGAAGCAAGAATAAAAACCAGCTTTCCATGAAATTAATTTCTCATGAAAATTTTAGTCTGGGAAAGTGGGTTTTCTTGCACAAGAAGCATGCAGTAGAAGCAAGTTATCATGTTACATATATGGGGAGGACTGTGATGGTCTTCTTATGAAATTATTTAGTTGTCCATAAAAAAACACTTTAAAATCAAAGATTCATATGAACATTGTAACCAACTAAGTTTGAAACTCAGTTCTGGTTTTTGAGCTTTTGGTTTTCCTTTCATGGATTTCTGGGCAAGTTCTCTGGTAGAATTATATTTTGAGACAATGTTTATTTTTGTCTTTTCTGGATTTTTAAATGTGTCTCCATTTTGAACATCTTTTGGGCAGTATTATTTTCCAGAATTGCTTTCCAATTTTTAAATTTCTTAGATAAACCAATGTGGTGATACAAAGGAGGCTAAAACTTGCAGTGTTGCTGGCTAAGGCTCTGAACTGATGTTCCTTAAGGCGTAAAACATTCATGGAATTCCAAAACAAAACTTCTCCCTCTGCCTGAGAAATGAACCTTGCAAATAAAAACAGGACCTTAAAAAAGGACTTTGCAGCTGGTGGTGTAGCTGCTTGGCTCAGAAGACTCTCCTACTTGTGTTTTCCTGTGATTGAGGGGTTACACAAGCCCTTGGAAAAGATCCTCACTGATAGCTGTGATCTGCCACCTTCTCCATGAATTCTTGCTCACAGAAATGCTCATCCCTCTTATTTTAGGGTTTCCCTTCTTTCCATTCTCCTACCCAGTGCAACTTCTCTTGTCCCAGCAATATTAGTTAGATGTGAATGATTTTTCCATTTGTGCTTTTATCCTCCTTGTCCATCCAGTTTGGTTTTTTTCCTCTTTTTTCATTAATTTAATTCTTTAGACTCAAGGCAAATGCTGTGCTGATTCTAAACATTTTTTGAATCGTGTTGGATTTTATTATAATGTGGTTTTGTTTAATACAATTGTGGCTTTGTTTCTGTTTGTGTTTTTTTTTGTTTTTTTTTCTCATTTACTGATTTCTTTCAGGGCTGGTCAATCAAATGTAGCTCTCCTTTAACTCTCATTTCTCTGTGTTCCTGACACACATTTCTTTTTTTCCCTCTGTCACCTCCATCGATTTTCTCCTTCGGTTCACTCTTCTTCAAAATCCTAAATGACACTGACCTTCTCTTCTCCCCTCTGGATGTCTAATTCACACACAGCTCCTGCATGTTCCTCTGTGCTCTTTGGTAGAGCAGAAAACCCTTTGTGAAGGGAAATGTGGCTGGGGAAACTGCACAAGTAACATAAAACATAGTCTTGGTTTGGGAAGACAGATATCTGCCAGGGAAAAGCCTGAGTTTCCCTTGGAAAGGAGAATGTAAACCCCCTCCCTCTGAATTATTATAAATTTGAAATTAAAGGTTTTCAGGCAAAAATTTGGGAATAGGAATAACAGTTCTTTAATAGGAATATTAAGAATACAAATGTCGGAGTACAAAAAGCCAAGCAAACAAAAATCCTAGAAACTCTGACAGTCAGAACACAGCCTGACACCCTGTTGGTCAGAGGGTTGGAAGCAGTCCAAAGTAAACCCTTCTGGAGTGACAGATGTGGTTCTGTTGGAATAGAGATGATCCTGTAGAAGGGCCCAGTGGTGGTGAGATGGGTCCAGTCTTCCTCCAGGAATCCAGTGGAAACACTGGGTACCTGGTGTTCCTATGACTCAGGATTTTTACCAGTTTTTAGGAACTGGTTGACTGCTCCCCCTGGGTGGAGCATCTCCCCATAGGATGATGGAATTGTATCAGCCCTGCAGTGAGCCTGGATGGCCCAGGGACAGTAGAGATCCCCTGGAGGGAGGATGGGTCCTGGAAGAGATAAAGAACACTGCCCCAGCTGGTTTTAACAGCTGCCCATTAACAGAAGACACCCACTCCCTTCCCCTCCTGGAGTAACAAGAGATAAAGAAAAATATCTCCCCAGCTGCTTTCAACAGACGAAACAGAATACACTTTTTTTTTTTTGTTACATAACCCAAGACAAACATAACACCACTTTCCCACATAAACATTCAGTTCCTACCTGAGCCTCCCAGAACTGGGTGAGGAAAGAGCACAGAGTAAGAGATGCAGACTTGGAGGAAACAAAAAGACCTGGGAGTGCTTTTGTATCCACTTGCAACCAGCCTTGTAAATGTGTGTTGTTCACCGAGATAAGAGCTCACAGCCTGATTCTTGGGGGACACTTTGTAAGGCTCACTGAGGGAGAGGGTGAGAGATGTGGGGCTGCAGTTCATTTAACAACCCCTCCCCTTTGTCCCTGCAGTTTTACGGGAACCCTATACAGTCCGTGTGGAGGACCAGAAAGCCATGAGAGGCAATGTAGCAGTGTTCAAGTGCATTATCCCCTCCTCTGTGGAGGCATACATCACTGTTGTCTCATGGGAGAAAGACACAGTCTCGCTTGTCTCAGGTAGGCTCTTATGGATTTTTTTTATTATTTTTTTTTACCCCAGCTGGCAATGGCAGAGATGTTTCCTGTTTCTTTCTTTCTTCCCCCCAAAAAATGCCTAATGTTTACTTTGGTTCAGTTATAACTGAGTGGGATGTCATCCTCCCAGTAATGTATTTCACTCCAGTGCTGCTGACTCTGTGTGTGTGACATGAAGGCTTCAGACAGCCCTGCTTTTCTAGCCTGCTTGAGGGGAAAATAACATGTTTTTTGTTTTATACCAGACATAAAACCAGCTTTTCGGGTGCTGTGGCAGTGGGTTTGCATTTTAACTTTGATGAAGAGCTCCTGCATGCCAAAGAAATTTGAGTGTCATAAACATGTGCTGGGTTGTAATTGTTTTTAGTAGTGGTGTTACTCACGGATTAGAAGAAATCCTGAGTCTAAATTAGTTTGGTTATGTTTAAATGAGGTATGTAATCAATATTTATAGTTTCATAGCATTTTCATCCCAGATATCTTCACAGATAACAGTGGAGGCTTAAGCACTGCCATAAACTGAACATATTGAAGTGAAACAATCTGTACTAAAGCAGTTATGTGCATTAATCTATTTACTGTCAGAGGGAGAAAATGTGAGGCATTGTTCAGGAATTTGGGCAAAGAAAATCTTAACATTTTAAAGCATAAAAGATTGCAAGAAATTCATGGGAGAACGAATAGGCAGGAGAAATATTTTCAGTATAGTACAAATCTGAATTATATATAATGCAGAGTGCTGCTGTTGTTACACATACAAATGATTTATGTGTGCAGAAATTGGAAATGTATTGTTCCAGGGGCTGTGCAAAATGGGAAAAAATAGTTTGAGTTAAATGTTGCTGCAGAGTCTACTCAGGAATATGTTTCTGTTTATGATGCTCAAGTGTGTGGAAATGTTTTTGTACGCCTCCTCAGTATATTAATAATTTTTATTCTCTGACAAATTGTGTCATTGATGGCAATACCTGTGTCTCTATATGGCTCATGTTATAGATTTAATTTCTCTCCATGTTTTATTGATTCCTGACATGACCTTGCAATATTTTTTTTTTCAAAAATTAGAATTCAAAGAACTTTGTAAGCATTTATCAGATATTTAAAAACCATGTAATTGATGACCAGTTTTTCTAGGTTGCTAGTGCCCAGTATAAGCTTGGTAAATTCACTTCCTTATTATGCTCCTCTGTTTTGATAATATCATATTTTTTTTTGTTATTGAGCAACTGCAACTGGGGGTGTTTACACTGAGGTCTGTAATATCTGAATTTCTGGACTCACCAGCACTTCAGCCAACACAGGTCAGAGTTGCATCTCAATACAAAAACAAGCTTTCCATTATTCTGTCTATACTGATGCAGAATTGCGCTTAAGGTTCTCTAAACTATGATTGCAACTATTTAGCACAACAGTGGATGGATGTGTTTATTGTGCTTCATCTTAAAATAATCTGCTGCATGGTGTATCTGTATGTCTGAGTCTTGGCTGGAGGAAAAGAACATTAATTTCTTCATGATTAATTACCTTTTTTTTTTTTCCCTAAGTTTATGCATTGTGTATCATAAGAAGATACCCATTTTTTCTCTGGAAACAGAGGTTGAGAGGATGGAATCTGAGTTCTTTCTACCCCTGTGATATCTGAGAGTGGCTCAGTCCTACCTTCACCCTGGAATCAGGAGTAGGGGACACCCAGGTCTCTGTATTCTCCTCTTTAGGGAGAAAATATGGCAGTTCTTCAAAACATCATTGCCACCACTTACAGATAATTTATTTTTTATTGACCTATATTGGTTTTAATCCCAATTTTGTTGGGATAAAACTGTGTAATAACATTTAACTATGTGGGTCTAAATCTAATTTTTTTTCTTCATGCACCTTCTGACAATGGTTGACAAGGCTAAAATCATTAAAAATCTAATACAATCTTTAGCAAGTTTCTTATTATCTCACAATCCCTCAATTCTGCAGTTGGGGAATTTAAAAGAAAATAAAACATAGTTCATTAGAACAGATGCTGTGGAAAACCCAATTTATTGTATTTTCTTTAGAGTGCAATACTAGAATCTTTGATCTTGCACACAGAAAAGTATTGGAAGCTATTAAGTATTGGAAAATATCAAGTTCTTATTTATTATCTTCTTTTTTGTTGTTGTTCTAAATAACTGATTTATTGGTTATTCATTAACATCTTCAAAAATGAGAGCCAGCTTGAGGAGAAACCTCTACTGTGAGAGAAAAGAATATAAAGAGAGTTATAAATATATTTGAGAATGATGCTTATCATGGTTTGAAGAGGACAAGGCTTTTGTGGGGGAAAAAAGGTAGCACTTACTTGAAAAATAAAAAAGTAAAGAGAATAAAATAAAGTGTGTAAGTGGAGAAGATAAAGATGAGAACATTTTCTGAAGGGAGCTGACAAGAAAGATGGGGAGAGACTTTTTACATGGGAAGAAGTGACAGGAGGAAGGGAGATGGCTTGAAATTGTCAGAGAGCAGGTTTAGATTGGATATTAGGGAGAAATTCTGTACTGTGAGGTTGGGGAGGGCTTGGAACAGATTTCTCAGATTTGCTGTGGCTGCCCCTGGATCCCTGGCAGTGCCCAAGGCCAGGTTGGACACTGGGGCTTGGAGCAGCCTGGGACAGTGGGAGGTGTCCCTGCCCATGGCAAGGGGTGGAACTGGATCATCTTTAAGGTCCCTTCCAACCCAGACCATTCTGTGATTCTTTCATTTTCACTGAGATGACACAACCATTTCAAACAGAAGCCAGAGAAGCCTTTTTTTCCTTTTCTTTTCTGAAGGACTTAAACTCCAATGCAATTCTTCCAACAACCACCTAGAATAAATATTTTATGTACCTGTCTATCTGTAGTCCCATTCTGACTACAAGGCTAGAGTGATCTGGAGATGTAAGAAGCACCAGAATCCTTTATTTCAGCAATTACTGGTGCAGATGCAAGCAGGTGTTTTTTTATTTTAATTTTTTAATGGCAATGCAATATTTTTTTTAAAAAAAGTCCCAAAACAAACAACAAAAGCATGACATTTTTACTTTTACAGGGTAAAAATACCCTGCCTATTTTAGAAAGATTCTTTTAGAAGGGTGTTCCTTGATTAAAACTGTACAATGTTTTTGGTCTTGCCACGATGTGCTGTCCTGGGCATATCTGTATATTTGGTTTTCAAGGGAGCACAGTGATGTCCACAGTAATCAAAGTGTGTAATAAATCTGGCTGGGCAAGAGCATCTCCTGTTTCCTGGCTGCAATTTTATGTCGTGCCTCCAGGTTATTGTAAAGTAATTGGGAGTTGAAACACATTAAGACCTATTACCAGAGCGTTTCCAAGGAGTATCCCAATAAATCACCCTCCATGTTCAATAAAGGGGAAGGCGCCCATGTTTGGAGCCAGAAATACCAATTTGTGTGAAGTTTCCGTGTGCAAGGACAACTGCAGCCTGGAAAGGGGTGCAGGAGCTTGTTTTCTCTTAGGGAACAGTTACAGAATTGGGGTTTTGCTCCCTGCACTTTCTCTTTTGATGTGATGGCAAATCTGAGGCCAAAAAGCTTTGACAGGGTCTCCTCTAGGGGCAAAGGCAGCAAGAAAAAAGATTTTTAAAGCAAAGCAAAACCCGATTATTTGGATGAATCTATTTTGAGGAAAAGCAGAAAACACTGAGCTGGAGCAGCAAACACAGAGAAATCTTTTCATACTGGAAAACTCCATCTTGAATAATAATGGTGAGAAGGCATATTCAGCTCTCTGCACTGGATACAGTTGTTCAAGAAACAATCAAACTTTGCAGGGGTGTCTGACAAGCTCTGAAGTGTCAGCAGAATTCAGGATTGATGGTAACTCTGAGGAGTCTCAAGGGGCTCACAAAGTGCAGGTAACTGCTGTACCAAGCTCTGCAGCTGCAGCTACAGGGTCTCTTTGCCTAAAATCCTTCTTTTCTGAAGAGTTTTGCATCGTCAGTTGACTTGAAACAGAATCTGAAATTCATTTGAATTGTAATAGGGAGAGCAAGGCTGTGCTGTTTGCTCTTGTTCTCATAACAAAATCCTGCGTGTTTTCATTAATGGCACTAAACATAAAAGCTTAAATCAGCCTAAAATCCTTAAATCGGGACTGTGTTCATCTAGAATCACCCTAGAATATCTGATGGATATCCTTTCCCTCTTCCTGCTTTCCTTTACAAACCACTCCCAAAGAAACAGACTTTTGGAATCAGCTTTGTGATGACTTTGTAACTACTGAGTGCAGCGTAAACCCTGCAAACTATGCTTCTTGTAATAACAGCTAAAAAAAAAAAAAAAAAAGAATAAAAATATGAATAATAAAAAATAAAATAATAAAACCAGGGGACAACAGTACAGGAAAGTGCCAGAGCACAGATTGTGCTTCTGCTCCTGTTGAGCAGCTGCAAGGCAGAAGGGGAGTCAAGTGCTTGGCTCATTTCCTCTCCACACACACAACTGTGAAGGTAGACTAGAAGGGAAAGTGAAATAAGTGCTGATTGTGCTGTGGCCAGGTGAAAGCACAGAGCAGAGCCCACTCCTACCTTAATTAGTCCCGGAGAGAGCAAAGGATGGGTGTGGTTGTGGGGGAAGGAGGGCAGAAAGGGATTACTGGAAGTGAAGGTCTGTGTAAGGGATCAGCAAAGAGAGAAGGGCAGAATGGAGAATGGATGTAAACAAAGGCTGAAGAATTAACTTGGGTCTGTCACTGCACTCTGTGATTCTGTCAGGAATGCCTCCTATCCTTATCCTGATAGCTGCAAGGGATTTTTGGGTTTTTCTGTGTTTCTGAGCAGTGCCAAGAGCAGGATCATGAGTAAGTTTGTGCCCTGACCTTTCTGAATTCCCATTTTCCTGTCTAATGACACACTGTGCAAGAATCTCCCTGATTTATACATGGACTGTGACTGCTTAAAAAAAAAAAAAAGTAGAAAAGAGAAGTGACAGATAATACCAAGTGTGCACAATGCCATATTTGAGTGTGCCCTGGAAGAACAGCAGCTCTGAGGAAAGGTGGTTGAGCATGGATGGAACAGGGTGGCCTGAAGGGCTGTGAGTGACATGCTGGTGACAACTGATGAGCCTCCCAGCCAGGCTGCTTCCCATCAGCCAGGAATTAGCCACACTGGACCACAGCTCCAGAAGTGTCACTGATGTCCACTGACCTACATTTGGCCTAATGAATTGCATTATTTATTTACACACAGTTCCTCGAGTCTGGTCTTTAAAAGGCTCAGGGGGCTCTTGGATTCCTTTCTGCACAAAGGGCTTTTCTGGACTGCTGTGGCTGGCAGAAAGCAGTCAGTGTTTGCCAGGGGTTACCATGTGGTGATAACATCTGAAACACAGCACTGCAGTTTTGGGCTCTGGAGATTCCAGCAGTGGCTCAGTTTGCACAGAGCTGTGTTTTCATCCACAAGTTTTGTACATAATGCAAAAAAAAACCAAACCCCAAACCCCCCCTCTTTATGCAGAATGGTCCTTTGTGAAATCCTGTGATCAGAATTTGATTATTATAGTCCAGTCATTCGACTGAGGCTGGGTCTAGCAGAGATGAGCAATGATGTTTCTTGCTTTGCTTTGATGTCAGTGCTTAACCATAGCTGCCAAAACCCAAGAATTCAGCATGTATTTATTTCACCTATGCCCCTGAATGCTCTACATGCAAGATTTCTTCTGGTTCCAGGTGAAGTCAGATGAATTCTTTTTTTTTAAATGATTAATATTAGCAACATACATAAAATTAAAAAAAAATAAATCTGTATGTAAGCTGATTTCTATCAAAAATGTATCTGTGAGGTTTAATTCTTCTCTTCAAAGTTGTATCAGGAAGCACAGCAGGCAGATCTCTCCCTCTGCTGAACCTCCCTGACTCCCTGGAAAGCTGGTGGGAGCAGCATTCAGCCAGGCTCAGGTCAGGCTGCAGGTTTGCTGTTACAGTAATGTGCTTTCCCAGCTTCCTAAAGACATGCAAAGTGCACTTGCCCATCTCTGAAGACAATATATTGCTTCCTCACTTTCTTCTTCAGCAAGGTTGTTTTCCTGAGGGACCTGGGAAAAAAAATTATTGACTGCATTATTTAAGAAATGTTTCATTTCCCATGTTTTTCCTGAGAGCTCTGCTCTTTTAAGAAGACGGTGTCTTACAGCACTAGAAAGTGGAGTTGGTAAAAAATTAGCACTTCCTGCTCGTGCAAACAATTTTCACACTTTGCTCTGTCTCATGAACTAAAGTGGGAACTGAGCAAGGCCACATCCTTCAAACTGTTCACTGAAGGGAATTATAAGTAACAAGCAATAGGACAAGAGGAAATGGCCCCAAGATGTGCCAGGGGAGGTTTAGGCTGGATATTGGGAAAAATTTCTTCCCTGGAAGGGTGGTCAGAGCAGACTGCTCAGGGAAATGGTGGAATTGCCATCCCTGGAAGTGCTAAAAACACACGTGGACATGGTACTTAGGGAGGTGGATTAATGGTTGGACTCAGTGATCTTAGAGGTCTTTTCCAATCTAAACCTCTAATTCCTCTGCCTTCTCTGGGCTCCATTTTTTCTTCCTATTCCATTACATTTTTATCAGGGGAATAATTTTAAAGTTATGTCTCTGGTATGGGCAGCATTGGATGTGAGGATTTCAAAGATTTCACAGCTTTGTGTGAGCCAGGAGTTGGGAGCCACTTGAGGGGATGGAGATGGAAAGCACCTGATCCACGTGTCAAAAAAATCACTTTTTGGTAGCACAGAGGGAAGTGAGCAATGTGGTTGTAGCACAGGAAGTGGTTCCTGGTCGTTCAATCAGCACAGGGAAGTGAAATGGAGGTGTTGGAATCACAGAGACTGGTATTTCCCTGTAGAGAGAACTTGTGGATTTCCCTCAGTGTGGCTGGACATTTTGGCTGGTCTGAGGACAGAGAACATTGGTGGCTGTTTGTGAGAGATGGAGGAGAAAAATAAAAATATCTTTGAGTGGGGTGTCGTGGTGGTTAAAATCCAGAAAAGTCAAAATTTGCTCTGTCTCACCATATCCAGCAATTTTAATTCTAATGGGATTCATAAATAGTAGCAGTGGCTTTGACATTTCAGAAATTAAGCGTGTCTAGGAGAAAAGTGTATCATAATTTTTCTTTCCCCTGTGTTGCCTCTGAGCTTTGGACAGCCCTTCATTTTCATCAATGGGAGGGACCCTTTCCCTCTTCTCACTTTAAAACAAACCAAAATAAAGAACCCAAACCCAACAACCCCTGAATCCTCTTTCTCAATTTTTTTTCCTCAACCCTTTAATCTATTTCCTCTCTACTTAAATTAAAGCACGTGAAAAACTTGATTGGATTCGGGTCCTCTTTAGAATTGCTTTTGCCTTCTTGAGAATTAAACAGAGAGAGAGAGTGGATTGTAAGTCTGCTTCTGGGTAAAAGCTTTGAATTTTTATTTTTATTTTTTTTCATGATTTATGCCTTTCTCTCTCTTTCCATCTCTATATCCATCAGTGTGTGTATACATATACATATATATATATATATATACACACACGTATATGAGCACGTATCACATCTCTCCATGGGCCTGAGGCTCTGTTGGACCATGCATAACATTATCCAATCTGATGCCCAAACTGTTCTGTTTTACCACCTTGTTATTGATGTTGCCAGTCATGAAGAGGTTTCTTTCAGCATGACTGAATTCGGTGACACAGTTAGTCTTTCACTGGAAATATCTGTGTCACATTATTTTCTCTCCAGATGTGCTTGAATTTTTTCTTCCATTTTCCTGGGTGAATCCCATTTTATCACCTGGGCAGCTTTTTCCAGCCCCTGTGGTTCCTGTAATATTAATTCTCTCTGGGGCTTGCAGAGCCTTCAAATAAATTTGGCCTGAATTTAAATGAACTTGATGTTTACCAGCTCTTTATTAAAGGTGAAATAAGAGCAGACAGACTGTTAACCTTCCCAGGTGCTCACTCACCATTTTCCCATTGTTTCTTTGCTCTTTGTTTGCCATTCTTCAGGCAGTTTTTGGTTCACAGATATTTTCTTGAATACTTAAGTCAATATTTTTACCACTTTGGATTGATTTGGATTTGGAGGGGTGTGGTGCCTGATTTATAGACAGCAAAGCTCAGTGCTGTCAGATTTGGTATCAAAATTCTACAAGCATGAACGTGCTTTGATGAACCAACTTGCTGGGTTTAGGTCTGGTTTCACTATTTATTTTCATTTTTGCTTTTTGAAATAGCGGCTGTAGCATTGTTTTCTTCCTTACAAATCTCCCTTTGCCAGTAGCCTGTGATCTTGTCACCCTCCTGAGCAGCAGTGGATAAGCAGGTGCTCACATTAAGCACTTGTGTGCTTGAGGTTTCCCATCTAAACCCAGCCTAACCCAGCAAACACCAACGAGCTCTGACAGCTTTGATGTGAGGCCACGAAATTGATGCATGAGATTCATTTTAATGAGTGTGTGCCTGGCTACTGGGAATCCTTTATGGCCGTGGACGTGGCTTAGCTGCACTCTGAGGGGAGCAGAATGGCAAAAACCTGCCACCAGCCGTGGTTTTTAGGTTATTTTTAATACATCCAAAGAGATATCTACAGGTGACATCTGGGGGGAAAAAAACAAACAAACAAACAAAAACCCACCCAGAAGCAGAATATTCTATTGTTGTGTGTTGTACCAGGTAAATTATTTCAATTAAAACAAAACAGGCTGATAAGTCCACAATTTTTTTTTAGGGCTGTAGATGGTCTTACTGAAGAAGCTCATTTGGTTTGCCCTCCCTGTCAGGAGTCCAGTTTTAATTGAGAGGCTCATTAAAAGAATGACTCATTAGAAGGAATTGGAGGTGCCTATCTGGCAGGGCTTTGTTTCATTTGCTGTTACATCAGTGCTGTACCTGGGCTGCTGATCTGTAAAGCCACATTTTAATTGCATGTGTGTTTTCCCTTTGGAAGGAGGTTACGATGGAGGCCAGGTGACCTTTTAGTCAGAATCAAGTGAATTTTTAAAGGCTGTGATCTGGCTGTGTGAGCTCAAGCTGTGCTGGGGCAGATGCTCTGTCCTGCTGCAGAAAGGTGGTAGCTGCAAAGGCTAAACATTTTCTGTTGTGCCAAAAATATCTACAAAACCTAAAACCAGTGAAATTTTTACAGATGTGAGAGTACAGAAAAAAAGATTAGACTATTTAGACATTCTCTGCCACCACCAAAATGGCATTGTAATTGCAGTTACAGATATTTTTCACAGCATAAGTTGCCCAAGAGTTTTTCTAATTTTTTTGTTGTTTAAAATAAGTTCTTGCCATGCACCCTAAGGCTGGTGGTGTCGAATGAGTTGAAATGTTTCCTGTGGGCCATTGGAGACCGACGTGATGCCAACGCTTTCAGCTGCCAGAGGAGTGTGATCCACAGAGACCTGTCAACAAAAGCAGGTCAACAGGATTGAGCAAGGCAAAATAAAAAAAAATAAAAATCAATAAATCTTTGAATTAATCATGCAGCTGCCAGGGAGAATTATGGGTGCATGAAATGAAGGCTGTAGGTATGTGTCTGTGGCAACTTATTCTCTCCTACCTCGTTGTGTCCTTTTCTGTGCCTGCAGGTTTTTTCCTCCCCTTGCTGCCACCAGAATGGCTCTGTGTGGATTTGGGTACCTTCATGGGTTACTCACCGTTCATTTTGAAGGAACCAATTCTGTTTTGGTTGCAGAAATCCCCCTTTTCTTCCTCTCTCTGTCTGCACTGTCACTCTTCTCACTGCTGTGTGCGCTCGGCGTGAATTAATCCCGGGATTTCACCTCCAAGGATTGCACATCCTGTGCAGTGAGTTGGACTGAAAGCCACTGCTGCCTGGGTGAACACAGGAGTTAAAAATTCATGCCAGTGCTTCAGGTGAGGGGACGCCCTTGTGAGCTCCTTCCTTGTGGGGAAGGAGCCCTGGGCCAGCTCTTCCTCCCTGGGGGATGCCCAACTCTTCCTCCCGGGCTGATGTGGCCACTGAACACCTCTGCCAAGGGAGGAATGTTCCACCTCTGCTCCCTGGAGCTGGACAGCAGCAGGATGCAGCCATGGGGAACTAAAAGGGCAGCTCCAGGGAGTGATTTGACACTGGGGACATACCTGGGAGGATTCAGGGGCTCATCCCATGTGGATCTCTGTGGTTTCAGCTCCATGCTTTGGTTTCATCCTCTCCTCCTGCTCCAAAGGATTTATCTCTCATTGCAGAGCCCCAGAGGGATTGTTCTCTACAACTTCCCCATGCAAAACTGGAGTGTTTTAATGCTGCAGCTCGTGGGCTGGCAGCAAGGGAGGGTGGGGAGATGAATACCTCGGATCTGTAAATCTTTGTTTCCGCTGCAGATGAGGCAGAGGTCCCTCCTCTGTGCCCAGCTCACCTCTCCAGCTGCAGAACTGGGTCCTGCCCCGTGCCAGGGATGTCTCCTTGGCTCCCTGCCTGGGGATAAAACTGGCTCTCCTCCAGCTGGGGTACAGCCCAGTAGTGGATGCTCACTTGCACTGCAAATTCAAATTCGTTTTCCTCTCTCATCCGCGGCTTTCTTTGCAAATAGACACTGATATTCATAAAATCCCCGAGAACAATTGCCCTGCTACTTGTGGAAGGTCAGGGCAGGCTCTGTTCGGGGATTACATATTCCAGCTGACATAAAACACTCTTGTTTTTCAGTTGCATGCCTAGGGATTTTTTTTTTTTTTTTTTTTTTTTTCCTAAAGGTTTTTCCTCCCTTCTCCATTAAAACAGAAAAGCAAATTCCTCACACACTCAGAAAAAACATTGTGGTACAGCTGTGGAGGTGATTTTTTGAATTTTAGAAGTAACAAAGAGATAAATAGATTATAGTTTTCTAGAGGAGGCAGAGGTTGTTTGGGGTTTTTTCTTCTTTTTCCTCTCTCCTTTTGTAAAACATCCTGCTGGTTAAACACCATTGTTTAGTAACCCCACATTTTATTCTATAGAGAGACATAAACCATAGGAAAGTAACATCTTTTTTCTTCTGATATTTGTCTTGCAACTGATCCTCCAGGCAATACCTGAGTGATAATGATGGAAGAAATATTTCCTTCTGTTCTTCCAGACTCACATTTGTTTTGTGCCTCCAAGAGTGCATTTTCTGTGCTGAGCACTGACAATCCTTCCATGTGCTTCATTTACTCATCCAATTTAAAACTATTTTTCACACAACACTGACGAAAATGTATTTGTTTAAAAACTGAGAAGTATTTCTGATAAGAAAAAGGAAAAATGGCACCAACTGAAATATTAAAAATCACCATGTGAGCATACACAATGAGACAGTATTAAAACTCATCTCTTAAATGTACAAAATATTTTGCAGATTTGAAAAAATAACAAAACTATATATCTATATTCAATTAAAGAAATTTTCATTATATTCAGTGTCTTCTAAAATCAAAACATTTCTGTATAATAAATTTTCAATATGAAATTTCACAGAAGTCTCCACAAGCACTGATATTTTTTTACATGTAGGTGCAACAGAATTTAAAATATTTTGACTTATTTTGTATTTATCTGAAATATGATTAAGAAGGTGTTGGAAAATAATAAAATGGGGAAGCAGCTGCAGATGTAGTGTGTAGTGGGGATAAAAGAAAACAGGAAAATAAAAAATGCTAACTTTGTATTGTATTTAAATGGTGAAATCTTAGGGAAGAATCCAGAGGAATAAGGGGATTGATCATCTACATAATACTTTTTGTTCTGCTTAAATGCTTTTTGAATTCCTAAGTGTGCTGGATATCATGAAATCCTTGTGCTGAAAACAAATAAGACATTAATTTTCTTGGAAAAAAATCCATTAGAGCAACAGAAGCAAAGTTGATCTGCTCCTCAAAATGCACATTTATGACCTGCTGAAAGGCAAATTCAGGGCTAGGAAGCAAAAGTGCATCCATAAATAAGAAGTGATGGGATAATGTGTGCAGTGTCACAGCAGCCATTCAGCAGTTTTACAGAAGGGGTAAGGAAAAGAAAAACCCCTCTAAATATCAGTGGCCCAACAAGAATTTGTGAGATGCTCTGTGTGTTTTCAAAAGGGATTTCAGAAAAAAAGAAGTTCTTCACTGGATTTTCTTTCATGCACCTTCTCCTTTCTGTTTATTATTAGGGTTTCTTTGCCCCCTTAATCAATGGTTATTCACAGCACATTTTAGAGCTGACTTGTTTTTCAAGTGCTGAAGGAATTCTGTATCACAAACTCTCTTGAAAATCAAGGGAACCTTTATTTCTGCCTGTTTTGGAATGACTCTTCCTGTACGAAAAGCCCCAAACATCTTTTTGGTTAATTAGGATTATCACTCTCATTTTATATCAATGGGAACTAAAAAGCAAAGGAACAAGACTTCCTCAGTTTTGTCACTGCAAATCCTCGGGCAGGATCTCCCAAAACCTCATTCTTTCCTTGGATCCATGGTTCCTTTTTTTTCCCCAAGTAATAAAATATGAAATAAAATAGATGAAGTGTGAAGGAGGCTTAGGAACCCTTGATAAATTGGTGGGAATGTTTTATATGATCAGTAATGAACCCACAAACCACTGCTTCTGATTTCTGTTTGTGCAGCTCTTGTTGCCTTGGACTGGAGTTCCTTGTGTGAGGAGAGAGAAAAGGAAGTTCAGTGGGAGAGGTGGGATGGTTGTACATTTCTTGTCATTAAAAAATAGCTAAAAATAGTTAGCTAAAAGAAGATGAAATGTGCTGTCTTTGTTTTGTTGCTTTTATTTAGATTTATTTTCTCACTACACCTGATACCTGATAATAAATCATTGGAAGGAATCCAACAAAAGGAACAGAGGACCAAAATTATGAGTGCCCTAAATTTTCCATCTCCACCACACCCAGACCTTCATGTTGTTTTAATTAATGAAAATTGATTGCGTTTAGAATCAAAAATCTCTTCCTCCTTACTGTTCGGAAGGGCATAATTATTTTCTCTCTCTCAGGATTGATATCCTTTGCTGCCAAATACTTTATTAGGAAAAATGAGTAGTTTTTTTAGCTAAAAGTGCTGTCTTCCTATTGAAAAAGTTATGTTTCAGCCAAAAGAAATAAATAAAAAACTTAAAGGGATGCACAACAAGCCAGAACTTTTCCTTTCAATATTTTCAAAATTTTGTGTTTTCCTGTTTTCATTTCAAAGTGAAAGCTCTTTGAAAATTATCCATGTAATTGTCTAGGAAAAAAAAATTTCTTAGGATACAGAAGTTGAGTGGGTTTTTATTGATTGCTTGGTTCCATTACCAATCTTAGCAGGTTATTTTTGTTGGTTTTGTTTTTGGTGGTTTTTTTTTTTTTTTTTTGTCGTTTTTGTTTTTGTTTTTGTTTTTGTTTTTGTTTTTGTTTTTGTTTTTGTTTTTTGTTTGTTTGTTTGTTTGTTGTGCTCCTTATTTTTACTTTCCTGTTTTGGGAGAAGGAGTATTTTGAGCTAATTAAAATATGGGCATTAGCAAACTCTGTCACATCCAAATAGGACATTTTCTGTGGAAAGAAATTGCCAGAGCTCAGAAAAAATTTTGTGTGCAGCCATTTAACCACACCATTTATCCGGGATGCCCTTCTTAAATAAAATCAATGCTAATTTTGCATTTCCCTAATGGGAGCCTATTAAGCTGAGTACACAGGCATTTTTAACCTCAGACACGTTGCAGGGGCAAGTCAGCCCTGGATTCAATCTGGTGTATTAATGAGGAACAGGGAAATTCTGTGTCTGGTTACTGGATTGGGAAGGTTCAAACACTTCCCTCTCTAATAATTCACCCAAATCTCTCTTTTACAGTTATTATGGAGCATCATTTAATGCTTCTGCTCAGGGTTCTTCTCTTCTGGAGTTCACCGACGCCCATAAAATAATAATTTGGGTTGAAACTTTGCCCCAAATTATTTTTATTTGAGCAGCAAACAATCCATTAGGCCACTGAGGACCTCCTGGCTTTCAAGACAATATGGAGAGCAATTTCAAACCAGTCTGAGCTGGCTGCACGACTGAATTCCATCTGAATAGAACAGAGCAGGAAACTAAAAGAGCAGGGAGAGAAAGAGTGATTTAGATTTATGATGATTTGCCTTTTTTTTACAAGGAGGAACAGAGTAATGGAGCTCAGGGTGGGAACAGAGGCAAAATGTGTGGGCAGAAATGAAGTGACTCTGTTGTACTCACACTGTACTCGAAATTCCCATTAGTTTTGTGTCCTGTCACCCTGGAAGCATTGGGGAGACACTGAGGAGAAGCAATTAGGGCAGGTCTCAGCACAACCAGCTGCCTCTGACACAGTCCAAACGTGTCCATATGTTCCCAAAAGAAGAGGGAATGTTTCTCTCCTCTTCTGAAATGCCAGGGGAGAGGTCAAGCCATGAGTGCTGCAGGCTCAGAGGAGCACTGAGTCAAATAGAGTTGTTTTCCATCTCAAACCTTTTCACTGGGAACTTGAATATTTAATATTTCACACTTAAAAAACCATAAATCTCCAAATCCTTTTTTTCCCCCTTCTCCCAGTGTCATTCACCTCTTTCGTTAGAATAGAAGTCTGAATCGAAATAAAATTTGTGCTAACATCACAATTATTAAGGAAATTTTAGAAATTGCACAGTGTCTGCAAATGAGAAATGAGAAGTTGTGGAGGGAAAGGGGTGGGAGGAGCAAACAGCACAGGTGTTCTGCTGCATTCAGTAACTGAAGGGTGGGATAAAATCACCATATTATCCAAATTTTATGCCCTTTTTTGTGTGTGTTTTGCCTGGGACAGCAAGTGGGAAGCAATACTGGACAGGGACCGAGAAGAATGAATTAATTCTTTCTATGAATTATTTCCCTTATTATATCCCTGTGCTGATTCAAAACTTGGTTACCTGCCACTCTGTTAAATCAATGTTTCATCTCCTACTTTTCCCAGGAAACAAGGAACAGGAGGAGAGGGAACAGCCTCAGGCTGGGCCAGGGGAAGGTCAGAAATTCCAAGAGGAATTTCCCCATGGAAAGGGTGGTTAAGCATTGGCAGGGAAGGTTTGGAGCCCCCATCCCTGGAGATGGCTGGGCTAGGGACAAGGTGGGGATGGGGCATTGATTGGACTCCATAGGCTGGGAAGGCTTTTCCAACTTCATTGTGTGTTTAATTCTATTCTATCATTCCAAGACCCAGAATCACTTCCAGGCCACAAGCTCTGGTGTTTCTCTCAGCTCTTTCAGGTGCCTCCACATCAGAGCAATGGGTGAGATTTAATTTATTTTGTTTGTTCGTTTGTTTTTGGTTTTGTTTTTGTTTTTCTTTGTTTCCCCATCACCCTCAGACACCAGTGCAGATATTCCTTGGACGTATAAAATGTTGAATTTTCAGATGAGGGAAAATGTTGTTTTGATAAATCACGAGCGTCTTGCGGTGACTCAAAGGATATTAAAATGTCACAGCCAAGCAACTCAGCATTCTCATTCTTTATTCCTGTCTTTGAGGACACACTTTGCAAACTGTGGAGGAAGCAGATAATTTTCTCTAGGAATTAGGAAAGTCAGAATATTGCTGTACTGCAGTGAGCAATTAATGATATTTATCTCTCACATAAGGCTTTACCCTTTCCCTATATAAATCTTTTCTGCAGGAGCAATTCAGTGAGTGATATCTCCATTTTGCACATACAGGAGCTGAGACACTGCAGGAGCACAGGGAAAATATCAAATCTGCTTCAAAGCTTTACTAGATTTAGAGTTATGTGGGCATTGTTGAGGCCCCCACTGTGCAAACTTTAGGCCACGCTTTCTAAATGCTTCTCTCACTAAGCTTGGGGTTTGTGTTCAATTCTATAAACCAAATTTCTTAATTTTTGTTTTTTTTGGGATCTTACTTAGAATGTTTTAAGGCTCAAAAAAAGTAAAAAAACCCAAAAATCACTTATTTTATCTTCATAATCATTTGGGCCCACCTTTGAACTCTATATTTATCCATCTACCTAAACATTGCAAAATGCAATGAAAGAAAAAGAAGGGATTATCAAAATGAAATTTAACTGAGGAGGAAGTGGGCAAATTAAAGAAACGCAAGAGTTATATTAATTTTTGCTGTTTTCATATTTGACTTGAAAAATATCAAATCTAAGTCTACATTTCAAGGTTTTGTGGGCACTGTAGAAAAATCCTTGGCTTTTTGAGACCAAGGGAAGACCTTTGAGACCAAAGGAAGCTCCTGTGTTTTGTTAGCACTGAGGATGAATATTTTTGTTACTCCGAAGATGAATAACACCTTGTTTCTGATAGTTCTTCTTGGCTGCAGCCTAAAACCTGTTTTAGGGAACATTAGTCTGACAAAGCCAAGCTTGAAGCAATGTAAGATATTTAAAATTTGACTTTGGGCAGCAAACTCCTCCTTACACACATTCAATATTTTATTTTTTTTTAAATTACTCATAGTACCTGAAATAAGCAAGAGAGGTATTACTTCAGGAGACATAAAAGAGTAATTTGCAGTCCAACAAATGTCCCTATATGTGATTTATTTCTTTTAATCAGCACTGACCTTTTGAATTGATTGTGATTTACAGGAGGACCTGTGTAAGACCAGACACCCGTGACTGAAGAGACTGAAATGACTTGCATTTCTAAAACCAAACTATTTACAATACTAATTGAAAGATCTGCAGCAGAAACAGAAAAGCTGTGGCTTAAACTTTTTTGCAATTTGAAAAACATTCAATGTTGATGGCTTTTTCTTTGTTAAATATTTCTTGACACTCTGGGTGACATAAATAGTGACATGCAGTTTAGTTGAATTATTAGACTATAGATGCATATGCATTTGGAACAGCCTTAGCCTGTAAATAAAGACAATAAATCAGATTTTTAAATCAGCCTTCCACCTGTTAAACATCCTATATAAAGTTACCCTGGCTATAGGTTGATGACCAAGCAGTGCACAGATCAGAAAATGAAATTTTTTATTGCTACAGCTGTTTGGCATTGGCCCTCAAACGCTAAGTGGATGACAGAGCTGCTCAGTTTGGGGCACTTTTTCTGTTTTCCTGCCTGTCTGAGGAAAAGCAACATGTCCCTCACGTGTAGGATAAGGAGACTTTGGGGAATAATTGGTAACTGAGGTCAAAATCTGTCCCTGTGGACAAGTGCAAGTCTCTTCCTCAGAAATTCCCATGACAAGAGATGAAGCTCATCTCTGTGGAGTGAAATTCTGAAGCCTGTCTTGTTTTTCCCAAGTGGGAAACACTTAGATCAAAAAATGTTGCTGGACAAACTTGCCTGATTGAGTTGGATTTTAGTCTTTGCACACCTTGTTCTAAGCTGATTGTCTGATGTTCCCCAAAACAAGGGTTCCATTCTCTGAGGGAAGAATATTGTTTCCTTCCAAAGAATAAAGATCTAGAACAGAAAAGAGGGAAAGATTCTGCAGACAGCCTCAACTTAGTGGAAGGTTTTTTATCCCCCAAGCAGCACTGCCAGTTCCTGCTCATGGGAAGTCACAGTTGGGACTGTGTTGGTTCATGTAATTATAGAATGATTTGAGATTGGAGGAGACCTGAGAGATCATCCAGGGGCCTGGATGGGCAGGGACACCTTCCACTGTCCCAGGCTGCTCCAAGCCCCAATGTCCAACCTGGCCTTGGGCACTGCCAGGGATCCAGGGGCAGCCACGAAATTTCAGGGGAGCCTGTGCCAGTGTTTCACCACCATCACAGGTAACAATTCCTGCCTGGCCCTCTGGCACTGGGAAGCCATTCCCTGTGTCCTGTCCCTCCAGCCCTTGGGAATTGTCTCTCTCCAGGTTTCCTGGGGCTCCTTCAGGCCCTGCAAGGCCACCCTGAGCTCAGCCCAAAGCTTCTCCTGTCCAGGCTGAACAATCCCAGCTGTGCCAGTCTTTCCTCCCAGCAGAGCTGCTCCATCCCTCTGCTCATCCTGGAGCCTCCTCTGAGCTCTCTCCTTGAGCTCCACGTCCTCCCTGGGCTGGGCCCCAGGGCTGGGGCAGCTCTGCAGGTGGGATCTCACCCCATTCCTGTTCCCCAGGCTGTGGGATCAGCCCAGGGCACTGTTGGTTCATCTGTAGGTTTTGTGTTACTGTCACTTGGCAAAGCTTGTCGAGAAACTCTGCTGATGTCAATTAAGGAACATGACATTTTTTAATCTATAGTGTTCTTAATCTAACAGATTTACTTGTCTTGATTTCACACCTAATTGCTGAAAATATTGTGACTAGATGGGAATATAAAAGCAGTATGATACAATACCTGTTGACAGAATTGATTAAGACTGAAAAACAGAGGAAAGCAAGTACCCTATTATGTGCCAGAGGTCACTGAAAAAGTGTATTTAAGGCTGCTGATGTAAAGCAGCTCGATATTCTGTTATCTATGGATGATTTTAAAAGCAAGTTCTTTAATGGAATTCCCTTTTCAATGGACTGTCACCACTGACTGCTCTATTATGTATTCAATTACTGTATCTTTATAGAAAAGTACTTGTTCTATAGAATGATAGTTAAAAAAATTGAAATTATGGAAGTTTGAGCAAGTGTAGCTGTTAGCCAATATGCCATCTGATTTTCTCATTGTGCACCGAGACAGTTATTGTAGAGTTCCTATTTTATGCAAAGGCATAGCCCTTTTATTTTGCCTCAAAGATGGATAATTTCTGTTTTAAAAGGAAAGGAAACACTTGACCTGTGTAATCGTTTTGTGTTGGAAAAACCTGAATCACCCAGATTTGGATCTGCTGCTACCATTTCCTCTTTCACAACATGTGTGGATTCCTCTTTTTTTCTTATAGAGTGCTGTATTTTAGTTTGTGCATGACCAGACTTAATTAATATCCAATATATAACCTTGATGACAATCCCTGTGTAGCTGCCTTCGTACTGGAAATGCCAGACATTTCTTCTTGTGTAAAAGTAATGATAATTATTTTTGTTTTGCTCAGTTTCATCTAAAGGAGGGGTATCACAGAACCTCCTTGGGTGCTTAACATTTGTGTCAAAACCACGGCTGTTAATCAGAGTGAAAATGAAGAGAGTTGTCCCTATCTTGCAAAGCTTCTCAATAGTTTTACAGAAAATAATTTCAGTGGTATTTTCTTCCTGTGGCAAGTGTGAGGATGTGTTTTATTATTCACCTCAGTATTCTGATGAGACAAGGCAGTCTCTAGGCTCCAGCAAATGAGGGAATAGCCTAAGGCAGAGCAATGCCTGAATGTCCTTGGCCACACTCTGTGCTTCCCCACGGCGCAGGGGAGCCTTGGGAGGACTCACAAATTCAGTCTGCATTCCACCACCACACCTGGCACAGGGATCTGCAGTGCCAGCTGCTGCTCCTTGCTATGGGAGGCAGCAGCAGCCACCTCAGGTGCTGCCGGGTTGGTCTGCATCAGGACCTTACCAAAAATTTCTTCCTGACTCCACCAAGGTCTGGTCTCTGTTGTGCCCTGAGATTCCTTTGGGATTTCTCCTGGATATCTTTGTCCTACCCCTAAGGAGCAAACACAGGATGCTGCAGCATCTCTCAGCTCAACAACTGCCTGCCTTTGGGCAGGGAGCTGCTTTATCTCTCTCTGCTGAGCAGATCTTGAGAATAATCACCCCACTAAAGATGGAGAACCCTGGGACTGTGACCTGTGGGACCGTGACCTCAGACAGAGGTAAAGAGAAGGCAGAGGAGAGGAAGATGTATGGCACAGTGTTCCTATTAATTGCTCCTCCTTGCTGCAAAAAACCCTCTGCCTGGAGAGATGCTCCAGCAGCAGGTGACTGCACCAGAATATGAATGGGGAAGGTGGAATCTTTGTGTTGCCCTTTGTAAATGGATTCTTGCCTTCTGGCTGTGGTTTGCTGTCACTGGCGTGTTCTGCTCGTGAGCAGAAGCTCGTGCCTTCCAAGCAACTGTCTAAAAATGGAAAATCTCCCTTCTGGGTTTGAAAAGGGAGGATGTTGGCTGGTTTTGTGCAGACAGGATCATACAGAGGGAGATGTTGGCTTGGTGTAAGGTGGTTATCTTTGGGTTTTGCTTTTAAACAAAGCAAGCAAAAATCTGGAGCGAATTTCAGCGTGGAGGTCAGAGAAATGTGTGCCTTGTCTAATGATAAGCAGAGGACATCTGGTTACACCATCCATCAGTCTATTGCCTAGAGCAAGAGATATCCAAGTTTGACATGTCTGTTTTGGGAGGGGGAGGGAGGAGCAGGGAGATAACAGAGACTGTTTGATTAAAATGCAGCAGCTGAAGTTGTTGGTTTCCTTTGTTTTGGTTTGTTGGGCTTTGGTTTTCTGTTTGTTTGTTGCATTTTTCCCCCCAAAATCACTTTTAATTATATTTACTATATTCACTCTTTGTGGGTGCTACCCAAAAAGCTGATCAGCTAACACTACCCAAAGAATGAACATATTAATGACTCAAAATATTAAAATAATTTATTAAGAATGTTTGAACACTATTTTAAAAAATTATTCTGGCTTTAAGTCACAGAGGATTCTAAAAGCTAGAAGTTCCTGCCCATTAATATTAAAAAAAAAAATCCTGAAAGGTAAAAACCCCTTTATTTACATTCAAAGATATTGACAGTGCTCTTCTAGATTTAAATATGGGTCAGAATGTCAGCCCAGCTTGCTTAAGATTTTAAGTTGCTACTATTTTGTTGATTCCACAACTAAAAAAATTTTGTTGATTGTGAATTCACAGAATTCATGTTGTGTTGCTAATCCTAATGAAAATAAGAACCATTGGGAATTTAAAAAAAAAAAAGGTTCTTAGTTCTTAATCAGTATTGTGCATTTCTAAACTGTTATTTTTTTAGCTTTCTGATATTTTAAATGCAATCTGTTCCTACAGATCTCTAATTGTTTTAAATCAGAAAAAGAGTACTGAACAGGTTTTTTTTTTCTTTCATTTTTCTTTATTTTTCTTTTCCTTCACAGAATATTCAGGAAAGTGCTACATTGTGACATTTCTTTCAGATTTTGCCATTTACATCCCTTTTAGAGTGATCTTTTGACACTAATAAAATGGCTTCTTGCCTGGATTTTGTTTTCTCTTCAAAAGAAGAATTCCTTTAGAATGGGCTTTTTGTTTTCACATTTAAATATCTTTGAATGCTCCAAATCTCCTGGAATGCTCCTGATTTATTTTGTGTACCTTGTTTGAAAGCAAACTTTGAGGAAACTTAAGCCAGGTTGGACATTGGGGCTTGGAGCAGCCTGGGACAGTGGAAGGTCTCCCTGCCCATGGCAGAGGGTTGGAACTGGATGATTTTCAAGGTCCAACCCAAACCATTCCACGACTGAAAATCTGCTGTGTTCATTTTTGTGGGAGGTTTGGTCAGAAATGGATGTCATTCGCTTTAAGAGGGATTTTATTATAAAATTATTAGTATTGGATTTTAGCTGTAAAAGCATTTCTGACTCTTAAGTGAAAACTTTCCTCTGAAGTTAAAACCTTCAGCACCAAAACATGTCCAGTTCAAGACAGATGCAGTTTTGAAAATCTCATTGTTTAAAGATAACTCATTTTTTTACAGACAAAATTTGTTTTCTGTCTGTGTCTTGGTAGTAAAGGGCAAATATAAGTCTTTACTTAGCATTTAATAAAATTTAATAGAACTGGTTCTGGCAATGACTGATCTGGTTGTTTAGTAATAGGTAAAACAAGTCTCTGACTGGGCTTTTATAGCAGCTGCATGAATAATCAGATTTCTGTTCAGTTTGGTTACAAAGCCAAATAAACACATATTTCTTCTTTTATTTTAACAATATGAATCAAAACTCTCTTTGTCCAATCTCCCCCTGGTTGGGGCATAGAAAAGCTGGAGCTATTCCTGTGAATCTCACAGTGCATTTATCACACTGAGGGAAAACCTTTGTTTGCACTATCAGCATATATTCAGCTAAAGCAATAAACCAGCAAGGATTAGATTTGAACACAACTGATTGATTTTGGTACCTGACACTGAATGTCTTCCTGGATATTATGGCTCCTCAGAGCTGTGCTTCTTTTGCCTCAGACCCATTTGGAAACCTAATGCTCTTTTGAACCCAACATCTAATCAGGTTTCTCTGGCTCCTTAGGCAGATGTCTGTCTGTCTTTTTATTTTTTTTTTCCCCCCATTTTTTATAGAACTCATGGAACCATTCATACTTTTCAATTTGTATTGTAGTGAGCACCTTATCCTGTGGGAGCAGTTTCATAATGGTAAATATTATGGTCTCTTATGTTGCAGATGTAGAAATTAAAATAAGCTGGGACCAGAGCTGGTCTGTTTTGTTTCTATTCACCGCTTGCTACTGAGACAGGGATTTATAAAATCCCCCCAAAAGATAAGTCACTTAATTTCTGGCCTTTTCGAAGTTAATCACTGCAGTTTAAATGCAAATGTTATTATTTCTTCTATATTTAAATGAAAATTAGCATTTCAATAAGAGATGCTGTTTGGGAAGCTGGAGTTTTCTTTCTTTTTTATTTTCATTTTTTTTCCAGTGTCTAAAGTTACAGAACTAAAGAACTTGTAGAAAAGAAATGTTGAAAGCATCCAAAAGCACTAATGCTCTGTGCGGGTAATGTAGTCATAGGTTTTGTCATCCAAATCTTGTGGAAGAAAAATGATTTTTGTAAAATGATGTGTTTTAAAATACATATTCCCATTTTTTACCCATCCAGGTTTAAGCTGCTGGAAGTACAGCTCTGGCATTTCTCAGGATGTTAATAAAGTGTTAAAACTTGACACTGAATTAAATAGAATATAGGAGTGTGTGGAGTTGTCGGTAGGTGTTCTGGAGGACTTTTAAAAAGATATAAAGCATTTATAAGTGTGAAGATGAAACCCCTCCAGCTGGCAAAAGAAAAAAATAAAGTAGAAAACACAAAGAAAATCTTGCAAGTCCTTTCTGAAATAACAGGATTTATGGCTGGTTCTTGCAAGCCATTTCTCTGACATGTAGGCATTAATTGGGATTTTTTTTCTTCATTCAAAGGTGTGGTCTGGTGTGCAATTCTTCTCTGAAATTGCCTTATCTATAATAATGTGGGGAATAATGTGTTAGTTACATTCTAAATGAGGAGGTTTGAGCCAAATTCATAGGAAAAGTAGCTCTAAATACATCTCAGTTTTTGCACAGCCAATCACTTTTTATGTTAATCTGCCTGGAGGATTTTCTTGAGAAGGTAAAGAAGAGCATCTTTCAAAACAAGCAAGGTGGAAACACTCCCTTAGGGGAACAAGAAATTCAGCTTGTTAACCACAGGCTAATGAAATGCAGATTTAAATCTCTCCAGTACCTGTCTTTTTCTAGGACCAGAAGTGTCTCAAAGAGATTATATAGATATTTATTGCTTAAAATCCCTTTCTGCCCAGAGATGGATGGATTATGGAGTTGGGATGGGATGTAACATTTATTTATACTGGTTACTGTGGAGAAATTGAGGTTAAACTTTTTGGACTGTGGCCACTTGCCCAAATGGTTTTCCTTAAAATCACTTGTATAGTGACAATATTTTTCTGTCCCACCTCAAAAAATGGAAATGACAGCATCTCAAGCAATGGCAAGAAGACTGATAAATCACCAGGAATGACATAATACTGTTTGACCACTGCTTCAAAATTTTTGGCTTCCAAAAAGCCTGTCCCTATTTGCTGCTGTTCCTGGCAAAGAAATGCATGTTCTTTTCCCCTGTTTTTGCAATCTCCCTGTTCTGTGATTTATTTGGTGGGGTTTTTTTTTGTGATAGTCAANAAAAAGCCTGTCCCTATTTGCTGCTGTTCCTGGCAAAGAAATGCATGTTCTTTTCCCCTGTTTTTGCAATCTCCCTGTTCTGTGATTTATTTGGTGGGGTTTTTTTTTTGTGATAGTCAAGTAACAAGAAGTGCAGCTTCTGTAGACCTTTTATACAATATATTAAACTCCCCACATTCCCAAAGGAATGTTAATTCTTTCCGTGGCTGCTGCTCCGGTTCTTCCATGTTACAGGATCTGTTGATCTGTCTCTTTTTTTTTTTTTTTNCTCTCCTCTCTCTTTGTATCTTTCTCTTTTTTTTTTTTTTTTTTTGCTTACATTTGTGCCTCTGCACATCTTGTAGAGGCATCTCCTGGGAAACATCTTCTCTTTGTTCGTGTTTTAGTCTTGAAATCAGTACTTGAACGTGGCTGTATTTTACAGATTGGTTATTTTGCTATAATTAAGCCTCATGAATATGAAGATTCATGTAGTATTCCCATGGTGTCCTAGGAAGTTAGGTTCAGCAATATGATTTCATTTCATCTCTCTGTAACCCAACATCATGTCACTTTTGCTAAACTGAAACACCACGTTGGTTCTTAGGAAATACAGAGGATGTACTTGCCAATTTTGGGGTTTATTTTTAAGCCTAAGCAGAGGGACTTCAATAATTCTTCTCTGGAGAGCTGAGACAAAACTTGGCTGGGGGAGAGAGAGGGGGAAATAAGGTCAATGAAAACCTTGCAATAATTTTATTTGAAAATTTATCATAATATTGACATTTAATAAAACCTCTAATAGTTGATAGTGTAGTTTACTGAAAGAAGCCATGAATCAAAATTTTGAGACTTGATTGTATTTTTAAGACTGTCCTTGGTCTTCTGGGTGTTTGTTTTGGGGAAAGGCCCTATAGGTCTCTGCCTTTGGACTTGTTCCCACCTTGTTCTCTTTTTCTATTTTTGCCCTATGATTTTTTCTTTTTTTCTTTTTTTTTTTTAAATTTTTAAAATTTTTTTTTTAAGAGTTAAAGCTTTTCTGGGCAGGCACCACCTTTCATTCCGTGAATTCCCAGTGTTCAGCACAAAGGACACCAATCTCAGCTTGCTTTGAGGTGTCACACATACCCTGGCAACAACAGAAGTTCAAAAGTATGCTTTTAAAAGTATTTCAACGTTTTCTAACTGGTGGAGAGGGTTTTAGTTTATTGATTGCAGCAAAAGAATGAGTAGAAATAAATCCACGCAGACTGGACCAAGTGCCTAAGGTGGAAGGAAGATACCTGAGTCCCAGCAGAAGTCTTGCTGGACCCTTGTTGGTGATAAATAATAATGAAAAATCTTATTTTGCTCTGTCACTTTGCCTCTATAACGGTTTGCTTTGCAATTTACTCTCCTTGTTATGTACTAGTGAATATGAGAAGCTCTGACTTGGAAGTTAAAGCTTTGGTTCTTTGGAAAATTATCCTCACGCTATAGGTGGCTGAAACCTGGGTCAGGTATGAAGATTTTATAAAGCAAATTATTTATAAACCTTTTATAAAAAAAAGACTCTCTGTGACCAAAGGCTGGTTTTAGTTGTATTATTGAGAATGGCATTCCTTCGTCCAGATCCTGGGACATTCTGCTTTTCCAGGCAGACGTAGTGACTTCAAAATTTTACCTCCAGCAAGTGATTTTAACCATCCAAAGATAACTAGATTAAAAATAGGCAAATCTTTTTTTTTTTCCTTCAATAATATTTCTGACTCAAACCCTGCTATAATTAGTTAATAGATAATTATATCTAGTTCTGCATAACTTGCTGATCACTTTCATAAGTTTCATCTCGTTTATATTCAGGGTATAATTCTAGCTTTCAGCGAAGTGCAATTGCAGTGTACGATAGGGAGGTCTCGTGCTAATCAGATTTACTCATTCCCTCAAAATATAGTACAGAACATTAATTTCATGCTATTTCAAAATGTATTAGCCAAGTGGCAATCCCATTCTGAATCACAGAAAGGCTGATCTGGGAATAAAAAAGAAAAAGAAAAAAAAAAAAGACCCTCACAATAAAAGAAACCCATACCCTCAAAAAAACCCCTTAAACCTCAAAAGATGCCAACATAATTTTCAGTTTCATGGAAAATAGGCCTTGTCTGAAAATTTGATCTTGATTTTTTTTTCCTTTATTTTTTTGAAGACTCAGAAAATATGTTAGAGAAGGAGTACTGTGATAATGGACTGTAACATTAAGTAATTGACTTACTGTCACGAAAGTAATTAAAAACATTTATCAGCATACAAAAACTACACAGAACTTTATTAAACCGATTACAAAAACAACCCCCCGGGCCACGCAGGATACTTCAAAAATTATGTGTTCTGTGGGTCTGTTCTTGGCTTAGTCAATACTTTTTTCTACCATCCAGAAGAAAACATGAAATGGTCCTTGTCAAATTGCTCAAGGGGCTGAATGTTTGGAGAAATCTTGCCCTGACAGGCTGGGCACAAGAATTACCCTAAAAAATGAGATATTATTATATATAGAAATTAGATATTATTATATACAGAAATAATAGGAAACTTAGCTCCAATATTTGTGATATTTGCATCACAATATCCCCTCCCCTTTGGGAACAACCTTAAGGGTCAAGCAGAGGGGCCAGAACTCAGGTGTCCATTTCCTGCTGCATGTCCTAGGATGCATGCCCAGTGACCAGAAGGGAAAGAGGATTTGAAATTTTCGTGTCCCACCTTGAAGGGGAAGGGAGCACCCAGGGGCTGTGAATGCTCTTGGTTGAAAGGGACAACAAAAGTCAGAGGGTCTTCAAAAGAAACAGAGTTTTATGACTGGATGACACTCCTGGCATGGAAATTGGTGTGTTGGTTCCTGATCTCTTGGTATAAGCACATGGGTTTAGGTAAAGGGGAAAAAAAAAGAGAGAGAAAAATGTGAATTATAGAGCAGGAGAGAGAAAGAGAAGATTCACCAGTGTTAATCCAGTGTCCACAGTCTTGGGATGCACATGCTCCCAGGCTTTTGACAGATAAGTTTTCCCTGCCTTGGAGATAAAGTTCTTGCTTTCCATTGCAAATAAGTTCTCATGCACAGTGCATTCTTACAGACCTTTCTAGAAAGGAGTTGGAGCCTTTTGAGGCTCTTTGGTGGTCATGACCCTCCCCAAAGTCCATGCTCACTCCTCAGCCTGCTCTGTCCTGTGTTGTGTTGTGCTAATCTCCAAAACAAGGAGCCAGAACAAGGATGTTTGTCATGGAAAGTGCTGTCCTAGGTCTGAATGGCCCCTTCTCCAGCCACACCCTGTTCTTTCCCACAGAGTGTTCTCACCAACAATCCTGCTAGGAATCATGGATGGGATGGGGTCTGTTGGGGTTCCCAATACTTCTGAGGGTCCAGCTCTTGCAGAGAAGTGGCTAAAATCAATTAGTGAGATGGCATGATCGAGTGTGCCTTGAAAAATCAAAAAGGTTTTAATAAGGGAAGGAAATCATACAGATACAAAGGCAAAGACAAATGCAGTATAGAGACAGGTCCCATACCTGCTACAACACCTCGAAAATGCTCTGAGCTTCTTTGTTCTCTCTTTGGTGCTCAATAGTCCAGGTGGGCTATTTGCATTTTGGCCCAATGAAATCAGCAACAGGCTTTGAGTTACACTTTCCAAGCCCAATCAAGGCCTCTGTCCTGACACTGACCCAGTTACTGTCAGGACAGCAGAGAAGTATCTGGGTCCTTTACCTTACAAGAAATACAAGGGGTGAGTCTTAAGCCTTTCCCTATTTGGAGGCACCTGCTGGGGGTGTGGGGTGCATGGCAACATCAGTGTCCCTTGGAATGTGCTCTGGGATGGTGTTGGGTGCAGCCTGCCCTGCACTGGGGTGCTAAGACTGCTGAGCTGCCAATGGAATGAGTGAATATTAAGAAAAACTGAGGAGATGATAAAACTTTTTCTTTTAGCTTCAGTGAGGCATGCAGCTGAATTCTATATTCCAGATGAGGAAGCACCTGGGCGAGTCTAGAATATGGTCCGGGTTCTGGAAAAATTATCCCAAAATGAGGACTGTAGGAGTTTACTCTCCAGCTTCTTACTGAAGGAATTATTTGTGGGGTTTTTTAAATAGTCAGTTTGCTGAAGGAACTAGGCAGGAATTATTTATTCCCAGCTGACACGGCTGGAAGGACTGTAGTGATACATCTGGAGCTCCTTACAGTGACAGGAGGAATAAATAAATGCAAGGTTCTCACAAGGAAAACAATCCTTTAGCAATTAGTGTTTACCTCAAGGTGCAGTGACTTGCAGAAAGGTGTGCTGCAGCACAGGCAGAAATAATCAGCTTCCATCACTGGAGAAGGTTATGAGCTGTGATGACACAGATGATTATTTTTCTTCTTCAGAGCTGCGTCTCCCTTTAAAAGCAAATTAAAAATAATCCCGGTGTTGTGTGTGCGCTGTCCAGGGTACTAAAAGGAGAGACTTCTGTCGCTAAAATAAGGAAAGTTCAAGAACTTTAAATATATCAGCTTAATGTAAGGAAACTACATTGAAAAGTGAATTAATGATAGCTGTGTCCCTGTCCCACAGACTGACATATTTGCTTCTGGGGATGTTTTGTTCGTTGTGGGATACCCCCACCCTTCCCACTCCCTATTCCACTTTTCTCCATAGGTTGAAGTGTTTAATTCTGTGTGACCACTTGTCTATTCATTGGCCAGGCATGAAAAAAAATTGCATAAATTGTGCAAAAAAATTATTTTCAAAATAATTACTCTGCCCTAGAGTGACCAGGTTCTCAAGGACTATTTTGAATATATTATCCATGCCAGCTGCAAAAA
>VWZU01010258.1:197002-213004 GCA_013397095.1 Sterrhoptilus dennistouni
GAAAAAAAAATAAACAAACAAAGAAAAAAAAAAAAAAAAAAAAAAAAAAAAAAAAAAAAAACAAAAAAAAAAAAAAAAAGCTTTGTAGAGATGAGATCGTCCAATGTGTCATTTCATAATAAAAGTAGTTCTGGTTGTGATGTGCACCAGTGTTCTGAAGGGGTGGGGCTGAGAACCTCCCCCTCATTCTGCTTCTCTGGTGGTAAATTCTAAACTGGATTTCAGAAGTGCTGCCTGCTTCTGAAATAGCCTTTTCAGACAGAGATTCCTGCATGCAAGTTGGAATTCAGGATTAATTCTGCAGAGTGCTGCAGTTTTCACAAGTTGTCCCATCCTGCAGGTAATTTACCCTGTCTTTGGAAAGCAATAATTTTGTTCTTTTCAGAGATTTTTGTAAAAAAACGTTCTCCTGCTGAGTTGTGACCAAACATGTTCCACACTGCTCATATTTTTGCCTTTTCCCTTTGTTATTTCTCTTTGGCTTGGGAAGTCACAACATCTGAGAGCCCAGGGAAGGTCATGCTCCGTACATATGTCAGGCTTGATTGTAATTCCATGCTTCATTCTTGATTTTTTCTTTTCCCTGAGGAGAGGCAGGCAGAAAGACCATATTTAATATCACAATTAGCTCTCCTAAAGCAATCACACTGCTAAAATAAAAACCAACAATAACAACAAGAAAAAAAGACACAGGCAATTGTTGGTGGCAATATTGCAAAAATAAACTGCCCTGCTCTCTGAAAAGTGTGTGGAGGAAACTGCAGGAATTGCTCAGGCCATCTTTTTGCACTGAAGTACATAATAATGCAATTTAGTTCAATCTTGTCAGCTTGAGGAGGTGTTAAAGAAATCATGGAATTGTTTGACAGCCCAGGGACAGATGGAACAAGTGACAATCACTTTTTGCTCAATGCACGTCGTGGAGAGCCCAGGAACTTTTGGAAAATAGAAATGCAGAGATATCAGTGGATTGCTGAGCTGAAGGGGCTGGTGGCATCACTGGGGCAAAGAGTAGAAAAAAGCTTACAAAAAAGTGGAAGTGATTAAAAATAACCCCAAAACAAAGGGGTTTTGTTGATCCAACAGCACTGAGAGCACCATGCACTGACCTGAGTTTGATCTGACTGCCTTAGACAGTCGGTAGTTGTGGATGCAGTTCAGAATAGCAGCAAAATTAATAAATAGATTGGCTTCATAGCTGCTGAACTTTTGAACCTATAGCTTAATGGAGATATTTTCCATGTGTCATAGATGGTTACTGGCTTATTTTTGTGAGTTTTGTTTTGTTTTGTTTGTTGCTGCTGTTTTTTGGGGGGTTTTGGGCTGGGGTTTTTTTTGTGTGACGATTTCAAGAAAGCAGAAATATTACCTGAAAGAATAAGGAAATGGAACATGATTGTTGCAAATTGCAGCTCTGTAATTCTGACAGAATTATTTTGAGGGATTTTGTTTTTCCAGCTAACCATTTAGTCTGTTGATGTAATTCAGGTCCAGAACTTTACAAGTTTCCTGATATTTATTAAATTCATCATACTAAAGTGTACTGAAGTCTATTACAAGGCTTGGTATGTGAAAGTAACACTTTGCATCACCTCATGTATGTAAATTATGTTATTTTCCTTCCTTTTTGGACAGAAAGGGGCAAGGTTTAGTCACATAGACCTAAATCCATCCATCAAAATGGAAGAGTTGGATAAGCAGGCTTGATACATCATGGAGACAGCTGAGCTTTTCTAAAAATAAAATTTAGGCTGGGGGGTGAATAGATCACAAACCAAAAGCAGATCTTACCCTTGTGGAATTTTCCAATGGATTTGAAGTCTATTTGGGTGGAACTAGAGAGCTTTTACAGACTTTTTGCAGCACCTCTGACCAGGCAGCAGAAAGGAGTTTTCCTTTCATTTCCTTCCCAGCCACACCTCCAATGTGACATGTCCCCAGCACATTTCCATGGAGTTTGAACAGCTCCCTATGATCTGCTTACAGCCCCAACAAATCTCTGCAGTGCACTGCTCAGTGTTAGGAATGCATAATTAACTCTCAAAAACCTAAAAGAGCTGCACAAAATGCAGCCTAAAATTTTAAACTAAATGGATCCTCGTTCTGTTTATATTCACTGTGCCAAACCTTTTTGGTCATTGCATTGCCAATTAAAAACATGAGGTCACTATGACATGAGCTTTGCATTTGCTTGTAGACCTGAATTAAAACTCCTGTCCTTGAACTGCCTGCAGATATTCTCTTGTTAAGAGTTTAAATACAAGTATTTAAACAAAAATGGAAGTTCATATGAGCTGATGGGGCAGCATTGAATTGATAGGTTTAGATGAGAACTCTCCTGTTCTTGAGATGGCACCACTGGAATCATAACTCCATCTGATGTCTCATGACATTCTTGGTGGGATTTAAACTTGATGGTGCTGAGGGTGGTGACAACATCTCATGGGCCACTGAAATTTGGGGTAGTGGCCTGGGGCTCTCACCTGCCACTGTCAGGGCCTGGCACAGAGATTTTGAGATGGAAAAGGAAGAACAGGGAGGTGTAACAGTCAGGTGGGAGGAAGGATCCTGTGACTACTTTGGAGTGTGAAATGGGAAGGGGATAAAGTGCATGAGGTGAAGAATTGGGTTTGAAATGCTTGGGAAGAAATACCAGGATGGTGCAGACAGAGCAGACTCAGATGAAATGTTGGAAGATTTTGTAGGGAACATGGTTTGGGTGTCCCTGTATTTACAAATGTAATACCAGGTCCTTTCTATTTCACATTTTCCTGTGTCTGGGATAATGGGATCACAAGTAATTGTGCCTGATGGGATTTTAATGTGAGCAGGTTTTTGGTGAGCAGTTTAACAGATCTCCTGTTTGTACTTTTTGTATTTCTGGGAAGTCAACCATATTCAGTCTTGCTGACAAATACGTAAATTCACCCATAAATCCACGATACTCCTATTTTCTGCCACCAGTTCAGTCAGTGTGTGTTATTTACCTGATAGTCAGCCCTTTTTTTTTTTTTTTCCTTCACTTAACCTTGTCTGTCTTGCTCAACTCTTTCCATATGAAATATATCTGAAAGCTCATTTATTCTGTACTGGATAGGGGAGTAGAAGGAGACTCCTATTCTATGCATCATCCAGATTGTTTTTATTAAATCAGCTACATACACCAATAATCAAAAGAAAGACAATTTTCCAATTCTATGGGCTGCTCAGCTGAGTCCTCAACTATATAATCCAGTCTGTGTTCAATTTCCCAAGCACTCATTGCCTTTGAAGCTCACAATCCTTTCCCAGCTTTGCATCTTTATCTGATGTCAACCTTTCTCCTTATCCACTGCCCTGTGTAAAATATGGAATACACTTTGCCCTTTTAAATGGACTTTGTTTAGCTTGGCTGTCTCTGTGTTTCTTCAGCCACATATTTGTATTTACCCAGACATGTCATATTTACCAGGTAAGCATTACCAAGCCATCAGTTCCAAATGATGGACAGGGAACATTGTGAATAATTTAGAAATCCCAGATAATTAGCTTCTGTGTGGCCTTGCTGAATCAACAGTAACCCCCTGGCTTTGCTTCTTCTGTTAAGACCTTAAAAAGGTGCGACACCTCACTGGCTTGACCTGCTTTAGATCTGACCCGTGATTTCAAATTTAGTTACAGGGGTTTTTTTGTTTTGTTTTGTTTAATTGCAACCTTACCAAATAAACTGTGAGCAACACAACCCATGCAGAATAATCTTTGCTCCTTCAGCCCTTGCCCCCAAAATTAGCTCACCTGTGACAGCTGATTTTTGGCAACAAAGCTGTGAAGCCACCAACAAAATCTGTGGTTACGAACATCTCTAAAGCATCCCTGTATAAAGAAAGACTCCATGAAATCAGAATTTTTAAATCTTAGTTGGAGCATGACTCTGACCTTGCCTTCCAACTCTTCTGCACAGAAAGTGTGACTGAAATTCTGTTTGTGCTTGCCAGGGGAAGTATTTGTTCAGCCACAATTATTCTGTTTTAACCTTGAAGAGCAAATGAGCTAAATATATCTATATATCTATATCTATCTATATTTATCTATCTATATCTACATCTATATCTATATTTACATTTATATATCTGTATCTATATCATCTATATCTATATCGATCTATATATTTTCACAAAAAATCTCCATAAAAAAACTCCTGATGATAATTTCATTTTCTTTTCTAAGCCAGGGTTCATAATTCAGTCTTGATGAGCAGAAAATGAATCAGCAAAAACCTTCTTTGGCTCTTCCTGGAATCGATGCTGCCTCTGTGACAAAGGGCCTTGGTTTATTTAATCAGGCTGGAAAGTTCACTCCTCAGGTTGTGTTTTGGACTCCAGGGCAGAAGTGGGGAGTTGTTTTTCTTTATCTGAGAACATTTCTGCTCATAATCCCACCAAAACAATGACCTTTAATGCTCAATGCTTTAATGCCCTGATCACATGGAGACTGTACCAAGAGTCATCCCCGGGTTCAGATCAGCTCCAAACTGAGCTCAGCTCCTGACTTTTCCCCTGGTCTTGTCTCTGACCTTTAGGAAAGGAGTTAAATAAAGGGGACACAAGTTCATTTGTGACCTCCAGCTGTTTTGGAAACCTTGCTGAGTTCCAGCCTCTATCTCTCAGGTGCAAGGTAGGAGGATGTTTCTGGAATTGTTGGCCAGCACCCTGTGGCTGATTTCTCCTTGGGATCTTTGCCTGCTCCTGTCAAGAATATTCTAGCTACTAATAAGTGGGATGAAAAATGCCTCTGTTCTACATTTTTTCCCAGTGTCTAATTATTTCTTTTACATTTCTCACAGCAGCCAGGGGAATGAAATGCTCTTGTGTGTGACAGTGGACCAGTTCATAATGAAGCAAGTTTTTCAAAATACCTTTAGATTTTGACATTTTTTTCTCCCCCTAGAGAATGGCATGTTAAAATGCTACTAGCTGGCTGAAAAGTGTAAGTAGTGTATTTGTCAGAAATTTCTGCAGGAACCTGACAGAACAATGGTGCAAAATGTGACACAGTACAATTAGTAACATCAATAACTTTATATTCGCTGTTCTGGTGGTGTCTGGTTTAGAGCAGCTGTTGAAGGAGTCACTTGGCAAGGCAGCATCTGTTCAGTTTAACATTCACCTTCATCCAGCCACCTTACTGGTATAATTATATCTTTTCTTTAGTCATTTTTCCTTCTCCCAGTTATATTTGTGTGACACCTATTTAGTATAACCTGTGCCTTTTTCACAATTTACCCATGGAGAATTTTTGCAGGCCACGAAAGCAAACACATTCACTGCTGTCTTCATCACTGTTTAGCACCTCTTTGTTCCTCACCATTACCAAGGCTCTATGTGGAAGATAAAATGGGGGGGAAAAGTTAAAAAAAGGTCAAGGGAAGCAAGTAAATACTTTATGAAGGAAAGCCTATTAACTGGTTATACTTGGTGCAAATTTGTTTTCCATTTGTCAACTCTATCAGAGACTTTTCTTATATTGAAAATACTGGACTTAAAAGGCAGCTTTCCTTTGCTAAACTTCCCTCTCCCTCAGCAGTGACATAGTCCCTGTAAAACTTATTTTTTGGGAGGGTTGTTTTTCTCCTTGGCTTCACTTCACACTGCACATTTCTAAATGTGAATTTTCCAGAGAAGCTGTAGAATGAGCTAGCAAGGATTTTTATTTTTTTCCTCTTGTTAATAAAAGTGGGAGCCCACTGATGGGGCTGTGCTCAGGAATTGGTCTGGGGGGTGAGTAGGACTGGTCAGTGGCTGAGAGGAAAGAGAAATATCCTCTCATCCTCTCTCCTGAGCTCCAGGGATGCTCTGCAGTGGTCAGTGCTCAAGCGAAAGGAGGATAACCCCAGGATTTCTGTGTGTGGTGTGAGAGAGACAAATTACCTGTGAAGGCGTGAGGGAAAGGAAGTTATATCACTTCAGTAGGGCAGGTATGTGACTTTTCTAAGTCTGGTGATGGAAGCAAGTTGTAAATGTCCTCTGTCTTCAGTGGGGCCGTATTTTCATCCTATTTTTGTTAAACACTGCTATTGATTCACAATGAGGTCACTTGCACTTGAACCCTGGGCTAATTGAACTCTGTGCTAATAGTTGCCCTTCACTCATAAACACACTTCAGCTGAAAGGAGTCGACTTCCTTGAGAGGAAAAAACACCCAAAAGATGGAAGATATATTTATCCAGAGAAGATCTGGGTGCCCCATCTCTGGAAATGTCCAAGGCCAGGGTGGCTGGAGCTTGGAGTAACCTGGGATAGTGGAAGGTGTCCCTGCCCATGGCAAGGGGTGGCACTGGATGAGATTTAAGGTCCTTTCCAACCCAAATCATTCCATGATTCTATGATTTATCCATCTGGAGTGGCAAATAGGATTCAGCTCAGCTGACTTTCCACTTCAGCTTCCAGCAGGGTCCCTGATATTACCCACTTTGTTAAAAATACAGCAGAAGTATTTAGATGCATTAGAGCAAGAACTGCTGCAGACCTGTGCAGCACAGTCTGAGTCCAAAGCTGTTAAAGCCCTTTACAAATCAGCTTTTAAAAAGTGTGATGAAATATTCAGGGTTAAGGCAGTTGTTTGTGGTGATCAACAGAATTTTTAAAAGTTGAGATTATCAGTAATGAGCCTCTTTTGTCTGTAAAACAAAACTGAAGGACTTGTTGTAGCATTTTATGTTATTTTCTGGTTCTGGGGAAAAAGAGCCTTCTTTAATCCCTCTGCATAAAGTGGGAGAAACAAATAGAACAATTACATTTTCCTGAACCAGAGAGGCATTCCAAAGTCCTATCCAGATGTCCAGGGAGTTTATGAATTTCTTCAGAGAGGCTTTCTACTTTTATATTGATGATAATTAGGTGTTGGTTTGGGTTTTAGGAGGCCATTGAAGTGAGACCTCCCTGCCATGGGCAGGGGAATCTTTCACTAGACCAAGTTTCTCCAAGCCCCATCCAACCTGGTTTTGAACATTTCCAGGTATGGGACAGCCACAGCTGCTCTGGATAATTTCTTTCAGTAAAAAAAACAACAACAATTAAATTCTTTGTCAAGTCTGCTCTAGATCTACCCTCTTTCAGATTTAAATCATTGCTCCTCACCCTCTACAGGTCCTGGTAAAAGGTCTCCATGTTTCTATAAGCCTCCTGCACCTTGCAGACTTAGAAGCAATAATGTTTCCCCAAAGCCTTCTGTTCTCCAGGCTGGGCCACCACAACTATCTCTGCCTTTCTTCCCAGGAAAGTTGCTCCAACATTCTGACCATTTTTGTGGTCCCCCTCTGGGACCCAACGCAACACATTCATACTATTCTTGTTCTGGGGACCCCAGACCTGGATCCAAACTGAAGTAGAAGGGGAAAATCATCTCTCTAGACCTGCAAGCCACATCCTGGGCTACATGCTTTTCATGTAGAGGGAGGTTCAGTTTGCTTTCTGGGCTGGAAGAGTGAATTGCTGACTCATGTCTGATTTTTCATCCCCAAGTCATGTAAAGAGGATGAAACTAAGCAAACCTCACCAACCAAATGTGTCTTGGCATACAGAGAAATGCTGGGGAAAAGCTGAGCTTCTCTATCTGCCAAAAGATTTTTAATAATCACTTTTGTTTATAAAATGCACAAGTAACTGTGGGATGCTTTTCTTCTTGTTCACTTCATTTTAATTTCAAGAGGAAAGCCCTTAGGACAGAGTCCTCATGAATAGTGGTTAATAAAGTTGACAAAGCACATTAATAAAACAACCCATTAATGGAGTAACCTTGGATCGATGTTTGAAAGAAGTTGGCAGTGAAATTACATTGGTTGTCTGCCTCTTTAATAACTGGAGAAATCATTTCACTCAAAGCTGAGTCAGAAGTGGGAAAGGGAATATATGCTTTAATATTGGAGCAACAACAATTAGTTTAGTTTCCTCAGCAAAGAAGTTGGTGTTCCAGCACAGTCAGCAAGAAGTGGTTCATAAATACCTGCATTGAGCCCATGTGGGCTTTGCTTGGAAGAGTAAAGGGAAATTTAATTGTGTCGTGCTTCTGCTGGAGTAAAACTGCTTTGTAAGTGCTGCCTCATCGATGACCTCTTGTTTTCTCTGGTCCTGCTTTTCTGCCTAACAAACTACTCTTCATGCAGGTTTTCATGCTTTTTAAAGCGCTTCTCCACGTGTTTGGGTTTAAGAGAAGAATTCACATTTTGAGAGTTTGTGTCAGGAAGAATTTCTGAGTGGGAAGGGTTATTAATCATTGGCAGGAGCTGCCCAGGGAGGTTTGGAGTGCCCCTCCCTGGAGGTGTCACCTGGAGGTGGCACTCAGTGCTCTGGGTTGGGGACAAGGTGGGGACTGGGCACAGCTGGGACTCCATGGGACGGCTTGGCCAATATTAATGATTCTTTGATTCTATTTGCCAGGGAAAAATTTTGAGTTCTCAAAGGTTGTTTAACTTTTTGCACTGTTCGTGATGATGCAGCTGGAAACTGTGACTGGAACTTCTATAATAAGTGAAGTTGAGGGGGTTTCTACTTTTTTTAAGCTGAAATAAATTGGGCATTTTTTAAATTCTTGCAAGGGAAAGAGACAGAGTCTGATTATTTCTCGAGAGTTTATTTATCAGCTAGGTTCAATCTGCTTGCTCATTTATTTATTTGTTTTCTAGCCAGTGGGATTGTTTGACTGGAGCTGTAGCTGGAATGGAAATAGAAAAAAATTTAGTTTTAAGCACCTTCTTCTTTCAAAACAAACATAAAATGATCTCCGTAAAACTTTTCTGTGTCCCTTGGTGGATTGCAACACCAGAACGTGTAAATTTCATTTATTCTTATGCAACCCAGATGCAAGAAGTGAGCAGCCCAAACCTCATGCAACTCAAAATCTGCACTCTAGAATAAAATTTCAACTTTGTTATGTGACCCAGTGCTATTGTTGCAAAAACTTTTACTAAGACTTACTGTTGCCATATATAAATATATATATATGTGTGTAAATATATACATATATACATATATACATATATACATATATACATATATATATGTACAATTCCATCCTGCTTGTGCCATCTTTAAAATAAAAAATCTCTGGTCAAAAATAGGTCACTCCTTATGGACTTCTAATATTCACATTGATCCGCCAGGACATAAGTGGGTTATTCTAAAAATTGCTCCAAAAGCCATTCAGGAATACTATTCAAATGTTACATAATGTAATTAATAATGCAGGCTCCTGTGGAAACCCTGATGGAGCACAGTTCTGATGCTCTGAGAATCTCCATTTACAAAACCGTTACATATTGGAGCAACCTGAAATTAGAGAGTTATGATCTATTAAAAAAAACTAGGTGAGAGGTACCTTTGGGGTCTGCTAGGTAACAAGATTTTTTTCACACTTACTTCAGGTTTATTGAATGATATTTACAGCACTCAATTCTTACAGCACATTTATTAAAATTGATATTTTTCTTTAACTCTCCCAGTGTAGATCAAACTGAGAGTCTCCAAAAATCTGTGCTTCTGCTTGGTGTCCTTGCTTGGTGCAAAACCTTAATTAGGAGGAAAAACGCAAAAGATTCGAGCAAATGTCATAGGACAGTTCTTTCTACCCCTCTGTGGAATGTATCTGTGTTATCAAAATACCTTTGTAGTGATAAAGTGCAGGAAAGAAATGGAGCCCAGCTCTGGGTGTGCAGATGCTTGAGTTTGCCATGCTTTAGTTGCCAAGGTTAAGCTCCAGCTTTGAAATTTTCCACACTTATATGCACATTAATCATCTAACTAGGAAAATCCTTAGGAGCCAAAGATGGAGAGTGCCAGGTGTAATTAAGCGTGGGTAATTAAATATCATTAACAGCACAGCTTTACAACGAGACAGAAATTCTCTTTCTTCTGTCATCATGAGGAAAGTGCTGTTTTCCAAATTTTATTGAAAATGAGAAATGTGAAACTGCCAGTGGTTTCATTTTATTCCTTTTAGAGCCCAGCAAAAGGGAAATTATGATTTATTATAAGTTGTGAGTTATTATGAATTTAAGATACAAAAAGAGAGTGCCCTGACCTCGGTGCTGTACCCCATGGCTGCCAGGAGTGTGCTCCCAAGTGTTCAGGGAGTGAATAATACTGCAAGAACAATTTCCAGCTGCTGTTTGCAGGGCAGAAGCTTGACTTGGTGCAGTGTCCCAGCTCTGCTGGATCACATTTGTTCCAACTTCAGAAACAATAAAATCCAGCTGCTTTCCACATACCCACCTACTTGAAATTGCCTTCCAACATAAGGCTGGATGGATATATCCTAGACAAAGGCTGGACATGAGCTGGGAATGTGTGTTTGCAGCCCAGAAAGCCAATTGTGTCCTGAGCTTATCCTGTGTCCTGAGCTCATCTCCCAGTGGGGGAAACAGGAAACAGGGAAATTCTGTCCCTGTGCCCTGCTCAGGTGAGGCCCCACCTGCAGAGCTGCCCCAGCCCTGGGGCCCAGCACAGGGAGGACATGGAGCTCAAGGAGAGAGCCCAGAGGAGGCTCCAGGATGAGCAGAGGGATGGAGCAGCTCTGCTGGGAGGAAAGGCTGGCACAGCTAGGATTGTTCAGCCTGGGCTGAAGCTCAGGGTGGCCTTGCAGGGCCTGGAGGAGCCCCAGGAAACCTGGAGAGAGACAATTCCCAAGGGCTGCAGGGACAGGACCAGGGAATGGCTTCCCACTGCCTGAGAGTGGGATTAGATGGGATATTATAAAAAATTCTTCCCTCTGAGGGTAGTGAGGCCCTGGCATGAGTTGCCTGGAGAAGCTGTGACTGACCCATCCCTGGAATAATTCAAGTCCAGGTTCAGTGAAACTCTGAGCAGCCTGGGATAGTGGAAATTATCCCTGTCCATGGCAGGGGGTTTGGAATCAGGAGATCTTTAAGCTCCCTTCCAATCCAGGCCATTCCATTTTTCATTTCTTTCTATGATTCTATGATTGATGATACATCTTTTTTTTTAAAAAAGAAATTTCCACAACAGTCTCATAAGCAGGAATTGCCTCATGCACAAAACACCAATGCCTTGCAGTGAATATTTTGCTACATCATTTGAAGTCCTGTGTTATTGCACAGTCTTTGCTCTTTCAGCCATTTTTCCATTTCTTTGCCATTACTATTTTGTTGCTTTCTGCTGCTGCAACAATCAAAGCCTCTGTCTTGTTCCTGTAGTGATGGTGTTTTTTTCCCCCATTATCTCTGCCTCGAGGGTCTGCAGAGCCTCTGTTTGGTCTTTCAGCTGGCAGAGTAGAAAAAGCATCCACTGCTCGTTATTCTGGAGAAAAAACTTGAAGCTGTAACCAAAGGGCAGTCAGAAAAGTCTTAAAAATAATATGCATTCAAAACCAATTTTTTTTTGAAGGAAACCTATTTCAGAGGTATGTTTCAGAGGTATACTGTATGTTTCAGACCTTGAAAAAGATACCTTATGTGCTGTAGAGTTCATTCATGTTCAGTTGTGGCATCAGAGAACATTTATTTAATGTTGCAAAGAAAACCATTGGCTATGAGATGTGGATACAGTGCCTGGCAGTGGGAAAATTTTCAAAACAATCATAAGGTTGTCCATTCCAAGCTGACTAATACAGGATTTATGAGTCATGCCAAAATTTTGTTGCCCTAAAGACGCTGCCATAAAGGCAGGAAACTTCTTTACATAAATGGGAGATTATCCACTGCTGCTTCATGTGAAGTTTACAGCCAGATTGTATAACAGGACTAGTTTGGATTTTCCTAGGACTTCATTAGTATTGATATTATTTCAAATGGTATTAGGTTATGTGTGTCAGTGAATTTAAATCAATTTATCAGTGATGCACTCCAACACTCAAATCCCATGATATTTCCAAGGAAATTATTCATCCTTTTTTTTCCCTCAGGTTTGTTGCTTTGACCCTTTATTTTTAAAAAAACCCTAAATGCTGAAGAAGGCAGAGGTGGTTAGAAGGTTGATGAACAAAATTGTGCTGGAAATACTTGAAGCAAAGCAGAGGAAATTTTCACACTAGTGGCTGTTTGGGCCTTACACAATTCCTGAATGGATTTCTGAGGCAAAGCAGGCTTGACCCACCTCCCACTCCCCCACACCTTGTCACTTTAGTCTGTAATGTCAGAAGGATGGATTGATAGTAATATTTATTTGCTTTTCCCCCTACCATAGCTATAAAAAAATGTCAGTGATATCCAGGAGGCTGGTGCAGGGCAGGCAGGGGCTGTGCAAGGATCTCAGTGATGCTGGAACTGAGGGAGAAACGAGCTCTGACCTGCACACTTTGGTGAGTTTTTCTCTGTGCGTTTCAGGTAGTAGTTTAGAAAAACCTTGTCATGAATAGAATTAAAAGAGAAAGTTTTTATCCCTGCTTCAAAGCTTCAGTATTTAGAAATCTCTCCAAGTGCTTGTTTTCTTTGGAAACTTTGGGTATGCCTTTGGATACTTTGCTCTGCAGCTCAGTCTCACCACAGAAGACAGCCACCTACTCCCTTCCTTCAATTTGTCCCCAAAGATTGGGAATAAGGCACAATTTGTGCAACACAAAGGCTCAGAAATCCAGAATTAGGTAGGAGGGGATAGGGGAGCATACCCCAGCAAGGTGGAAAAATGGAAGTCCTGCCTCAGCCTGGGGTTGTGTTTCCTGCTGATCTGGGGTAAGAGCACTGATAGTTCCCTGCAGCTCCTGCCTGTGGGCTGGGATCTGGCTCAGATGCCTCTTTTGACTTAAAGCCTTGTAGCTGCAATAAATACAAACCAATTTATGCAATAGCTTGGCAATACGGAGCAGTGCCCAGCAGGGAAGCTGCCTGTGACCCCAGCAGTGTTTTATCAGCCATTCTGGGGGAGATGATCTTTCTGCATTGCCTTACTCCTTTTTCTCACCAAGCCCCATAAGGTGCAGCCTGATTTCAATGAAGTTTTAAACATGTTCATCTTGGAGAAAATGGGGGAAGAAGTGGCTGGTATCACTTTAAGGGTGTAAAAATGAAAAGGCTGTTCATTTCTTTCGTATTTTTCCTAGCCTGTAATTATTCCTAATCAAACTACAACAAACAGTAAACACTAAAAATGAAATAAACGCAGTGACAGTTTGCCAATAACGAGCAGAAAATGTTCCATCTGTCTAGCAGTGAGTAAAATGTGTGTAATTACTGCTCATTTTTCTTCTAATTGCTGAGTTATTAGTTTAAAGCTTACGCACAACTGGTGAACAGTGCCGACTACCCATTCTCTAATTACAGCCCCTGCTTTGCTGTGCTTCAAATCAAGAAAAGCAAAAAGCAGGGAATTTGCATTTTAAAAGAGTTGTCTGAGTTAACCCCTCTGGTGAGAGCATCTTTTCAGTTTTGGCGTCACAGGTCAGACCCTTGGCCGACAGAGTCAGTGTCTCTCCTTCTATCAGCTGGAGATTCATGTCTCAGTGGGGTTATCATCTCTCTATTTTTCCCCCTTTTTTTTTTTTCCAAGCCTACATTATAATTTCTAATTTAAAGAAGGTTAACGAATGCTCTGAAGTAGATGGTAGGTCAGGGGAAGTAATTCCTGGGAGGAGGCAAAGGTTATGACAGCCACGAGTTAGTAAGGCTGGCTTCACTTTGTGCTCCTTCTTCTTTATCTGATTATCTCCAAGTGGGTCAGATGAGGGGCTGTCTGTGCTCCAGCCTGCTCTTTAGCACTGAGAGAGATGAGCCATCTTTCCCTGTCCTCCTCAGGCTCTCTTAGAGCCAGACTGTGCCTGGGGTGACACAGCGGTGGTTGCACATCTTGTGTGCAGTCTGTGCTGGGTGTCAGAATCCATCCCTTCCCAGGGCCTTTGGGGTCATCAGAGAATCACAGGAAGGTTTGTGTTGGAAGGGACCTGAGAGATCATCAGATTCCAAACCCCCTGCCATGGGCAGGGACACCTCCCACTGTCCCAGGCTGCTCCAAGCCCCAATGTCCAACCTGGCCTTGGGCACTGCCAGGGATCCAGGGGCAGCCACAGCAAATCTGGACACCCTGTGCCAGGGCCTGCCCACCCTGCCAGGGAAGAATTTTTTTATAATATCCCATCTAACCCTACTCAGTTTGAAGCCATTCCTCCTTGTTCCTCCAGCCCTTGGGAATTGTCTCTCTCCAGGTTTCCTGGGGCTCCTCCAGGCCCTGCAAGGCCACCCTGAGCTCAGCCCAAAGCTTCTCCTGTCCAGGCTGAACAATCCCAGCTGTGCCAGCCTTTCCTCCCAGCAGAGCTGCTCCATCCCTCTGCTCATCCTGGAGCCTCCTCTGGGCTCTCTCCTTGAGCTCCACGTCCTCCCTGTGCTGGGCCCCAGGGCTGGGGCAGCTCTGCAGGTGGGGCCTCACCTGAGCAGGGCACAGGGACAGAATTTCCCTCTTCTGCAGCCCAGGCTGTGGGATCAGCCCAGCACAGGGGGATTTCTCCATCCCAGCCCTCATGGGCAGGGCATATCCAGCCTCTCATCCACCACATGATCCCAGGAGGGTTGATTTCTTTTGTGGGCAGTTCAATGTGAGAGGTGAACAGCAGAGAACAGACCCAGTTTGGTTATTTTTCAAAAGCCTGGTGATACTGTTACTGGCCACGAGTTTCTCTTAAAATAGATGAAAAGAGCAGGAACTCTGAGGGAGATTCAGAAAGCTGAACAACAGAGCTGTCAGCTAAGCAGTTTCTGGGATTACACCTCAGAGGGATCTGGGAATGACAGCAAGGCAGATTTACTGGCCTGGAGAGTGATATTCACAGCACAGGATCCACATTTCTACTGGGTGACATTTAGAGGCTCAGAATTGGGCACAAATTGGGTGTGCTGGGTTTTGTAGGCAACCTTTTAATCACTTGCTGCCTTTTTTTAGGGCATTGATATTGGTGTTGGGAAGAAGGCTGAAGCCACAGGTGAAAATTGTGAAATAAGACACTAGAAGAATCTGATGCAGAAGTGCAACAGTAAAATTCATTTCTCTGTGTGAGCTCTGCTCTGGTTTAGGTGTGGAAATCTGCTTTAGCAGCTCAGCATTAAATCAGAGCAGTTAGGGTGTCCCTTGCCCTCTCATACACCAGTTGTCCCAGTTGTGGCAGCCTGGATTTCCCTGCACATGGCAAAACTCCCTCTGGAAGCTGAGGAGATGTGTAGGCTTCACATTGTCCTGTCTTGATTGCAACCAGCACACAAAGTAATCAGTTGAAAACCTTCTTTTTCAATTTGCCCCAAAACAAAAACTCATTTTTTTCTAGCCGGTTTCACTGCTGGTGCACAAGGTGTGAGTTAAACTCTGTGGGGAATCCAAAAATTATAAATTATGACAAAAAAATCCAACCAGCTGCCGTTCCTTAACACAGGATTCCTTGGACAAAATTGAATGCTCAAATTTTAAACTCAGCTCTTGCCAAAGTGGGGATTCAAGGGGGAATGTGCCCATCCACATTCACATTCCTTGAGGACTTGTGAGAATGAAGAGAAACACTTAAGCAAAACTAAACAATAGAAGTAGAAATCTGGGCACTATATTTAAAGAATTCCCCTAGGAGTGGGAATAGTATTTTTAAAACAATGATGAGTGATGCAAAGCATTAATTATTTGGGATACACTATCATCAAAAAAGCAGCATTTTATGGGGTTTGGTTTATTTTTTTTTTCTTTAGGTGTAGCTCCTGGGTTTAGCAGAGCATTTGCACATTTTCTTGCCTCAGGAATAAGTCTGAGGAGAATGAATTATTCTCTTGCATTCACACACCTGCCAGTATCCACAGCAGCCTCGTCTTGATGGGAGCCTGCAACTCTCACAGATGTCAGTGACAAACGCTTACCTAAGGAGGAGGAGAGAAAAAACCAGCACAACATCCATCTAGTTTTAAGGGAAAAAAAATCCAGAATCCACTGAAAAAACCCAACCAACCAATCAACCAACCAACCAACCAAAAAAACCCAAAAAACCCCCAAAACACACACACACACACAAAAAAAAACACAAACCAAACCAACCAAACAACCAAACAAAAAC
>VWZU01010258.1:213066-258069 GCA_013397095.1 Sterrhoptilus dennistouni
CACCAAACCACCAAAAATCAACCCAAAAACTCACCAGAAAACGAGCAAACAAAACCAAAACCCTTTTCAAATCTGCACTGGCCTGGCAGGAAACAGGTTGGATTTGGTGATGCTTTTAACCTCACCATGAAAATGGAGGTGCAGGTAGCAAGAGGTTGGGATTTGAGGAAAAGGACGGACGAGAAACAGAAATTTATTTGAGCCATTTTTTTTCCTCTGTGGCTCGGGAACTAAAGCTTTCCTCCTTCTTTTCAGTCCTGAATAAATGCATTTGCTTCATGGGCTCACATGCATATTATGCATAATCCTTTAGATATGCTTGCCAGCTGTGTGGTAGAGATATGGGCTGCTGGGACTTTGCTACATTAAAAGTGGTGGAGATACTTCACCAGAGAAAGAACAGAAATGGAATAATTATTTGCATAATCTTTCTAGAGTCACCTAGATTTCTTGAAAGCAGCTTAACGTGTTTGGAATAATCTATTAGGGAAATATTAAGGGGAAAAAAAAATACCTACCTTTTCCACATGTATTTTTATTTTTCTCTCTTGGTCTAACGGATTGAAATTGCTTTATTCTCATTTTAAGAATGCTTTATTTCATAAGAATAGCTTGTCTTTTAAATACTGTGGGTTCATTCGCTTCCTACAGAATAACAGGGAAAAAATTAGGTTTTTTCTGCCAAATGAGCTCACAGCAGCTTATTTTTACCACACTTTTTTTTTTCCAAATATTTTTTCTTTTCCGCTTGGTAATTATGACCTTTTGTTCTTTGTTTGTGATGCTTTTACCTAGAAGAGAATGCCCCACATCTCTGCAGAATGTCAAGAAAAAAGTGAACAGTATGTAGATATGTAATCTCCACCATATTTAGCTAATTTACTTTCTTACAATAAGGACTGTTTGCGTAAAAGTCTTTATTTTTATTGTCTATATAAACCATCATTCTCTCCCTTGTTGTTTTGTCTTCCCCACCCCCCCATTCCCCTTCCTCCCAGAAACTGAGATGAAAATTAAGTCACAGAGGAGGGATATTTTTTCTCTCAGATTTTCAAGTCCCTGTGTAATTTTGGCTCAGAGAACAGCTGTTCTTCCAGAGAAGGGACAAAAAAATTTCCACATTTTCTAATATTTTCAGGGTCTGTTTTTGTGCTTGCAATGTAAACATCCAATATTTACAGCCTGAATGTCCAGTAGAGCAGTGTAAATATCCAATACCAAATCAAAATAGATATACCTCACAGATGTTATTTTTTTTTTAATAAAAAGGTGTTCAAACACTTTGGTGAATTGATAAGATGGGGCTCTGTGGATAAATAAAGACAAAATGCTCTGCACAGAAACACCATCACTTTAATCTGCCTTTCTATTGAACATTGTGTTGTGGCATTATGTTTCTATATTCCCATGAAAATAAGGATACAAAAGGGCTGGTAGGTGCTTTTTAATCATCTCAGTAGGTTCCAAATCAAACAGCTCTTTAGGAGTACTTGGAAGCATGAAACAATTGTCTAATCTCCATCAGATGAGTCCTTTCTTGCTTTCAGGAGCCACATCACAGGCTCTGCAACTTACCTGCACCTGCATAATTTGTCAGGGTTAATCTGTTTATAGGCTACACTTTTGTTTGCCCAAGAAAGTTGCATTTATTTTAATAACAAGCATTTTTACTCCCATTAGCTGTTTGAGACCATTTGAAATGTGTTTATTTTTGTTCCAGATTGAAGAGACTCTTGATCGCTTGGGAATGAGAAAAAAATAAATCTGATGTTAATTTGTATGCAACCTCAGGTTCCTCGGGCTGGTTAACGAAAACAGTGTAAAATAGCAAAAATAAAAATGATAGTGGAAGTCTGTGATATCATCCACTTAGAAGAAAGCCTTGAAAATAACTATTGCAGTCCTTTAGAGCTATTGGAAACTGAAGGAGAGTGAGGAATTTAGAGGCAATAAATATTCCTTTGCTAATGTAAAAAAACAAAGCCATTTTCATTCAGGCTTGTGAGATGATGTTACAATCCATACAGTAATGAAAACAAAAAGTAAAAGCTGTAAAATGTAGCTTTGCATCCTCATAAAATCTTAAGAAAAATAAATTTGTGGGGTAGTTAACATCCTTTATAATACAAAGATAATTATCTCTTTTATTGTAACTGTAACATATGTGAGGATGTTTGTTTAACTCCCCAGTTGTCAGACATGAGGTTGAAAGTTTTTAATAGCCTCTGGGTATCCACTCTACAGCCTCAGGCTGCTGTTTGTAATTTAATATGAGTAATTTATTATGAAGAGAGAAAAAACAAGAATTGCCCAGTAGCTATGAAAGTGCATTTACATTATAATTATTAGGCACATAACAGCTCAAAAAATAGATAAAAGGAATTTTAGAGGAGCACTGGCAGTAGCAATAGTATCATCTGCTAAGATAAAGCAGGGAAATGGAGCTCTGGAGAAATTACTTGTGAGGGGAGCAGTGGTTATACTTGAAAGGTCATCCCCATCTCAGCTGCTGGCTGAGGTTTTCATACAAACCACTCATGGGAAGTTGTGTGTAACTTAGAAATATCATCTTTCTGAGCTCTCTGAGGCTGTGTGGTGATAGGCATGCATCAGAACAAAAAGGCTTTTCAGGGCAGACTGCTCTGGCACCAGTACATCTGTAGGTGATTTATAATTTTGTGTTTTTCATTGAACACTTCTACTTTTGGTAGACTCGTTTTTAATTAGAAACTAAGATTGTGAAGTAGGTAGTGATCCTCCCCTGGAAAGTCAGTACTGTGAACCAGACTTCCGCGAGGAGCTTGGTGGCACTGAGGAGCAGCCACCTGGATCCCAAGTTTGCAAAGGGTTGGTGTTCAGTGCTCTCAGCAGAACAGCTGAAAAACTTCTCCCTGACTGAATCTCTGCTGGGACTGACAGAACGAGAGGACACAGTCTTAAGCTGTGTCAAGGGAAATATAGGTTGGATATTAGGAAGAAGTTTTTCACAGTAAGAGTGATTAAATATTGGAATAGTCTGCCTGGGGAGGTGGTGGAGTCACCATCCCTGGATGTGTTTAAAAGGCAACTGGATGTGGCACTTGAAACCATGACCTAGTTGAGGTGTTGGGCTGGGTTGGACTCGATGGTCTTGAAGAGCTCTTCCAACCTACACATTCTGTGATTCTGTGATTCCCATGGAGATGCTGCCATCTCCATGTATTTCCTCCACAATTTAATGCCTCAAAATCTGAGATAAAATCCCACAACTGGCCTTCTAGGCAGTTAAGAAGACTCCAAAGGTTTGTGTATGTGATGCAGATTTACCTCGTTGTGTGGCATCCTAAATAACCACAAGCATGAGAGTTTCTTGGAGTGTTCCCTGTGGTGATTTCTCTCCTCTGCCTCCTCCCAGCATTTTCCTTGTGTTTTTTTCTACAGAAGAATCATATCTCATACTGGAAGAATCATTCCAATCACACCTCACAGTCCTGAGCACGTGTCCTCAACAGACCCCTGAATGCCTGCTCAGGGTCCTCATTCATGATGGTTTTTTTAGGTGGGAGGTATTTACTGGCTTTTCAAAAAATCTCCGGACAATGTTTTTAGGCACAGGGTGGGATTCTTACGGTGTCCTATGCAGGGCCAAGAGTTGGCCTGTGATTATCCTTATGAGCCCCTTGCAAATCAGGATATTCTAGGATATTATGGGAAGTCTCAGGGTGCACTTCCACCAGCTGATTTAAGTTGATATTTTTTCCTCTTCCTGCTCCCTCCCCTGGACACCCAGCAATTCACTACTGCCAGTCTTTTCTGTGGGTCCTGCCTTCTGGAGCAGCTGTGCTCACAGATGTGTGCCTGTCTATTTATAAAAAGTTTATCCCATCCCTTGTGCTCTCTGAAGGAATGATGTCCTTTTCCAGGTCATCTTATGGAGGCAATGCTGACCACGCTGCTGGAATAACTGTGTTGAATCTCTGGGTTTTTTTCTGTCACTATGAATTCTGCAGTCTGCATGTACCTGCTCCTGTCAGGATCCTGCAGAGGGAGGCTTGTAAGGTCTCCAGGTCCTGTGTGATTCCCTGATTCCTCAGGGGTGTGGTACACAACGATACGTGCCTGTGCATTATCTGCTTACAACACAAGCAGAAGCTGCTCCTTACCCAGGGGATTTAAGAATTTCTCTCCTTAGAGAGTACTATCACCAGTATACCTCTTAATTTTGTTTTATTTTTGCCAAACCACAGGCATAACACATTTTTTTCTAAGGCTTGAAGAGCCTGAATGTGTCCATTTGTTTCCTGCAGTGAATCTGTCCTAATGCAGCAATGACCGTGGGGAAAGCACATCCAACAAGGCAGTGAAACCTGCAAGTGCACATCTGGGGATGCCAAGGGGGCAATAACATCCAAAATTGCTGGAATAAAATAGGAGGCTGTGGCAGAAAGATGATGCATGCAATTCAGTTCAGAGTGCAATGAAACTACAAAGGAAAATCCAGGAGCAAATAAGATTTTTAAAAGATGCTTATCAGAGCAGCCTAATCAAGATAATGGGATTACTGAGCAAACCCTTTAAAATCATTTTCATAGATATTACACACCATTTGTCATATCATTAAATGCAATTTGAAAATGGCTGTCAGGTATACAGCAGGGTCTGTGTTCTCTCTCTGCACGGAATTCTCATACAATTTAAACAGAAAAAAATAGAAGTGCTGCTGTTCAGGACATAGAATCAGACTTAGGGAAGCAGCCACAACCACTGCAGACCCTCAGTACATGATTAAGTATCTCCCTGCACTGGAGTCCTCATTCTTTAATTCAACTTCACCTTTAATAACATTTGCAAATTCTTTCATCTACTCTGCATCTTTAATAAGAGACTCCGAGTAGTAAAGCAATCACTTTTGACAAGAATTAAAGAATATTTGCTTCAGTTTTGGGTGGTTTAAGGTCACTGACGATGAAAATGAGCAGCACAGAAAGGTTTTACTTGAAGTCCCTTCTTTTCTTCAAGTTTCCAAGACATCTGTCTTGAAAAGCTCAGTCACATAACTATGTCATGTCAATCCACTGTTTTCTCTTTCTGCTAACAGAGACATGAACATATTTAAGCGAGATAAAAACAATTCAAATTCATGTTGATTTGATGCTTCAATTACCTAATTCACAGAAAGTACAAAAAAAATAATAAAATCGTGAAAAGAACTATATGTACCTTGATGCAATGAATTTTTTTAAACAAATAGCACACGACACCTTCTAAATGAGATAAAACAGTAGAGGAAGGTAACCAATAACCATTGCTATCTTCAGTAACTTCTGTGGGGTTGTTACTGATTTGTATTTTTAAGGGGCTGACTAGCAGAGATTTAAGGTTTCAGTTGCACCCTTGATGAGTGATTTTAGTGTATGCTGCACTCAGCTGAAGATCTTCCTCTCATTTTGGGGTACATCTTAATGTCATAGATGCATTTGAGTTGCCTGCCATCTTCATTCCTTCCTATTAAAATGGGAAGACCATCACGAAAAAGGTGGTCACATATGTGTGCTTATTTATTAGGTTGTTTTCTGGTGTTTGGTAAGGACCTGGAATTTCCTATTTCCTGAACCCTGGGAATCTGCTTGGTGGCCCAGCCTGGAGAAGGGAAGGTTGTTTGGATACCTCAGAGCAGCCTTCCAGTGTCTGAAGGGGCTACAGGGAGGTCAGAGAGGGCTTTGCATCAGGAACTGGAGTGACAGGACAAAGGGGAATGGCTTCAAATCGAAAGAGGGGAAATTTAGATCAGGAATTAGGAAAAAATCCTTCCCTGGGAGGGTGTTGAGGCCCTGGCACAGGGTGCCCAGATTTGCTGTGGCTGCCCCTGGATCCCTTGCAGTGCCCAAGGCCAGATTGGACACTGGGGCTTGGAGCAGCCTGGGACAGTGGAAGGTGTCCCTGCCCATGGCAGGGGGTTTGGAATCAGATGATCTTTCAGGTCCTTTCAACCCAAACCATTCTATGGCTCTCTAATTCAGCATCCTCCAATCACCTTTTGGATTACTGGATTTTATTTGCCTGCCTGATGGTAGGAAAGTCAGCCATGGCTTTTTTATTCTTGCATGGTGTGAAAGAGTCTGGACCCAGCAATTGCTCAATTAGGTGGTGTCTAGAAAAAAAAAAAAATCACTAACGCTCTTATTTGCATAATATATGACTTTACCGCAGCATCAGATTTGTCTGAGACATCCCAAGGGATGTGGAGTGTGCCTGTGTGATATGGGAAGAAAGTTTTTGTGTCACCAGCCTCCTTGAAATTCTGTTTCAATTCAGTTGTACTTCTGTGAGCATCTACACACAGAAGGTCATGCTGTTGTTCTAATTAGGGCCTGGCATGTAATTAGCTGCAACTGTTTAGAAATACTGATGTCAAGTCTCTTGTTTGCTACGGGAAATTTGTCACTGCTGAATTAACTGTGGGCAGGAGAAGCTTTACAAAGGTAACCTCCATATTACTGCTTGAAGAGTGCTTGAGACAATTCTGAAAAGAGCAAATATGCCTAATTACCAAAAAAATCAATTACCAAAAGAATCACCTGGGTGCCCAACGCAAAGTTTTAATGGGAATGAAATTTTCTAGGCAGAAGAAACCACTTCAAATATGAGAAGATTTTTTTTTTTAATGTGAATCGCTATAAAAACAATTTACCTGAACTAATCATTATAGGTCAGGATCAAAATGTGAGAGATACTTCAGAGTATAAAAAAATAGATTAAATTATTAAGAAAGGAGTAATTTGTGTAAGAGCAGCTCAGGACAGAGGAAGTTGACTAATGTAATGCCACAGAATTGCCATTATAGGATGATTGCTGTTAATTTTTTGATTACCCAGTAATAGAATAAGCAGTACAGTGATTAACTGGCTCACAGAAGAATAGGGAGCAGTTAATCTGAAGCAGTGCTGTCATAAAATCCAGAAAAACTCCGAGCTAGATTGCTGCAGAAAAGTGGCTGCTGTGGATGCTATGTAGGGCACAGGAACCAAGGCAAAAATGAATTTAGGCTCAGCAGGGACCCAGAGCAAAAGAGTTAAACAAATAATGCCTGGCCATTATGGTGCATTGTGGTGTCAGAGGTTTGAAAGCAGTTGTGTAACAGGAATCTTTGGACAGCCTTCCACGCCTACTGTTTTAAATCAATCTTTTGTTGCAGAACTGAATGGATTTTATATGCGGAGCTAATTCCTCTGGAAATCTGCCTGTTGGGATTTTTTTTTTTTTTTTTTGCATCCTGATCAGAGGTGGCATGACAAAAGCAGTAATTCCTACCTGGCCATGGTTTGATAAGCAAGCTGGGGAGAGGAGAGAGAGGAGGTTTATTTTTGCTTTCTTTCACATCATCACAGGATGGGTCAGGCTGGAAGGGACCACGGTGGGTCACTCGTGTCACCTCCCTGCTCCAGCAGGGCCAGCACAGGGTTGTGTCCAGGTGGCTCTGGAATATCCCCAGGGAGAGACTCCCCAGCCTCTCTGGGCTCTGCTCAGGGCTGGGCACTGCCCAGGGCACAAGTTGTGCCTCCTGTGCAGGGGAATTGCTGGGCTCAGTCCCTGCCCGTGGCTCTGGGGCCATTGCTGGGCCTGGAGCAGAGCCTGGGGCTGCTCTGCCCTCCCTGACACAGGGACAGACATGGGGACACCCAGGGACAACAGGGACAGACAGGGACAGACAGTGACACACAAGGACACACAGGGACACCCAGGGACACTGAGGCCCCTCTCCCTGGGGCTCCTCTCCAGGCTGAGCAGCCCCAGCTCCCTCAGCCTTTCCTGGGCACGGAGATGCTCCAGGCCCTTCCTCAGCTCCAGGAGCTCCTGTCCCTGCTGTGCTGAGGATCCAGGGCTGGACATAGCCTTGCCTGATTTGTGTACTTTGTGCAGTTGTTTTTCTGTCTTGGCAGAAGATGTTGCCACCTTCCTCCTCCCCATTGCCATCCTCACTGGAAGAGCAGAGATAAACATTCCCCCTCTTGCCACACACACAATAAATCACTCTGCCCCAAATTTCTTCTGAATGATGAACCCCCTGTTGGAAACATCTCTGAAACTTCCACCTCTAAACCTGAGTTTTGGGGAAACAGATGAAATACTGGCTGATGGTGACATGGCAACCAGGAAATTGTAGAACATGATTCTCAGTGGCCAAATTCCCCCCAGCTCAGTGCCATGAACCTGCAGCAAGGCAAAACTGAAGGGCTCCAGCTGATGGCAGAAGGTGACACTTCACATGTTGTACTCACCACATCACAACCACCTTACTCTGGCAGCTGCAAATCAGAGGGGCAAGTGCTCTGCTAAATGAGCCTCACACAATGTTTAATTCCAAGCAGCAACAAGGGCAGCTTTGAGCACTGTCAGCCTCAGAGGTGTGTTGCTTAGGTGACTGTTAAACACTCAAAAAACTGCCCTGTTTGTACACTCCAAGCTGGTGGCAGCTGTGGATCTGTTGATCAAGCACTTATATCTGTGTGCACTGGAGATAGAGTCTGCTTTCACAGAACTCTTTCAGAAATAGTGCAGATTTCATATTTACCTTTGCTAATCTGTGTGCTTGGGGGATCCTATTGGAAAAGGGGATGAGCAGGTGTTGGTGGGAGTGATGCCTTGGGAAGGCTGACCTGGAACAGAGACTGGACAGAGCTGGAGAATAAAGTAGATACTTATTGAAAGGCCTTTAAGGATACACCTTGGGCAGGACAAGAGCCTGGCCAGGGCTACACCCAAGGAGGACCCAAAATGGTCATCAACAGGATGACTGGTCATGAGGTCTCACACTTTTATAAGTTTTGGTCCATTTGCATATTGGGGTTTAATTGTCCAATTACACTTTGGGTTGTGAAGTCTCATCCTTCTTGTTTTCTCTCTTCAGTCCACCACTGTTTATGCTTTGGGCCTGAAAGTTGTGCTTGTTGTCCTTGGTCTGCAGCAGAAAAAGGATTTGTTTTGTCTCCCTGCTCTGTGAAGAGCTGACTGACACTGAATATGAGGCTCCAAATTACACCCCTGGGCAGCACAGAATCCGAAAAAACATGAAAGCTAAACTTAAGGCATCAGGAGCAACACCATTCCTGCACAAAGGAACAACCTGGTCGGTCAAAACAGCCCATTTTGAGGTTCAAATTTTGGTGGTATTTACTTTTTATGACCTCGTATGAAGGCAAGATTAAATAGCTTTGGGTTTGAGAGTGTAATTTTTATAGCTTGGCTCCTATCATCTTTCTAAACTCTAAAATTTCCTTTGAAGAGATGATTCATTTGTTGTAGATGAGGCCTCTGTTAATTCTTCTTTGTTCAAATCAGATTGGTGGAACATGGAGCACTCATTTTATTTCCAAGTGATGCAAAGTATTATGGAATCTATACAGTAGATAAATATTTACCTTCATTAATTATTTTAACTAGTACATAATTAGAGAAGAAAAATGCTGTCTTTTAGCAAACTATTTACAAAATCTCTACCTTGCAACTTTTCTTGTTTGTGATTCTCTAAGTCTCTGGACATCTCTTATTTTTTAAAACTACATTCTCATACTCCTTATTTATTCCATTAAACTGTGATTCCTGTCTACAAACACCTTAAGGCCTTATTTTCTTATTTTTGCAAAATAAAACAGAAAATTATTATAGTAAAGGGCAAATTTTGTATGTTGAGACAAAATGGTATTTTGAAGCACCAGTTCTCAACTAATGGCACCTAAATTTTGCTGAGTTTGATGGCAGAAACTAAAATTAGAATGGAATTTTATGGAGACAAAATTGTGTTGAGGAGGGCTCATGTTAGTGCTGCCTCTGTTGTTTGTGCATTGAGAAAACTGAAATGGGCTTTGGAGCATCCCTGCAAAGACAGAAGGAAAAACCAGAATGTTCTGCCCTTTCTCTGATCTCTCTGTTCCCTCAGACTGATTTTGATCCCACACTGATCACCATGTTCCACCTTTCAGCACCACATACAATGGTTTTACCACCCCTCTGCCATTGCCACGAATCATAAAACCATATAAAGTGGTTGGAAAGGACTGTAAAGATCACCCAGGTCCAACCCCTCTGCCATGAGCAGGGGACCTTCCACTGGATGAGATTCCTCAGAGCTCCATCCAACTTGGCCTTGAAGGCCATATTTCTATTAATAATAATAATAATTAATAATGTGATAAACCATGTGGTGGGTACATACAAGCCACATAGGAAGAGATGTTTTTAACATGCAGTTTAAATACTTCAGTAATGTAAAAAAAATAAAATAGAAAATCAATACAGGATGAAAATTCAGGGTAACACAGAAAACCTTCTGGCCTGGCAAATTTATATGGACTTGCCACAAGGGCTTTTATAGGAAGAGTTCATAGTGCAGTTCATACTGAGCCCGTTCAAGAACCGTTATTTTAGATCAGGAGGAGAAGGTGAATTTTCTGTGGTGCTGATAACACATTACCTGTTGTGCTGGGTGTATCTGACCCTTTTTCTGTGGTCACACAGCAGCTGGGATGCCATCTGCATGGACTGGGGCGGCAGCTGCTCACTGGGGGAAGAGCAAACACTCTTTTCAGCAGGAGAGGCAAAAAGCACCTTTCAGTCGTGTTTGCTTTACCTTTCCCAGTGTTTGTCAACAGCAGATGTGTTCAGGAAGCTCAGGAAGTTGCCTGGAAGGGAAGAAGTGTGACTCAGTGTGTGACAATTGGCTTAGAACTTTGAATTATAATTTTAAAAAGTCCATCCCCCTCAAAAACAGCATTAGAGGAGGAAAATCAGGCTGAGAACAATGTGTCCTTCATAATGAGATATTTCATACTGCACTTATATTTTTATTTAGAAGTCAGTGTTTATCATAGACTTGTCTCACCATTCAATCTGCACAGTTTAATCTGTGTATTTAGAACCTCTTTACTATGCTATACATTGAATACTCTAACACATTCTTATATTTTCATTTTCTAAAACCACAGAAAACTCTATTGCAGTCTTACCAAATTCTGTTAAAACAGAGAGTTATTGTTCCCATCCTTGCAAAAAAAATTATAATAGCCAATATTTTCACCTCAGAGACTCTTCCAGGGAAACTGAAAATTTTGTAATTTCCTTTTAATTATCATATAAATTAGCTGTGCTTCCAGGAAGGGTGGAGTTGGAGAGTCAAATGGTAAAGGTTTTGGTTATTTCGCTCAGTTGTTAATATTTTAATGTTAGCTGCCATCTGTAGAAGAAAATGAGAGAGTGAAAATTCCTGCATATTCAAATGCCTCAGGGGCAGGTCAGGAAATAAAAATTGAGGCAATATTTAGCCATTGCAGGGCCATGCCAAAAATTACAAAATATTAAAAGGCACAATCTTCTTTGTGTCAAGACTAAAATGAAGGCATCAAAAGTCTACTTCAGCATCTTGGACTGCAAGCAAAGACATAAACTTTTACATAAAGTGTCATCAACTTTGTTGAAAAATTACCAATTACCAGCCTTGCAGGTTGTAGCACCTAAATTAGAATTTTCAGTGCCTCATTTAGAATAACCCCAACTTGGGGTTGGGGAGGCGGATATATTCCTCACTCAAAAACTTCGAAAAAAGAAATAAAATATAGAAGGAAAGTTCAGGGCCTTCATCATCTTAGTGGTTGCCCCTCTGATTGGAAATATCGGAAGTCAAAGCTTTTCTCTTTTCTTTGTTTTTGAGTTTATTTTCTAACCAAATGCATGGGTTCCTCAGTTTCCTGTGAGCCACAACAAACTCCATGTACAATCTGAGGCCCAACATTAATTTCTTGTTATGATTGTGAGGAAATTTCCAACTATACACTTGGGATGGGCTTTTTTTTGCTTAATATTTGTAGTCCACAGCTGGTTAAAGCAACAGAAATTCTCCAGTCCCCCAGGGAAAGGTAAAAGGACAACCTTGTGCCTTAAGGACATTATAAAACTCACTTTATTTTCTCCTTTCTCTGCCTCTCTCCACATTTTTTTGTAGTACCTTCTTCCTCCAGCATCTTTTGAAACCCTTTGAGGCAGCTGAAGGCTGATGGTAAAAAGGAAGGAATAGAAAAAAAAAAAAGAAGAAAAAAAAAAAGAAAAAGGGTTAAGAAAAGTTTAAAAGAGATGATGGGGAAAAGAAATAGGCAGGCCTGTTATGTCAATGTATTAACAAAAATATGAAGGTTGGTAGTCCTAGAGCAGGACATAGTATCCAGTTCCTGCTGGAAGCTGAACATAGTTTGGAATGGAGAGCTGTGCTTGTGCAAAAGTCAGTTTTCAGAGATATAAGGGAGGGGGGGGGAAAAGAACAGATTTAAAGAGATTTCCCTTTTCCTGCTGATTTGTGAGTTCTCTGGGAAGGCTGCTACTTCCTTTCTCTTGTGGAGCTGTTGAATTGCACAGAGAAAGAATGGCAGGAGTTGGTGTGCAGATGTCACGGCACCAAAATGTCACAGTCTGCAAAGCAGGATCCCTCTAGGGATGGTCAGTGTAGGGTTTAGCCCATCACACACAAATATCTACATGGGAAATGCCTGTCCCTGAGCCATTTTATCTTCTCATTACCAAACAAGAGAAACAGACATTTCTGACGTGATTTTTGTTTTCAAGGGTAAGATATTTTAGTTTGGTTAGAGAAATTGTTCCCTAAAATTGTGTGTTTATCCAGCCAAGCAAGGCTGGGCTGAAGAGCTTCAGACACATTAACAGTGAAGACACGGAATATCAGAAGAGATGAATCCTGGTTTTGTGCTTAATTCTGAGAGGTCTCGATTCCCTTCATGGAGAAGGGATCTCCTGCCTCCCCTTGAAGCAATGTGAGGGACAAGATTTCCTGATTTTTCTTTCTGGCCCCTGTGGGAAGGCTCTTGTGCCAATAAAATTTTTATGGAAAACCACATTACTCTTGAGCAAAAGGCACTATGGAAAACAGAATACTCAGCCTCACCCTGGCTGAATTAAAATCAATAATTTTATCAGTAATCTCCTAATGAATGCCATAGAAAAATACTTTGTCTCCCATATCATGGCCCATGGCTACCCCAGTTGCACAGATTTTGGTCATGGCTGCAGGTGATTTGCAGTGACAAGTTTAGAGGCAGTGATACTTTGTAAAACCAGCACTTTCCTTTGAAAGCGTAATGTGATTGTGTAATCCAAAGACAGCTGGAGGATATTGAATTTCCTTGCTCCTTCAGAATTAACTATGAGGCAATGTGGTGGCCTCAAGACACTGTCATTGCTTGGAAAAAAAAAGAAGTCAAATTCCCAGAAAATTTTGAATGTGTTGTGGTTATTTATAAGAGGTGCTTGTTTCCTTAGCAGGAACTTTTAGGAAGCGGCTTTACTTGTAAGAGAATCTTTTGAGGAATGTAGTGGAGAGCAAGGAGCAGTGGCAGGAACAAGGTGTGATGAACTGTCCATAACCCCCATTCCCCATTTCCCTGCACTGCTCTGAGAGAGAAGGTGGAAATGGGAAGGTGTTCTTAAGGGTTTATTTCACTTCTCATTATCCTGCTTTGACTTTGTTGGTAAAAACTACAATTAATATCCCCAAGCTGAGTCAGTGTTGCCCAGGATGGTATTTGGTGAGTGATCTCTCTCTGTCTTCATCTCAACCCATGAACTTTTGCTGTGTTTTCTCTCCCCTGTCCAGCTGTGGAGGGAAGTGATAGAAAGGCTTTGGTAGGTGTGGACCATCCATCCAGAGTCCACACAGTGCACCATCCCTCATTGCCAAACACTGATTTATTAAATTGTCCCTCTTTTAATGAGAAGACCCTACATTAAAGACCTGCTTCTCTTTAGGTTCCCTCATTTCCAAGCAGCAAACCCAACCCAAGCCAGAGCTTGGAAAAAACATTTGTTTGCAGAGAATAATCCCTCCCTGGTGTTTGTCACATATTTATTTTGTCTCAGCGCCATGAAAAGGGCTCTTGTTGCTGACTCAGAAGGCGCTCATTACAGAAAGACTTCACCTTTCAGCTGCAAAGGATGTTTCCTTTAAACGATAATGTAATGAGCGTTAGATCAGCCCTGTGTAGCCGTTAGGCGATTCTTTTGATCGGCTGGAAATGCATTTGTTAAAAAGCTACTTTATTGATTTCCTGGCTGGTTTTTTTTCTTTCTTTCTTTTTTTTTTTTTTTTTTTTGTACTGTTTGGATCATCTGTACACACAACACACATCACATTTTTTTTACCACTTCAAAGCTGTTAATAAATTCATGCTACTCAGGAGATTGAACACGAAATGGAATGAACTCTTTCTATGGAGAACTGTGTTGTTCCAACTCTGATGGAAGGAGTTTTAGCAACATGCTGAGTGTCTCCTTTAAAATATTTTTAAAACAATCTGCCAGAAAGAGAGCAGAGTATGCTAAAGCAAAGGAATATTGCTCCTGGGGATATAAATACGGTGAGGAGTTGTGATTAAGGTTTGAGTAAGTCCAGAGGAGAAAATATCACTGAGGCTCAGTATAGATCTTCTTCCCTGCTAACTTGTCCACATTTACATTTCCCACTTCATTGTGTTTACGATGTATTTGCAGTAAAAGTTTAGACACACTGAGTGTTAAAGTGAAATGTGTTTCTACTGCTACGACTATGCAAAATATCTCTAGTTAAATCACAGAATCAGAATCAAAGAATCATTGAGGTTGGAAAAGACCTCCAAGACCGTCAAGTCCAAGCTGTGACCCATCCTCATGTTGTCCCCAGCCCAGAGCTCTGAGTGCTATGTCCAGCTCTTCCTTGAACACTCCAGGGATGGGCACTCCATCCTCCCTGGGCAGCCCCTGCCAAGGCCTGAGCACCTTTTCCAGGAAGAAATGTCCTGGGCTCTGCTGGTCTTGAATCTCTCACAGTTTTGGAAATAGGTGATTGCATTTAAGTGTGTTTTGTTTGAGAAAATTCTAAGATATTTAATATTTTTATTTTTTATTTCATGATGACTTTGGTTTAGATTGCTAACCTGCTGATATTCTTTTGAGATCACAAATCTGGGGAGCTCTTCTTGAATTATTTAGATGAGGCTTGTGACTGGAACTCTTACAGAACTGTTTTAACTTCTGTGCTGTAATTTGTCATTGATTCTCTGACTAAGGACACTCATACTTCATTTCCTCCCTCTGAGTGGAGTTACTAACTTGTATTTCATACCAAGGTGATGCCAGTGTTGTCAGGAAACTTTTACACCTCTGTGATGTCTATTAAATAAAATCTAGGACGTTCAAATGATCAGGCTGCTTAATTAAATGCTTGGCTTTGGCTGAGTCCAGGGTACATTATGAAATCACAAGATAATGTCCTGACATGAGTTTTAAGGCTTTTTCCAGCTGTTTAAATAAAAATGACCATAATGAAGCTTTCCGGTCCTATGAAATTATTGCAGTTATCAGGTATGAAATTATGAAAATGAAATTACTCAAGAGGACTTAAGCATATTTTTAGTATTTTTGCATAAATGTTCACATATGTTCAGCATCCAAGAAACCCTAAGCATGAAGAATAGAATAGAAATATTTAGCAGAAACCATTTAAATTTCCATACCTGAGTCCCCTATCTATAAAATAGGGATAATAGACTTCCTTGCCTCTCAAAAGGATTGTGAAAATAAATATATTAAAGATTGCAAAGAACTGGAGTATTATGGTAATTGATACCACATGCCCAACTAAGATAGCTGGGAACAATTTCTGAAGAGGCAGGAATTTTATTCACAGATTCCCAGAATCATTAATGGAGTAAAGGACCTTTCAAATTCTCCTGGTCCAGTTCCCCACAAGGAACAGTCTGAATGTATAAATAGTAGGTATCTGACCTTGGAAAAGACTGAAGGTCATTAAACAAGTGCTTTTTAAATTTTATTTCATTGGCAAAATTCAAACAAAGCCAGGTAGAAAACAGAACACTCTTTTCAATTCTTGAAAAGGTACAGTGAGCAATACAGGACAGTGTTTGATGCTTCGTTTCTTTCATTTGTAAAGTCTTCAATATTAAAGTTTTTAGATTAATGATTTGTGAAATTTGTTCAATGTTTAAATTCCTTGTTTATTTTTTCTTCAATTTGAGGAAAATTTAGCCTGACCATTGCAATCCCAGAGCATTTTGATGTCAAAAATCAGTATTTGTCATTGGCAGATTAATATATTTCATAGAAAAGTATTGCCAGTTTCTGTCCTTTTGTCTATTCTTTTCCTTTTAAAAATAATTGAGATCTGTTTCTTCTAGGATGCTTTTTTAGTTACCTGGATTTAGATGTATTGATAGAATGAAGAAAACCACTGTTGTTTCTGAGGGAGGGGTTTTATTTCTGGCCTTGTGGCAGCTTTTTAAGTAGTTGAATTTCTCATAATTCCTCCTTGATCTCAGGAGTTTTATGTTAAAGCATTCACAAAAATTCCATATTAATCTTTAGGCTAGTGGATAACTGAAGCCAGTCAGTCTTTAAAGTTTATCCTCTTGTGGGTGATCAAGGTCATTTCTAGGTGAAGTCTTTCCCAAGTGGCATTTGGGGACAAGGTTTAGGGGTGACCATGGTGGATAACTGTGTGTCTCTTCTAACCCTGATGGTTTTCTGATTCTGTAAAAACAAAAAAGCAAACAACAAACAATCCCCCACACCCCAAAACTAATGTTGAATTTTAATAACTGCTTTCCTGAATATTTATATTAAACCATGACAGTTTTTGAGAGAGTTATTCACCTGATGGGTGTACTTTTTAGGCATGGAAAACATACAATATTTTGATCAGTTGATCTGTTTGTACAGTTTCACCTTTCAGAGACCAAAGCATCATTTTTATAATTGATATTTTTACCATTTAAATGGCTGTCACTCTCATTTCCCTATATTTCTTTTCAGATCATTGAGTCCTTCAGATATTTAATGGTCTGCAGAGAGCTTCTGCCCCATGTTTCTCTCTTTAGCTAAGCCTCATTTAGCATATAAAAATATATTAATATATTCTGGTACTTTTCCATATAGAAGGTTTCTTTCCTGTGACAGGTGTGTCAGGAGCATAAGTGTAGTATATGACCCTAAGGTGGGATTAATACCCCATCTCTCTGTCTCTTGCATGCCCTGGATAATACCCAAACTAGGAAGATTTTTTTCAACCAGTCCTTCAAAGCAGTGGGGTCCTCCATGAGCTTTGGAAATCAACTCATTCAATGTATAATTATTCTGCCATATTAATATTAATATTAAGCCAAACAAAACCCATTACCTAGTTCTACTTTCTTGTTTGTTTGTGGTGGGTTTGAGTTTTTTTTTGTTTTTGTTTTTTGTTTGTTTGTTTGTTTGTTTGTTTGTTTGTTTGTAGATTTTTTACTATTGCTACTTTATCCTATTGTTTGGTCTCTTCACTGTTTGAGCTATGTGGGGAACACCGTGCATTTCCCACTGGAAATAGGGATGGTAAAAGGCTGTGTTACCCTGTGTTTGTTAAAACTGCTGTCAATTTTGTTCTGACAACTGAAAATTGTCGTGTGTCTGATCAGGTTACAAGCACCAAGGACTGTTTATGAATGTGCACTGTGGGAATGTGGCTCAGAAAAACCAGAGGGAATGCTAAGTAGGGTTTCAAATGTGTGTGTTAACTGACAGGGAGGAGGAGGGAGGGAGGAGAAGTCGCCTGCTCTGAGTGATGTGTGATGACTGCTAAAGAAGCTGGAAGGTGGCACGTTCAGCAAAGCACCTGCAGCCCCACAAGGGTCTGGATCTCAAAGGTTGGAAAGCTCTCAGTGCTCAAGAAGAGATGGGAAATTTAATCATGGAATCATAGAATGGTTTGGACTGGAAGAGACCTTTCAAGGTGATCTAGTCCAAGCCTGCAGCTTCAACCAGAGCAGGCTGCCCAAATCCCATCCAGCCTGACCTTGAATGTTCCAGGGATGGGGCATCCACCATCTCTCTGGGGAGCATGTCTCAATGTTTCATCACACTTGTACAAATTTTTTCTTGTATCTAGTCTGAATCTTTCAGTTTAAAACCATTATCTTATGTCTGTCACTACTAGCTCTTCTCTGGACCTCCTCCAACAGGTCCATGTATTTTCTTGGACTGAGGACTCCAGATCTGGATGCAGTAGTCCAGGTGGGATCTCATCAGAGTGGAATAGAGGTGAAGAATCACCTCCCTCTGGAAAATCTCCAAGTTTCTCTAGTGATTTCTCCTGCAATAAAAGAGTTTTCTTGATCTACACAAAGTTCACATTTCCATTTCAAACCTGGGACAGAAGGAGCTGCTTTAGTTCTTGAACTGTTCCCGGGTGTATCAAAATCAGTAGTCTGCAATCAGCACCAGTGAGATCATGGCTGAATTCATGGTGTCACTCACTCTCTGTGCCAAAGAGATTGTGGCAAATTAGAGCTCAGATAAAAACATTAAAAGAAAGCTCCCAGGCAATCTGACATCCTTAAAAAGCACTTCACTGTGAATAAATAAAAGAGCAGGATTTATCTTGCTTATCACAGACAATGTTTAGCTTTCAAGAATGATTTTAACATGAAATAAGTATACACTTAAGGAAAAACTTTGGTAATTTCAGGAAAATGCAGTAAAATCTGGAAACTATGGTCTTGAATATTAGACTGTTTAAAATTATTTAATTTTTAGAGTTTCTTTTAGGCCAAAGGTTGCCTGGGCTGATAAAATTGTTGGAATACATTGGGAAGGGTTCTGGTCATTTCCCTACTTTATTGTCTCTCAGTCCACTCCCTGGATAACCTTCTAAAAGGTAAGCTAAGGACAGCTAAGGGTAGTGAAGACAATGCCAAAATCCCTCAGGCAAAATTCCTGCACCCTGTGATAGGAGAGGTGAGGTTAGATGCTGATAATGTTCATGAGAAATGTCCTTATGTAGGTTAATCGCTCTCTTAAAATGAGGGTAAGAGTGTTTTCTATTCCACCTGGCCTTTTTCCAATTTGCTTAATGTAATCAAAGTTTCATCAGAGTGAGCAGAATGATTGCAGCCAACTTAAATGGTTGTTAGATAGGGCTCAGTGGCCACATCTCCTCTGGTAAATAAAACAGGAGATTGGAGTGAGGTGGAGTGCCAGGCTGTCCTGTGCTGACTGTGCAAGCACTGCCTGGTTCTCGCTGGGCTCTTGGACATGATTTTGGCCAGGGCCAGACAGATACTACAGCTCAGAGGAGACCAGGTTCTTCTCAAGCACAAAGTAGGGACAAGACCACTGCAGGGATGTGTCCTGCCATCACCACCCAAAGTACATGAGAAATCCCATTTTTCATTTGTTTCACTGAATCCCATTTGTGGACTCCCAATCCATGGAGGTCTCCAAGGCCAGGCTGGATGTGGCTCTGAGTGACCTGGTCTAGTGGGAGATGTCCCTGCACATGTCAAGTGTTTGGAGCTGGATGGTCCTTAATGTCCCTTCCAACCCAAACCATTCTATGATTCCATGAGCATCATTTATGACCCAAATGGTAAAATGGAAAGCGGTGACTTAAAAATAAATGAATTCCTGTGTTATTTTCCACTGGTGAGCAGCAGAACAGCAGTTTTGCCTCAAGAGCTTTACCAGCCAATGTCCTGCTGAATGAGTATAAATAGTCAGTGTTTGTCCAGCATAGTTTTTACTTTGTTTCCTTGTGGAGCCATTTCTTGCCAGATAAGAAGCAGAGAAAGGATGGAAGTCTAAACAAATAGTCTTTGGGAGAACAACCTGATGACTCAAAGGACTTGCTACAGCCAGCTTAGCATGTTCTTGAGGTGAGAATTGCTATTATATCTGTCTGAATATTTTTCCCTCTGTTTGTGCCTTTTTTTCCCATTTGAACTCAATCTTCTAGAAATCAACACTAAAGAAAAAAAAAGGCAAAACAGACCACTTTTGTAAACAGCAGAACTGAGCAGTCTATGGCCAAAGAAGGGCAGCAGAGCTGGAGAAGGGTCTGGAGAACATCTCATCCTGTGAGGAAGAACTGAGGGAGCTGGGGGTGTTTATCTGGAGGAGAGGAGGCTCAGAGGGAACCTCATTGCTCTCCACAACTCCCTGACAGGAGGGGCTGTGAGATGGAGCTTGGCCTCTTCTGCTGTGCCCCAGATGAAAGGATGAGAGGAAATGACCTTAAAATAAACCAGGGGAGGTTCAGTGTAGGAATTAGAGAGAAATTTTCACTGAAAGAATGACCAGGTATTGAAATAAATTGCCCAGAGAGTTGGAGTCACCATCTTCAGTGTTCCAGAGGTGTCTTGATGTGGCCCTTGGTGGGGACATGTTTTTTTGGGGGGGTGATGGTGGTGTTGAGGTGACAGTGGAATTGGATGAGCCTGAAAGTCTCTTCCAACTTTGATTTTATGGAGCACTGAGCAGTTGAGTTGCTGCCCCTTTTTCAGTCACAAAAGTAACTTGACAAAACGCTGCAATTACATCTCTGATTACTCTTTAAAGGCTTATGAGGTATTGTCTAAATTCATGGGATTTGACAAGGGGTGAAGCTGAAATACCTCATTTAAAATGTTAAAAAAGATCCCAGATGAAATAAACTAAAAGTGACTCAGGGAATCTGATACATTTTCACTATTCCATAGAGACTTCTTAGTTGGAGAAGATGGTTTATTAATGAATATGTGAAATCCTGGGACCACTCCTGTTTTACAGACTCCATTTTCACACATTCTTTTCACACACAAATATGTTGTAAACTTAGTTTTACCTCTGCCTTTCAAACCCATAGGAAATGCTGACTGAAAAGAAAGAATAGAGCTCAAGGCCAGAAACCTGTCAGTATTATAATGAGGAGATGTTCTGTGCTTCCTAACCCTTTCTGTCTCCAGGGGAATGTTTTCTCCTCCAAGGTGAAATTTTGGAGGGCAAGTGCATGTGCACACATAAATGCTAATGACAAAGGCTCAGCACCAAATCTTTTTTTTTCCCCACCTACAGTTAAATCACACTGGATTCACAGGCAGAATCTGCTGCAGTTCATACCTGCCTGGAAAATGGCCACGTTTCAGAACTCACTGACCCAGAAATGGGAGAAACAAAATCAGTCAGTGAGTCGATGGCAGTGAATCTGACAGATCCCAGTGCCCTGCTGGCAAGGGTGATGTTCTCTGCTTGCAGGTTCAGCCTTAATGATAACACCAGTGGGGAGACAAAACTGGAATGGGAATGTTGTACCTTTGCCAGCTCTTTCCTCACATTCTGCAATCACTGGAAACAGATCTGGGTAAACAAAATTCTCAGGGCTCGTTCAAGTGGTTGTGCAATCTTGAAAGCTTTGCTAAAGGAGGACAACAGCCCTTGTGCCTAATGCCTTGAAGGATCAGTGAAACTAAGAGGTAGCATTCTCAACATCTTAATCCTTTCGTTTTTCTTAATTTTAGAGAGGAGGATATATTTTGGTTTTGCTTTTGCTGGGATTGTTTTTTACCATGCAAGTGATTCAGAACAGTGTATTGTACATGTATTTATATAGTATTTATCTAAGAACCATAGGAGGACTTGGGTTGGAAGGGACCTTTAAAATCATCTTGTTCCTCCCTGCCATGGGCAGGGACACCTTCCACTATCCCAGGTTACTCCAAGCTCCATCCAACTTGGCCTTGGACACTGCCAGGGATGGGGCAGACACAGCTTCTCTGGGAAACTGGTTCTAATGCCTCACCACCCTCACAGGAAAGAATTTTTTCCTAATACTTAATCTAACCCTATTTTCTCTCAGTTTGAAACCATTCCCCCTTATTCTATCACTCCAGGTCATTGTAAATTGTCTATCTCCATCCTTCAGGCCCTGAAAGGCCACACTGAGGTCATCCCAAAGCCTTTTCCATTCTGAACAGTCCCAGCTATGCCAGCCTTTCCTCCCAGCAGAGCTGCTCCATCCCTCTGCTCATCCTGGTGCCTCCTCCAGCAGCATCATGTCCCTCCCTGTGCTGTTTTCTGTTTATTCAGAGAGTTCCAGAGCAGGAAGGCTCCCACACCATGTACTTGGGCAGCTTTTTGAGAAGGTTCCTGTTAGAATTAGCCTGAGCACTGCAATTTCACACACCTGAACAGCAAAGCATGGCTGGTGCCAAGTCATCCTCTGTACCAGGGAAGTTGAGGAACTGCAAATAGTTAAATTATGTTGCCAAATGAACCCATTAAATGCCAGAAAGAGGAAAACATACCTTTTTAGAAAGTCAAATGGGTGTTTTGATGCAGATAAATGTCCTCCCTAGCTTCCTGAAGAAAACGCTATTGGTATGTTGGGTGTGAGATCAGGATATACTGGCATATAAACATCATGTTCTTTTGTATGAACCTTTTTATCTCCATGTCATTTTCTTTTCTTTCTGTCTCTTTACTCTCACAGTTTGCTGCCAGGACTGAATGAGAAGTTACTCTGCTCTGATACATGATATATGTACTTCTCATGTCCTTCTGATTTCTTTTCCCAATCTTACTTTCCTATGGTAAATTTGAGGAGCTATGTGTTTTCACCTAACCTGAGCAGATGCTCACATGTGATAAAGAAATGACTGATTAACTTTGCAGTTTCAGTGTAAATCTATTTCTGACTCAATTGTTGTGAAAATGGAATAGTTTCTCTTTCTCCATTTCCCTAACTTGAAAACGTTGACTCTTTTGAAAAGATGAATACACCTCTATTTGAATATTTTAACTTAGGGGGGAAAATTAACTGAAAGAAGTGCCAATGTAAATGTTTTCACATGAAACAGAGTGCGTGCATGTGCAGGGAAAATGCATTAAAGTGACAAGTAGGTGGCTGGATGCATCAAAAGGGATCAGATCTGACGTACACTGAATTACGACAGCAGTATGTTAACTTTTTATATTGTGTCTGGAAGGGGAAGAGATCTGTCAGTATGCAAATTGACTTCGTGCCAAACCAAGCACCTTCTAGTATGCAAAATGAAGGTGTGTGTGTATGAGGCTTGTAGCCCAATTCAGGCTCAAAGGATTACTTTGAAGCAACGTGTGTTGTATCAGCAGAAATTGTCATGGGCGAATATCGAGCAAACATCTGCTGGTACTGAGTTGCAGGAAAAGGTGGGATATGCTGTTTTACGAAGAAGCAAATTAAGAGTAACTTTTGACAAGATAACCAGATGCTGTTTATAAATACAGCAATATACCTAGAGAATAATGTAACTAGGGGATGTTGGGAGGAGGAGCAGGCTTGGGATGAGCAACAGAGGTGGCACTTCAGCTCGCGTGACAAAGGTGGCTCTGTGTTCACAGAGTGCTGCATGAACAGGCTGTAGTCACTCATCCACATAGGAAATCCTGTGTACAGGGGCTTCCTGAGCAGGGAATGCAGAGATGGAATCAGGGATGGGCTGGAGCAAATTGCATATCAAAGGAAGCTGCAGCAGAAATAAGCACGGGAGCTGCTGCACTGCTCTGCCCACCTCTGCAATCACCAAGGAGAAACAGAAATCAAAAACGCCCTTTGGAGCTTTTCTGGACTTGCTGATGCTAAAAGACAGAGATGGTGTAGCCTTCCAGAGTCTGAATGTTTCTATTCTGAGGGTGGCAGGGGAGCATTTCCTCTCAGCTTAGCACTGAGGAAAGCTGGGAAATGTTACTGCTCTGGCCACAGGAAATATAGCCCAGAGCCACACACCATAACTCTGTTTAACTCAGGGATGTTATTTTTGGACCTGCCATGGTATCTGTCTCTTCTTGTTCTTTACCATACCTAATGACAGGAAAATGGCTACAGGGTGCCCTGCTTGCCTGTTTTTCAGTGTCAGTGCAGTGCTCTCTGTGCTCTGGAAGCCTCTCTGTGCCAACAAGGGGAGGTTTCTCACCTGTGGTTTATTTTGCAGCCATAGGTGAGAGGATGCAAAATGTGAGTGACATCAGTTTGATATTGCTCCTTCAGCTGGCCTTCATTCTGGCTTCAGAATTCACTTTGTGTAGAGAAAGGAGGACACATGCATCCAGCTGTGATTTTTAGAAGCTGCCTCTTACAGTGCTCAGGATTTTGGAGGGAAAAGATTTTTCGGCTGCCTCAGTTCTAGTACAGAGCAGAGTTGTTATCCCATTTAAATTCCTTTTTATGCAGTCAGGAATGCCTGTCTTCCCTGGCAATAACGATTTGTTTTTATGGCACCTGCTTTGGGAGGCAGCCAGATTACTTTTCTGTTGCCAACTTGGAATCTCTGTCTTAGCGTGCATGACATTCAGGTATCAGGTTTGTTTTTTGGCATGTTTTTATTTCTTTCTTTCTTTAAAAAAATGACAAAAAACTCAAAGAAACAAACAGCAAAGTATCCTGAGATAATTATTTGCTAACAACAAAGTTTTTAGCAGCTAGTGAAGTGCACCTACTTCTAGCTATTTCTGGTGTGGATCTGTGTTCACTAAAAAATGCCACAGCTCTGCTAAGAATGATCAGCCCCTTCCCTGCTATTTATTTCTTTTTAGAAATGGCTGTCTGCCTGCTGGGTACAGGATCTGAGGATCTGGACTCGTGCCTCCAATAATTGCACCAAGCAGCCACTCGGTGTGTGGATTTAGCAGTGGTAGCACAGGTTAAATACCACCAGTGTTGGATGGTTTAATAATTTTTCATATTACTTGCTCGTGCATTTTAAATGGTACTGACAAATGCAGAATATTAACTTCCACATCTGATGGATAGAGTTGCTCGAATGATGCTTTGTGATCCAAGTAAAACTGACAAGAGCATTACAAAGTACAAGTAGAAAACAAACCTTCACTGACCACAAATTGGGTGTGAGTCGTGTACAATTTGAGGGAGGGAGTTATTCTCTCTTGTTGCAAATGATTTGCACATTGTAAATTTCTTTTGCCTAATGAATAATGCCTCATCAAACATGCTTTACGTCTGAGATCAGTGCACATTTAACCAAGAGTTAATTAAGTTAACAGGGTTTAGAAATGAACATAATGCACAGTTTGGAATTTTCATTCTGGCATGATTTGCATTTGGCTGAAACACCGTGTAATTGGCAAAGCCCCACGAAGGTGTGTTGCTCTTTTCATGCTCTAAATGAATGTTAACTATGCTCGGGGCTTTGGATGACTTAATTGGTTAATTGTTTCTGGACATCCCTAGAATGTGGGTGTGTCCAAAGCTAAAAAGAATCCAGCTGTGGAGGCAGTCAAAGGAAGAAGAAAAGAGGTTACTGGGTTAAAAGCAGTTTGGGGAAAGAAGGCAGGGAAGAGATGCTGCATCTGTGAGCATTGAGTTGCAGAGGAAACAGTAGGAAACCAAACCCACACAGACTAAGCATTCAAACTGCCTTGTTTTGCCAGGGGCCAAATGATGAGCTCTGATTTACTCATTAAATGGAGGCTTTTACTCGCATTTGAATTCTTAAATAGACAAATAGTGCTGGGGGGAAAATAAAAAGTTTGAAATTCCAGACAATTTTTTTTTCAGTGTTTGCCATGTTCCACCACCTTTTACCAAACAAACTAAAAATGAAATAAAGAAATGGTGATGCCGTGCGAAGAGCTCTGCTGTTAGAAATAACAGAAACCCAGCATGGGATAGCCACTGTGCTCTGGGAGTCCTGAGGGAGGCTCAGAAGGGCCAGGCTGCCTAAGAGAGCAGAGTGAGTCTGGCCTCTGAGAAGGGACCAGCACTGAGCAGTGCAGTTAATGTCACTTTCTGCCTGTAATGTGCCTCAGGGATGCCCAACTCAACAGAGCACTTGGTAAAAAAAAACATCCAGGCTGTCAGGACAGGTTCCAGTTTCCATTTCCCACCAATGTCTGCTTCCTCAATTTCCTCCTGCAGCAATGCCCTTCCAGCAAGGTCCTGACCTGCTGTCCTTCCCAGGATCTGTCTTCTCTCACCCATTTCAGAACTGCACCAGTTTGTTTAGAAAAAGAAGAGATCCAGCTTTCTTCTAGGACTTTCTGCTCTAGAGATGGTTTTGTTTAGCTGTGCACACTTTGGCCAGCTCACCTTGCAGCCAGCCAAGGTGTTTTCCTGCCCTCTTCTCCCAGGGAACAAGGGACATGACAAAAGGAAATGGCATCAAGCTGCACCAGGGGAGGTTCAGGTTGGACATCAGGAGGAATTTCTTCATGGGGAGGGTTGGACAAGCATTGGAAGGGACTGTCCAGGGAGGTTTAGAGTCCCCATCCCTGGAGGTGTCCAAGGAATGACTGGATGTGGCACTGGTGCTCTGGGCTGGGTGACAAGGTGGGCATCCAGCACAGGTTGGACTCGATTTTGAAGGTCTTTGATTCTGGGATTCCGTGAGTCAAACAGCAGCTGTGCCCTTTCCAGATGGGCTGCAGGCATCCTGCAAGGGTGTCACTGCCTGTGAAGGAAACTCTCCATCCCTGGAGAGGAAATCCCATCGCGAGGGATGTCCCAGGCTGTTATCAGGCTGAAAGAGCTGTTCTGTAAATCTCAGTGTTGGCACAGGCAGGACTGAGCACATTGTGCCACTGGGCAGTGTGTGTGGCTATATTTAGTTTTTTGGGCGTCTGAGAGAAATTTAAAGGATTTTCCTTAGCATTCAGGCTTGTAAAGTTTGGGAAAAAAACCCCAAACCAAGCCATAAAAAAACAACCCCACAGAACAAATCCAGTTTAAGGTGCAGAAACGTTTTTGTTGTTGTTCTTGTTGTTGTTTTTGTTTGTTTGTTTTTGTTTTGGGGTGGTTTTTTTGTTTGTTTTTGGTTTTATTTTTTTGTGGTTTGGTTTGGTTTTTGGTTTTTGGTGCTTTTTTTTGGTTTTTTGGGGTTTTTTGGTTTTTGGGGTTTTTTGTGGTTTTTTTGGGTTTGTTTTGTTTTGTTTTTTTGGTTTTTGGTGGTGTTTTTTGGTCCTTTTTTTTTTTGTTTTTTGGGTTTTGGGGTTTTTGCTTGTTTTTTGGGTTTTGTTTTGTTTTGTTGGTTTTTGGTGGTGTTTTATGGGGTTTTTTTTGTTTGATTTTTGGTTTCTGGGTTTTTTTGTGGGGTTTTTTTTGTTTGTTTTGGGGTTTTTTGGGGTTTTTTGTTGTTTTGGGGTTTTTTTTGTGGGGGGTTTTTTTGTTCGGTTTTTGGTTTTGGTGTTTTTTTTGTTGTTGTTGTGGGTTTTTTGGTTGGTTGTTTTGGTTGGTTGGTTGGTTTTTTTGTGCTGCCTAATTCGTTGTTTATTTATCACTTCGCATTTCTCACCGGCCGTTTTTTATCTCTGGCTCCTCTGTGTTCCCGGCCCCCCCGCCTCATTATCTCGGCGCTGCCGTCCCGCCCGGCTCTGGTGACGGGCTGTCAGAGCTCCGCACGGCCCCGGCCCTGACAAACACTGACTCACCGCCCACAACCACCACCGCGGGAAAAAAAATAAAATCACAAAAAATCACCCGGTTCTCCTGCCTTCCCCTGTGTCTGTCTCTTCCATTCAGTCCCTGTTTCCACAGCCGCTGTTCCCGAGGTGACTGAGCGGAGTTCCCGGGCCCACACAACACAGCAGCCATTAATGGATGTTAATTTTTTTTTTCCTGCCTTTTCCTTTTTGCCCCAGTTGTACCTAATCTCTCTCCACACAGTTGTTGATGCCTTTTCGGGCTACCTAAATACAGAGCTCAGACAAAACAGACCTAATAAAAAGCAGAGTATATTTACTGAGGGGCCTTCAGGTACGTTTCAGGCAGATGAAGCCCCCTCAGGGGCTACACCCAAAAATGGACAGCGGGTTTTCGCACTTTTATAAGTTTGGTCCATTTGCATATTGGGGGGTTAATCTTCCAATTAACAGCCTCAGGTAATGAAGTAATTTACCTCAAGTTTGCTCCCCCCAACTCACTTTCATTTATGTTTCTCAGGGCCTGTTCAAGGGACAGACAGTGGGACAGTGAGCCCTTGATTCCCAGGCCTGGAAAGGAATTGTTGAGTCTCACAAAAATGGGAAAGCAATAACTAACACTATATACGGAGTTTAGAGTTATACACTGAAAAATTGCAGGATTACAAATGTATGAAAAGTATAAAAGCTAAAATCCTAAGGAATACCGTTGTTCCCAGTGCCAGCTGGGCACTTGGAGAATCCTGGAGGAACGGTGAACTTTGCACATCCCTGGGAAGGGTTACAGACATCACTGGTGCTGGTGCAGCTCAGAGCAGCTGGAAAAAAAATCTGAAAGCTTCATTGCATTCAATGCCTTAAAAAAAAAATAAATCAGTCGTGTGGTTATTTCTTTGCTGAAAGGTTTGGAGGGTGGTCACAGCGCAGCGGAAAACACTACATCAAGTTGATGGGAAGAACCTAGAGGAGGTGAGCGGTGTCGCTTGCCAGGGGAACTAATTTTATTTTCCAGAGAGGGAGGAAAAAGGAAGGTCATACAGCACAAAGCTGGGCAGAGGCTGAAATTGCATTTTCCCACCTAATTAACAAGCAGCCAATCTATAACCTGGAGCTGTCCTGCAGCCCCATAATTGGGAGCTGAACCCGTTTTCTCCAGCCCTCAGAACTCCCCACGCATGACACGAGGTATCAGAGTGTGTGACAGATCACCAGTGTGGGACACCTGAGCTGTCACCTGGGCCACCCCGAGCTGATCAGTTTAATTCCCTAATTAATTATTGATAGGTTCTGAGGCATCCGTTGCTTTTGGTTTTAAAATTTAATTTTGATTAATGATCGAAGGAATGCAATGGTTTATTTGGGAAAGAAGAAAAAAAAAGGGATAAAAGAGCTTTCCTTAATTAAGCCTGTTATTTGGGGTGTTTTTTGCTGGGAAATATTTGAATAAATATTTCAGAGGACTTCATTAAAAAGAAAAAAAGGAACCCAAAAAAATCAGTCTCATAAGGTGATGAAAAATGGAAGAAATGCTAATGAAAACCACTAAGAAAGAGAGGGCAGATGAATCTGGGGGAAGAGCATTTCAACAAATGGATTCCTGCTCTCCTCAGAAAGTCTGCTTCCTAACCTGCATCTGCAGGCAGCACTGACTGGAGAAATGAGATGACAGCTCCTCCCTCCCCCCTCTGACTGTGCCCCTGAGGACTCGAAGATGTTTAATTTGATATGCTTTTGAGTCCTCCCCCCACTATCTCCAATCTCCTGAGATATTTTATCACTCAACACTGTTAACATTTAGATGTTGTTATCCCACTACCTCAGCTGAGTTTGTGCTTCATTTTTTTTTTTCCTTCATCAAAAGGTAAAGCAAGTGGAGGATCCAAAATACACACAAATCTAAGTTTTTAAGGGTGAGCTATAAGCAAATACAGGTTTCAGGAAGCAAAGGCTTCTGCAGGCTCCAGGTTCTGCTTTTCCATGGATCACTGGGTTAACTAAAGCCTATGAGAGGGCTCTCGGTGGTGTGATGGTTGTGACAGGTATTAGATTGGAGGGAAAAATAGACAAAAAAAGAACTATCATTCAAAATGACATGAGGTTGGTGCTTAGAAAAGGGAAGAAAAGTCCTGAGCTTACATGGAAAATGTTACTCCTGGTTTACTACTGCTTCAGGCCATTATGAGTGGGCAGTAGTAAATCTGATGCTCAGCCTTTTCTTCTCAAGTTCATTTACTCCCAGAATTAAAAAAAATTAATCAACTTTCCTCTCCTGAAGGAGAAAAAAAGAAGAGCTAAAATTAAAACCTAAACAGCGTCTTTGAGTGATCACAGACACCTCCTGATGTTTATAATTTTTCAAGACTATGGGAAAGACCATGAGATTCAGTATGTGGATAACCCTTAATGTTCTTTGATGAGCCAATATTTGGGATGGGCATTTCATTACAGGAGGAGCTGATGAATGATGTAGACAGGTGAATGATGTGTTGTAAAAATAAGCTTAGTGGAGCTGCCAGAGGCAGCCCTGGTTGTGAAAAGCTGGCAGAAATTGCCCTTGCAGCAATTGAGACCTGCTTAGGTGTCAGTGGCATATCAGCCCCATTAGCCATTGTTTTTGGTGCTGCTGTATGCTGATAGGAAAGGGAGAAAGCCACTCCCTGGACACAAGACCTGCATTGAAGGTGTATTTATTATGTGATTTTCAGCTGTGGAATATTGCCAACAGGTTTTTGGAGGTTTTTTTTAACCTTAAATAAAAGGGGGAATGAAGGGGAACTGTATAGGAGAGGGAGTAGCAACACCTCATCCCGTGAGGTACCTGAGTGTTCAGTTCCACTCTTGGTGTCATCATTTCATAATTTCAACTGTTAACACTCTGAGGATTTTTGTTTGCTGATGATGCATTGCTGACTCCTATAAAACCATGAGAGAAATCTGGTCAGGGCTGTCCCTAATGGAGAAAGCCCTGGATCAGCATTTTACTGGTGCCCTTTTGTGGGCACAGGTTATCCATGATGCTGTGGCAAAGCTCACATTTATCAACCATCCCTCCTGTTTAGATTTGGCACCTCCAAGAAGCCCATGAAAAGTCACACGGCTCAATTCCTCTTAATGAAATATAATCTGAGATTCAGGTTAGCATTTCATGATTTCATCTTTCCTGGTGTCTGTATTATCTACAGCAACGAGGCCTCATTTCCCAATTCTGCTGCAGTCTTGGAAATGCCACTGCCTGAGTTTATATTCATGTTTCATTTTCAGGGCTGTGCTCACAGGCTAGAAAATAATTAAATAATGAAGCTTTAGATTTAGATGCAGTATTGCTGTAGGGGAAAGATTAGCAGCAAATTCTGCAAGCCTGGGGTCAGAGGAAACGGGGTTTTTCAGTCTCTGCCTAATTTTGAGGAAGCATAGATGTGTAGGAAGATATTTATGATCCAGAGACTAAAAGGAACTCCTTAAATTGTCTTCCAAACTTCTGGTAGAGGTTGAATATAGGTGGGTGCCCAGGCTTCTTCCGTATTTAGAACTCAAATGTTAATTTTTAGTTGAATCCAAAGGTTCTTTTGGAAACACATGGAATGCAAGTTGCAAGCAGCCACAGTATTGAGGGGGATGCAGAGAGGAAAATCCGTATTTGAATTCCTCTGGCTGAGACAGTGCTCAGTGTGAGCTGGTTTAGGTTTTTTCCTTTTTCCCTGGAATGTTGCAGTAAGGATCCCCTCTCCTTTTTTGATAAGATTGAGTTTCAAATGGATTAGTTTGAAGAACTCAGAATAAATGAAATCTGCAAAAGGTTCCTCTTTCCTCTTAGGGTTAATCTCTCCCCCTTCCACTTTCATTTTCATGCTGCAATATCAACAAAGACTTGACTACACTAAAATCAAAGCAGCTTGGGAAGGGGAGAATAGAGAAAAGCAAACAGAAGGTCAGTCATTGTATTTATTCCTGCTCATATTTGCTTATTTTTTTCTCCCCTTCTGCTTCCTTTATATGATTTTTAGCAGTTTCCATCAGGTGGGTACATTATCTGATGCAGTGTCATTACATTGTAGAGATTGCAGCACTTCTGCAGTTTCCTGGATGTCATTCTGCCAGATATGTGAGCCTACAGCAGTTTGCATTTGTTACCCTTTCTGGTGTGCTCAAAATATCTCCCAGTATTCATGTACAGACATGAAAGATTGCTTCCCATAGAGATGAATTGAACCATCTTGTCATACCTATAAAAATCAATGTATTTTTGGAAAGGGTAGACATATGAGGAATAAACCAGAATCCAGATATTCTCAGCATTATATAGTGCTGTCAAAACTCTGAATTATTGCAACAGAAGTCATGGATCTTAAAATGAGCGTTTTCAGCATAGTCTCCATTTTGGTGGAGGGAATCTCCAATTAGGAAAGCTGGGATTTGTGATTCCACTGGTAATGTCTACATTTCACACACAACTTGTGCTATGTGTCTTGTTCCATGACATCTGCCTGTGATTAATCACCACTTTTCTCATGACTCAGAAAGAAATACAAATGTCTGAGAAATGAAAGATTTTTTTTTTCTCTACCCTTCTCCTTTCTCTGTAGGTCTTAGCTGAACAAGTATGTCTGCATTTTTTTTTCCTGAGCTGTGTTTTCTATTCCTTATGCTGTTTTACAGTGGTAGTGAATGCAGAAATGCTGCAAAGCACCTGGGGAAAATATCCTCACCTGCAGCATGCTCAGCTCCTGCACCCTGCCTGGCATAAAACTAGCGGCAAGCTGAGGCAGAGGAAATAAAGAGAATCATGTATTTCACGGGAGAAGGCAGTTTGCTGCAACAGATCTATCTCATTAGTGCTGTGATGACATTAGATGCCAGGATACTCCATTTTAACTAGATCATAAATTTGACTTTGCCTAAAGGATCCATCATCAGTGATGTCTGTGTTCCAGTAGCCTCTTTATGGTTTGCAATCTCAACTTTGGCCTCCCTCCTTCCCAGACAGGTTTTATCCAGAAAGGGGAACTTGGTGCTCTTGCAAATTAGGACTGGAGTGCAAAGCTGGATTCTTGTTGCCTCCCTCCTGTTGACAAATGTTCTTTCTTTTAATCTAGCTATCTGACAAGGGAATGAATTAAACATTAGCTGAATTGGTGAACTAAGTGTTGAAATCCTTTCCTTGTGAAAGGAAAAAACATTTCACCTGGCAGGTGTTTAACAGCCATTTGGTAGGTCAAGATTAAAGGAAGATGGGATAATTTTGTTTTATTAAAAATGGAAGAAACCAGCAAACTTTTTCTTGAACATCTTTTCTGCAGCAGTTGCTTTCCTAATGAAAGCCTCGTTCTCCAACTGCAGCAATCACAAATGTCATTTTACACTCTTTAGGGGAAAAAGCAGAGACACAAGAATAAGTACTCAAAGTAATTAATCAATTTAAAGAGAAGTGATATGGAAAACTGGTAGCTTTACCTAACTACTACCACAAAGCTATTAATAAAATTCTTGAGTATTTATCAGAATTTTATATTATTAGGCAAATCCCATGGTAATACTACTGTTTTAACTGCACACCTGCTTGTATAGCTCCCTCCCAGGGTGGAAGTGAGAGGTTTATGGTGGGGATTTGCCTCTTGAGTGGCATCTCAATGCTTCTAAAAATCAAAAACTTTGAGTAATTTCTGCTGATTGATGCTATAAGGTGCCCACTTCACAAGCTAGATAAGTACAGATGTGGGACTGAGGTAGATTAAATACTCTATAGTATATATGGCATTACCCTCACCAAGCCAAACTGATCTTCATTAAAATTTTTCTGTACATATGGGATATTTTTTTACTGCTGTAAAAATCCTGTCATTAATTTACTTTCTTTTCCTGTCTTTGTGGAAAAGTGTGCTGAAAGGCACAATCCAAATGGTGAGGTTAGTAAGTGTAAGCTGAAGATGCCAAGGTCCCAGTTAATACAAAATCCTTTACTTTTCCTATACACACAGCTGGAAAATTTTAGGATCATAGATACAGCATTTAAAAAAAAAATACAACTGCAGTGGCCACTTTCACAGTAATGAGTGCAGAACTCCTTTTTTTATCCATGGGATGCTATACTGAGGAGTTCCTCCCTGTACTTGCCTGCTCACAGTTCAGTGAGGCTCTTTCAGGTTTGTTTTGTTCTCTCCTCACTTGGGCAGGTTTGATTTTTCCAGCTTGTGCCAGCCCTTCTGATCCAGGAAATCCCAAGAGATGGAAGTTGCACTTTGGAGCAGGGGATAATTTTCACTCCATAACAATCCTGGATAATATAAAGGGAACTCTTTGAAGCAGATCCCACCAGAGTATGAGGCTGTGTGAGTTAAAGCTGTGGCACCCCCTTCCAGACAATATCCCTCTGCCAGGGACTAGGACAGGATTTGTCCCTGCAAGGAAGGGAAGCAGTGCCTTACTTCTCCATGTGTGAAAAGTTGCCTCCAATTAAGATATCAGACAATATTTCAGAACAAACACTGATGTCTATACATAAGGGAGAGAGCTCTTGGCAGCTGAATAACAATACCTCCTCAGTCCACTGCCTTTTGAAAAGGAAGCACAACTTCCCTTCTTGTCCTTATCTGAACTGTGCTTATGAGACAAGAAACATCCCTTCTGCTTTTATTTTTTCATGTACTCAGCATAATCTGATAAAAGTGAAAGAATCAAAATCCATCACCTGATGTGGAGAAGTGTCATTTACTGCCTTATGGAGCTCTCAGTTTGCAGCTGCCGAGACAGGCTTTTCCTTAGGAGGGCTTTACTGCGGCTGATTGGTCTTTTCCCTCCAGATGGGAAATGTCCCCTGGTGTTTGGAGCACAGAGACTTCCCTTCCCTTCCCTTCCCTTCCCTTCCCTTCCCTTCCCTTCCNNNNTCCCTTCCCTTCCCTTCCCCTCAGAATCATGAAATGGTTTGGGTTGGAAGGGACCTAAAAAATAATCTAACTCCACCCCACCCTGTCATGGGCAGGTACACCTTCCACTATCCCAGGTTGCTCCAAGCCTTGTCCAGCCTGGTCTTGGACACTTCCAGGGATGAGGCATCCACAGCTTCCCTGGGAAACCTGTGCCAGGGCATCATCACTCTCATGGCAAAGAATTTCCTCCATATATCCACCCTAAATTTCCCACAGTATGTGGGCTGTTTACTACTACTACTACTGCTACTACTACCACTACAACTACTACTACTATAGTGTATTTCATTTCAAGCATTTTCCTTGGAGTGGGATTCTTTTTAAAACACATTTGGCTCTGGGTGCATTCATCTTGTCTCCCAAACTGTCTGGTGGTCTAAGGACTATGAGGACCAGGCAGGAATTATGCCTGTGACCCTTAACACAGGACCTGACATTCCAGGTTCATCCTTTTGCATGTGAAGGATTGATGCTGGGACCCGAATCCATAGGGAACAGCTTTGTTGGGCATATGACTGTATGTGAATCAAACACAATCCTGCCCTTTACAGTTATTTCCCTCAGTGTTTTCCCTTCTATTGGTAGATTAATTTGTAATTATCCAGACTGGACTGAATCCTGTGCTCTTCAGCCCACATCAAGTGCTTCACATCCCCTGGGTAGGATGCACACTGGATGGCACCTATGGAGACTCCATGCAATCCATCCCTGCCCGAGGGCTGTGCAATCCCACAGTGAGCTGGGAAAGGATCTTAAGAGCTCACCTGTGCCACCCCCTGCCTGAGGGCAGGATCCTCTGACACCTGTGCCATTTCTGAGGGATGCTGAGCTTTCCTTGTGCTTAACTGCTCTCCTGAACTGAAACTAAATCCACTCAGTCAAACCCATGGTGGATGGAGCAAATCTTTTCTCTCTTCCACTCTCCACTTTGGAAACTGCAGGTTTATTTTCCAAAATATTTTCTTATTTAGACTAAACATCCACTCCTCCAGCCTTTCTTTCCATGCCCTGTTTTCTAGACCTTCTCAGGTTGTCATGTCTACCATTTAATATTTTAATTACTTGTTTATCCAGGTCAATACTCTCAGCATTTAACTACTGAATTCTCATGATACATGGCCAAATTTAAATATCTTTTCAGGACATATCTAAAAAGAAAAAAAAAAAACAAACCAAAAACAAAAAAAAACCCCAACAAAACAAACAAACTCCATCGTGTGTTTATTGATGTCTGTAGTTGTCTCTGGTACGGTTTTCAAACCCTGGCATGAAAGATTCAGATTATTGTGTTACCCTAGCACAGAACTGCTGCTGATAAAAAGCAATTTTCTGCTCAGGTTGGTGGCAACCAAGCAAAACTTCTCATAGTCACTGGCATTTTGGTCTCTTGGCGTGTGGTGTGGACCTTGTCTTCAGTACAGGAGAATGACCTTTGTGTGAAATAATTTGGCACTCTGGAAAGTGTGTAAAAATGTCACCTGCCTTTGTTCTGTCATTCCTCTGCTCCAGCATTTCACACAAAGGATTTTTGGTTCTGAAATCTCAGACATTTTGGTATGAGAAGTTTCAAGAGACAGGGCATATTTTGTACTAAAGTGCCACAAGAGATCAAAATGCTGAGGATGCTCATTACATCAGATAGCTCTGGTTGTGCTCACCCTCTGTCTTCACCAGCCTTTCCTGGTGATGGACTTGGATCCACGTTTGGGTTGAAGAGGTTAATTCATAACTGTGAATAGCTGGATCTGCTGGTTAAGCAGAGGAAGCTGAAAAAGGAAACAATAAAAAAAAAGGAAACAATGAAAAAGCATTTACTGAAGCCTGCTGGGTGATTAGGTAGGCCATAGACATGAATTAGATTTTAAACTCTTATTTTTAGAGCTCTGGACGTTTGAGTCATGGAGAAAAAACCCTGTATCTTCAGCCAGACAGATGCTTGCTGTCAAGAGAGGGATCCTGGCAGTTCAGCAGGGAGTGCTTTACCAGCTTCTTAGGAGCAGTCAGCATTCACTTGGATGGCCAGCAATCTACCTGATCACCACAAACACGGGGCTCAGGAAATAAAAGATTTTTAGTGGGACTAAATTTAGTAGGATTTTTAATGAGTTTTTTAGCTGGCGCGCACTTTGATACAATGGGATTGTGTATATATTCCAGAATCTCTTCACTGAAAATCATAAAGATGCTTCAGTGAGGCTGCTGCATTCACTGAGGAATTCACTTCTCCATATATTTTTTTAGGCTAATATTTTATTTGATCATCTGCAAAACTTAATGCAGCCCTGAAAAACAAATGGCAGATGACATTTTGGTTGTTCTCAGACACAGTGCCTTGCATCTCAAAAAGATGGCAATATTGGAACAAGAAGTGTTTGTTTTTGCTGTGGTTCTGCTGTTGATAAATGTTCTGTCTTTTCATCTTGCTTCAGGAAGAAAGCATGAATTAAACATTAATTGAACTGTATTGACTGCCAACATGTAGAAATCTTATTGTAGACGTTGGAGAGTGCAGAAGGCTGCAGGGCAGATTGCTGTTCCCTCATTGATTATTTCAGTGGTAAAAAAGACTTGTTGACAGAGCGCCGTTCTTATGTGAATGATATTTACTTCCCAGAGTCTTCCTGCAGAGGTGAGAAACACAGCAGAGACAGCGTGCAGTAGATGTTCTGTGTGACACTACAGGGCAGGGAACAGCGATCTCACCTTCCATTCTTATCTGCCTCTAATAACATTAATGCTTTTGGCATTCCTAAGGAAAAAGACATTGCAGAAAATTATGTCCTATGAGTGACTGCCAATTTTCTTTGCTGTTTGCCTTTATTTTTTGGAGGGTGTTGTTTGTTTTTTTTCTGTTGCTGCTGCAAACCTCTGTGCTTTTCCTTTCTGGTGGCTCCCACCCTTGTACAGTAATAGGCTTTCCAGTACCCATAGTAACGCAGATTGAAGATGACGGGCAAAGAATCCCAAAGCTGAGATTCCTGGCCCTGGATGACGGCACCGGAATTTAAACGAAACACAGAGGAGGCTCTGCAGGAAGAGACCCCTTCAGCACTGGCTAAGGGGGGGTGAATGGAGGGTTTCAAGACATGCTGTGACTTGGAGATTTCCATAATATACCTGTGGAAGGGAATCTGGCTGAAGGGATGCTTTTGCTTTTGGGGCTGGACAGGCAGGTTTTGCTAAAAAAACAGCCTAAAAATAAATACAGCTCTGGCAAACTGCTGGTGCTCAGAGCAGGTGGTCGTACACTGCATATGAAAAATAATGAATCCTCCACAAGAACTGCACAAAAAGGCTTTTCTGGATGAAATTTTTTGCTTCTTTTCCCATGACGGTTGTTGCCATTAACCCTGTAGGATGCAGTAGTATTTTAATATAATAAATCACACACTCTTTCCATTGTTTCTCTCTGCAATACAGGCCACTAAATAATCCTTTTTACTCCTGGTTTTTTTTTTTTTTTCCTTTTTTAGCATAAATATGTAAGAATTAATACTAGAAATTCTGCTGGAGTTTTGATTTTAGTGATACTGAACATTTAACACCTGTGCTGACAAATCCTTTGGAGCCACAGTAGGTACAAATCCTGTTTTAATCTTCCATTCCAGTTGTGCTCATCATCACCTTGCTTAAGTTTTAACAGTTGCTAACAAGTGTATAATGCACCTGGTACATGCTTTTCATGTTACTGAGGCTGGATTTTCTTGCTTCTCTCCACCCTCCCACACATTTTCTGATTGCATTCACTTCTTGCTGAGTTGCACTGGCTGCAAACACTTGCTGTTATTCTCAGGGCAAGGGTGATGCATGAATCAGTGGACTTAAATCTCCCTGGATCTCATGAAATCAACCTTAAGCATAAGCAAACACCAGCAGGGATAAGAAAGAAATAATAATTTATCCCTTCACTCAGAGAAGTCCATCCTCCAGGATTTCCAGTCAGGCTGATCGTTGGTGAATTACTAATGGAGAAATTCAATAGTTTGCTTCAGGAATATAAGGATTGAGGTTTTGATAAGCAAGAGCCATGAAAAAGGGCATTTTTGTCACATTTTTGCAGGATCTCTTATGCCTCTTGCTGGATGCTTCAGGCATCAGAAGAATTAAAATGGATTCTTGATTTTGCATCATTTTGGGCAAGTAGAATGGATTCCCCTGCATAAAATGCCAGAGCCAGCTAATTTTGTTTGGAGGATATACAAGCTAAATGGCTCCTGCCTCTGCTAGAGGAGAGGGCACAGATTACAGTGAATCCAAAGGTAGCTGGTGAAGACAACAGATTAACACATCAATACATATCCAACTCTGCCTAAAGCACTGCAATCTCCTTCCTCAAAGCATAAATCCTTTATTAATGTCAGGTGATTTGGCTTGGATTAAAATCAAATCACAGAATCCCAGGATCCCTAAGGCTGGAAAAGCCCTCCCAGCCCATGGAGTCCCAGCTGTGCCCCATCCCCACCTTGTCCCCAGCCCAGAGCTCTGAGTGCCACCTCCAGCCCTTCCTTGGACACCTCCAGCCCTTCCTTGGACACCTCCAGAGATGGGCACTCCAATCCTCCCTGGATATCTGAAGGTTTCTCGGTCTAGAAAAGGTCTGAGCACCCTGAGCAGTGAGGCACTGCCACATCTTCCCTCTGCCACCATTTACCATATGGAATTTTTTGTTTAAAAGAGGGGAGTTTGCTGTGAGCTGAAGAAAACCGTGGCCCCCTTTGCTCCCAACAAGGCACCTTATTTCAGCCTTTGTGCTGACATCCTTGCTGTTATTCAAATTAGTATTTGTCTGATGGCTCTGAGCACTTTGCTTACTCTGGCTTGTAAAATGCCTCAGTTCATTCAATCAAACATTAATTCAGTCCTCAAAAGATCCTTGTGCTCCAGATTGATTGTATAGTTTGCATTAAACCAGCACACTGGTGTAATCCCAACTGCTACAAGCAGCTGCTTTTAATTGTCTCCAATGGTGACCTGTCAAAAATTGATCCTCATCTTATTCTGAAACCACAGTCACTACTTTCTAATGTAATTACCCAGGTGAGCCCCAGAAAGGAAGATAAATGCATGATTATAAATTCTAGCATACAGAATTGAGTAATTATTAGTATGAAGCTTGAAAACCTGAACTGTCCTTTTCTTCCTTTTGTTTTTGCCTGTGCTTACAGTGGAATAATGAACTGTACTTAAAGATCCACAGCAAGGACCATTTTTCTGGCTTGAATGAGAAATAACACCCCAAATATCTTTGAAATCATCCATGTATTCTGTTGTTTAAAGGAAAGTGTGAGGCCTTTTGAAAGTTGATTTTGCAATGTAGTTATTACATAGAGATATTTTTTGTCTGTTACCTGCAAATACTCCACATGAGGTTTAAAAGGATGATTGGAATGCCAAGTCACTGCTCTGGTTGCACTTTATGCATGTCATGACTCTCCATTTTTCCAAAATCAACAACTCCATGGTGCAAAGTGGGGATGATTATAAATTTTGGTCTGCAGTAACTGAAGGAATAGTTTGGGCTGTGGTATTGGGGATATTACCTTCAATTGCTTTGAAATCTGTAGGATGTGCTGTACTAATTAGAGAAATGAAATATTTGGTTTTTTGGGGGGAATTTTGCTCTCATTAGTCAAGATAGTTGTAAGAAAAGGTGTTGAAGAAATTATACATATGTCACTGGCCAGAAAGGCTCCTCTCCAACTGCGATTGGCCAGACCATTCTAAATACCAAGACATGAATAATTTAAAGGCAAATGACATTTGTTGCCATTTACTGAGCATTCTTATCAATAATTTCTCCATGTTTTTATATCATGGAATGATTTGGGTTGGAATGGACCTTAAACATCCTCCAGTTCCACCCCTGCCATGGGCAGAGACACCTTCCACTTTCCCATGGTGCTCCAAGCCCTGTCCAACCTGACCTTGGACACTTCCAGGGATGGAAGCCCTCTAAATAGATATTTTTCTGCTAAAATCTTTCAGCTGAATTCTCTAATCTTAAAAAACTGCAGAAATTTCTGTTTAGGAGGCATTGGGTCAGTGAGCACTGAAGTTTTCCAGGGTTTTCCTTTGTGCAAGGATTATTTCACCTCCACATAGGAACAGTATATTTGTATTTATTTACTGATTAATTTAATAAGGCTCAACTACTACTTTGTCACTACAGTGCAATGTATCATTAAATATGAAAAATGGGAGGGATACCTGCCTTTGAAACTCTTTCTGGGGAAGAAATTAAATTAGTGCTCATACATTATGCTTTTTGTATAATCAGCTTTCTGTATGTGTCTAATTACCACCGATGTGGGTTTTTTTGTGTTAGAAAAGTATAAACAGACACCTTATTGCAAACCCAATATGGATGGATTTTATAGCTCAGTGGAAAATATTTAACTTTAGTATTTCTTGAATTTTCCTAGTGTCACTAATCTTTTAACTTCTTCAGTAGTTAAAACATTCCAGAAGAAAAATGTCCTTATGTGAAGTAAATCTGCTTACAATTAGAGCTTTTTGTCTGCTTTTCCCAATTTTTTACTGGTAGCCTTGAAAAAACTATAACTAATTTCCTATTTCTTATATCCTGATTTAGATATTCCTTTATATTTGCATTTTTCTGCATATTCATTGCAGTAAGTCACATTCTCTCTGATATTTCTGCAGTTTATCGTCTCACCTTTTATTTATTTGAAAATAAAACATGATTTAAACCTGCAGCACCCTTAATTGGCTAAACACAATGCATTGTTCTGTCCTGAGACATTATCCTTTGCTCTCTAGATCAGATTCATTGCAGCCATGCCACTTTTGCCTGTGGCAGTTGAAGATTCCTGATATTTTTATTTTTTATCTCCACACTCTAATGCTATTAAACCTGGGTTGGGTGGGTTTTGTTGGATTGGTTTTTTCTCTCTCATTTATTTCTTTTTTTTCTTTATTTTCTCTTTCTTTTTTATTTATTAAAAAAAAAAATTTCCCAGGCAGCTTCAATTTGCAAAGGCTGAGCAGGTCAATCCATTGTCCTTGCTGGCAGCCCCAGATGCTGCTGGGCTGCTGCACAATAGGCAACCTTTGGGGGTCAGAGCCTGCATGAGGCTCATAACAGAGCTGTTCCAGGCTGGAAAACACCATGATTAGCCAGCTTCACTCTGCCTCAGCGTGGGGCTGGAGCCCAGTGGCAAATCCTAAAGATGCTACTTTCCAGGATCTCTCCTGTCTCACCTTTTTCTGAAAGGATGGAGGCGGCAAGCTGAGAAATCAGAACGCTGCTGATTGGATTTTAATATTTTTTAAATGAGTTTTTAAATTGAAATTGACAATAAATAAGATTGAAACCTGTAATAAATAACAGTGTGTGGATGTGTGAAGGGCAGATTTCAGATTTGCTGCCTCATTTGCAGGTGCAGCATCTGCACAGCTCTGTTTGTGACAGGTAGGAGCTTCCTGATTTCCATCCACACCAACCCACCTCCCTCTCCCTGGCCCTGGGATGGACCAAGCCCTTGGCAGGGCCTGACTGGGCAGTGGAAAAGGTGGGAAAAGCCCTAGGGTTTGGGACAACGAGCTGGACACCAGGCCACAGCATGTTCTGGCACTGCAGGTCCTACAGCAGGTCCCTCTTGGGCAGGAGGATGAGCAAAACCAAGAAATGAGCTTGGGTGTGAAGGAAAAGTTTTTCCCCATGAGAACAGCTGGGTGTTGGTGTGGATTTCTTTTTTTACAAGGCCTTTCAAGGATAAACTGTCCAATTGAGAAATGACACCTAAATTATTTTTACTTTTAACCCAATAACCAAACACCTGTGGCCCACAATGCAGATTTTTCTATCCAATTACAAAACACCACCCAGAACCATAAAGAAGAAGGTGAAAAAGGAGGATTTAACCTACACCCTAAAATCCCCATATTTCTTTATATACTACTATATTCTAAAGCCTTAAATCTTAAGTTTTCCACCATGTGGTATCACACACTTCTATTCAAACTACACACCCACAAGCCCACTTATATCATTCAACTTTGGAGGACTATTCCAAGGCTTCAGGTCAAATGCAGTGTTTTCTTGGGGGTCAGAGCCTGTCAGCACAGAAATTCTCAGTGCCCAGGGTTCCAACATGGATTATCCAGAAAGTGTGTCCTGTCTCCATCCTTGGTGGTTTTCAAGTCCCAACTGGATCCATGTGTCTGTCTCAGATCTGGCCTTCTTTTGAGCATGAGGTTGGACTGGAGACCCCTGTTGCTCATCTATTTTCTCTTTAAATATTGTGAGAATAGTATTTGAAAATACGATTTTGAAGTCTCTTTGAAATATTTAACCACTATGAGAATAGCATTTAAATATAAATCAAATACCAGTACTAAATACTACGAAAATACTACCTACCACTAAATACTACAAGAATAGTTTTGAAAATAGCCACCTTAAGACTAACTGGCATTAGAAGAAAAAAAAAATCTGGCATAATTTTAAGTCTAAATGTGGAAAAAAAGTATTTGTGCAGATTTAAAAGAGATTTAAAGTGCCCAGATTATTTACAGAAAAGATGTTGATGGCCCTGGATCCCTGGAAGTGTCCAAGGCCACGTTGGATAGCGCTTGGAGCAACCTGGGACAGTGGAAAGTGTCCCTGCCCATGGCAGGGGGTGGAATGGGATGATCTTTAAGGTTCTTTCCAGTCCGAATCACTCTGTGATTAAATTAATGAGTATAAGGAGCATTTCTGATGTAGTGTAAAGAAAGCAAATATTAGAGTAACCTCAAATGCTGCAGTTTGGTCATTTGTGTTACTACAAAAAGTAAAAAAAAATTAAAAATCATTAACAAAGTTACTTTATGAACTTCTGTTGTGAAAACAAAAGATAAAGCAGGGAAGAAATAAAGATATGGGATGGAAACAAAACAGAAGGGGTTTATTTTTGAAGACTTATGTGGTGAAAAAAAGGAGTAGAGAGGAACAGTTTTTTACTGGTGGGGAAAAAAAGATCAAAAGGAAAAAGAAAAAAGATCAAAGAAAGATCACCATATTCTAGAAACCTACAAATACAGAAGTATATCCTACAGAATAAGAATCAATCACTTCATATGAGCAAATATGCCAGAGGAAAAATAAAGATTAAACTGAAAATAGTTTCATTAATAAATGAAAAAGGTAAAATACTGTTGGTTTTAGATGTTTTAGCTAATTAAGCACTTCAAGAAGTATCTTCATGTGGAATGATAAGGAATATATGCAAGAATGAATTCAGTGTTTTAATCAGAACAGATGCAAAACCAAAAAAGTGTCTCTATTTTATGGTATTGTCACATTTTGATTCTCCTCTCCGCTTGCCAGATAAGGTGAGATAACCCAATTTCTCTGCAGGAACACATTCCCAAATTCCTTGTTATTTTGGCAAAACCTACAGGGTTCCTACTTCACCACAAAGCCAGAGAATTAAAACTGGCCACACTGTCAAATAAGCAGGGGGAAAAATACATGTTTGCTGGGTTATTACTGCCAGGTGAACTGGAATTTTAAGATGCAGATACCTTTTCCTTGTGTTATGTGCTCAACAAAATTCTACCATCCTAAATTAGAGGGAAAAAAACCCCCAAAAAACCCAAAAAAAGAGGCAGGATTACTGCAGGTTCCTCAGATTGAGGAGAGGTAGACTAGATACAGCTTATAAAATTTTTGAAAAGCTGAGAGCTGCTTAACAACAAATAGAGCTGTAAAAAAAGAATTAAAGGATATTTGCTTCACAGAACTCCTGCTTTATTAAAACCTTTGGTACACTTATTGAATAAATTAATCTTCGGGGAATTAAATCAGAATTCAACAGCCGATATTCTCACAGGAGCAATGTACACATGCATCCCTGGAGTTCTTTGGTTTTTAAACAGTCTGTTTTCTTTTGATATTTCTTCTGATGTTTCATTTTCAAAAATACCAATGAGATACAGTTTGGTATTTTTTGAAGTTGGTAAAAGGACAAGAAAATTTGTTTAGTTGCTCTCATGCAATTTTTTTTTATTTATTTAAGTGAATGCTGGAGAATAGAAAGGTACCTCAGCCATTTCATATATAAATAGACTTTTTGTCTGACTGACTTAGTTTTAGACCTTTACCAGTAGGCAGAAAACAAAGCAAAACTTGTACTTCAATCTAGCTTATTTTAACCACAAATCAATAGATCCTCACAGTTACTTATTTTCCATCTTGAATAGCAAATCCATTAAAAGTTCACCTGAAGTTTTGCACCCCTGATTTCTTGTCCAGTTTCATCTTCCTGGTTGGATTCCATCAGTTTCCTTTGGGCCGCCTGTCGAGAATCAGCAAGGAATGCAAATCCAATTTTATACATGTCCCCACCATATTCCACTTTTCCCTGCTCTTATTTGGATTGCCAAGCAAAATATCTGCTGAAGGGAAAAAAGTCAACTTATGCAGGAGGAATAGAAATCCTTTTAAATGGCCTCTTGGGGATTTTCAAGTTTTCCGAGAAATCAACGAGTTTAAAGCTCTCAACCTGTGAGGGGTTATTTACTGGAGAAAGGAGAAAAAAGCACAATAATATTAATATTCAACTAAACTATCATTTTAATAAACAGAAATAACACTATTTAGGTAAGGAAATAACAGTTAAGTGGTATCTAAATTCCTAGAAATAAAGTCTAGGAGGGAAAGAGCAGTAGTAGCACAGGAAGAAAGTGTAATACCTCCTATTGGAGCAGAAGGTGCCTGATTATTTATGATGAGGAATTTTACTGTACTAAATTGGATTTGTTATAAAAAAACTTGGGGAAAACAAATTGTGACAAAGCTTTTTTTTTTTTTTTTTTTTTTAAGAGAGCTGGAAAAAAGCACGCAAGA
>VWZU01010258.1:258106-295706 GCA_013397095.1 Sterrhoptilus dennistouni
AATGTTTTCTTGATTGTGTCTAAATAAAATCAGCACAAAATCTGTTCCAAGACCTCAACTGAATAATTATGGTATGAATTTTTGGGTTCAAAAACCTCAGGTCTCATAGCAGAATAACATAAGGCAAAGACCAGCTGGCATAATTTTGTTCTCCCTGGCACTTTTTTTTTTTTACACTGGACTAATTTCATTTATTTCTTTGGAGCTATTTGCAAGCAGCAACAATGAGAAGACAAGGAAGCCCATAAACCAAAAACTACTGTCAGATGCCTCTTAGTCAGATCACAGCCTCTGTGCCTGTCCTAAAACACGTTTCATGTGCAGTTGTGGAAGGAGGATTGTACAGTTCTGATACAGACAATGCTCTCAGGTGAAATCCTAGCACTGCTATGACTGTAGGAGAGATTTGGGGGGTGTAGATGCCTTGAACACTGTGATGTTTTCAGAAATGCTTGAATCTTATTTATCTACATCTTTGACAGCAACAAATATGGTACTTTGTTTTGCTTCCCTCTGTTCCCAGTGGTTTTCTAAGCACAGACTTTGAGTTTTCAAGTGGACATTTTGAGCAGACAGTAAAAATTTTTCTTTTTAAATTTTAGTTTCCTCTTGTGAAGTCCTTCAGATGTTTAGAGAAGAATGAAAAACATCAAAGCAAGAAAGAAGAGCATTAATTGGTGGGACTATGAAACAGGTGTAGCAGGTCTAATAATCTCAGAATACATCTCCAGTTTGTTGTTCTTGTCTTCAGTAAATGTTTAGGTTCATCTTACATTTCAAATTTGCCCCAAGTCAGACTCCACCTGACACAATTCCTTGTGAACAGCTGGGTGCTTTAGCAAAACAAGGTTATTCATTATGTGGTGAAAGGCTGCTCATCCAAAACTGGCAGTAAAGCAAGAACAGAGAAGGTCCAGGTCCCACAGATGTTCAAATGCCAATCCTGCCACCGTGGCAGCTAAAGAGTTTTGGAGATTACCTGCTTCTCTTGTAGGACTGATAAGACATGAATAATGAAATTACTCCCTGAAATATCTAGAGCTGAACATCCAGGTTAGGTTTATTCTCTCACCTGAACACTCCTCTCACTTCACAGGAGGATGTGGTCAGCTCTGTTGTGTGATCAGCTTTGCATGATGAGACTCTGAATATGAAATTTTTCCTTTGGGCAATAAAAAAAATAAGGGTTGATTTGGAATTAGTTCTCTGTGGGATGTGACAGCAGAATTCTTCATGGGCATGTCAGGGAGAGCATAAAATCATCTGATGGGGAGGGCTTAGTAAACTGGATCTACCAAGAGAGGAACTGGAAGGTAGAAATTGCATTTGATAGGTGTGGGAGGGGAGTGGTAACAGCATTTTAAGCTTCCAGGTCATCTCTTTTTTTCTCCCTCATTGCTGATGAGATTGTGTTTTTCCCTAAAATTTTCCCAAATTCCTTCTCTCTGTGAAAGTTCTTTTGTGGTGAGTCTACATTGTTATTTTCCTCTCTATTCCCCTTATATCCCTTCATATTCTTCACAATATTATTATAAAATGATCACAGGAAAACCCCCGTGGTTTGTTCACACAGCAGCACGTGCAAGAATTTTAACAGTTAAAAGAGTTATTTTAGGATGCGTCCACCAGGTTCTGATGAATCAAACCATACCTTTAGGGCAGCAGCCAGGCATTTTAATTACCGCAAGCACACACTTTGAAAGAAAATATCAGCTATCTTTATTAACAGCTGTAATAACGACACCTTTGGGGCTACCTTGATTAGAAATGTGACGGAAGGAAAGTCATCAAGAAAACTCCTGTGACTCTGAGTTATTTTTGAGTCTCTAACTACAGCACCTAAGTAGGTTTCAATGTTTATTTTACAGAAAATATTTTCATCAACTCTGCCTTTTTTATGAAACATGAAAACTGAATACCCATTGTGTTGAAGTTATCCCTTAAATTCTCAGGTCAGTCAAAGTGAAAACCTCCATAAAAGTCACTAAAATCAAGCCCCAAACTGCAGGCTTTCTCCTCTTGTCTAAGGTGTTGGATTGGTTGTCATCATGAGAAATACAGTTGTCCTTTAATCCAAACACCGTTTTATGCACATAATAAAAGTGATTTCTACCCAGTAGTCACATCCAGCCATTGCTTCATAAATTCTCACCAACCCCATCTTGTTGTCCCTGATGAAGGACGTTCCTTCACTGGAAGCCAAGAGCAATCAGGTATTAAAATTGCTTCCAGCAGGCACACACGTGGTGAATTATGAAACAAACAACTGTAGGCACCAGAATTAACAGAGAAGAACTGACTAGAACAGCTTAACCACAGCAGACTTAACAGCCAAGCCTTTATCTTGCTGTGATGTTTTCTGAAATAAAACATAAAGCCCCTGTGTGTGCATACGTGTATAAATAAATGTGTGTGCACATGAAAGTGCAACGCTTCTCAAAATATTTTAGGAAATAATTTCCCTCTGAAAGACAAATTAAAGTCTTTTGGCAATTTAATTTGTCTGGGAATGATGAATAACCTCAGCCATTACTAAACGAAGGGAGAAATCAGGTGATAGTAAATAATAATAATCATACTGCAGGCTGATTACCAGACAACTATTCAATAAACCTGGTTTATTGCAGCAGAGAAACCACTTTCCTGGAGCAGTTATGACCACTGCTAAATCAGATCTCTACATAACGTGTCAATTCAGATTCCATAAAACCATATTGCTCCCACTCTGAACACCGTGTTTTTTAAGGACTCAGTTAAAACATGGCCAGGCAGGGGTGCCTCGTCCTCCAAGTTCTTGTAGGGTTCTCAGCAGTTTAAACTGAGCTCAGAGGGTCCTCACTGCCATTGCCTGAAGGTTTATTGTATAAAAACAATGTATAAAGTTCTTTTAATGCTTTCTACATTATGTTTTTCTACCTTGGAAAACCAACTTCTGCTTTCCTTGGAAATATTGGAGGGGAAGAGTGGTTGCTGTAGTGGGACAGGGAAGGAAGTGGCAGCCTGTCTGTCATGGAAAGGCTCCATTGTCTCCAAAAAAAGCTGTGTTGGTCTCCTCGCTCAGATGAGCTATAGAAGTGTGACTAATATGTGACTGATTTCACTTCTCTGGTCAAAGGCATATTCCTTGGAAAAAGCATAACACTCCCTTTTGGAAAGGTCCTACTCCCTCCATTGATTAGATGGTGCCCACTCGATCACCTTAAAAAGCTTGACAAGGTGGATCTCATCCTGTTGCAACAGCCCTCTTGTTAGAGGGTAGAAATGAGCCAAGACTAAGACCTCTTGTTTATCACAGCATGAAAAGGGTCCTCGTTTATTCCTCTTCACAGCTCAGCCATTCTGACTCCAACTACTCACTAACTCTGGCTGCAGCAAGCTCCTGCTGGAGGTTATCCTTGCAGCCTCTGACTGCTGATTATTTCCTGCTAAACTATGACTGTAGGTATTAGTTTGAAGACCGTGACTGCAGACTTTTACCTGGCTAGACTGACTGCTAAACTATGACTGGATTTATCAGTTTGCAGACTGTGACTGCAGGTTCCAACCACAGGCTCTAACTGCAGACCCAGACTAACCTCACAGCAGTGATTCTCCTTCCCCAGGCTCCTTCTTCATGATCTCCTCATCCCCTCTTCCTCAAGGCTCCTCCACCATAACTCTCTCTTACCAGCTAACCTACTCCCTTTTATCACTCTTATCTTTATTGGCTGTGGCTGTGACTCCTCAGGGGCAAGGCTGCATTGGGTAATTAACAGAGCTGTTACTTATCAGGGGCAAGGTCACCTGTATTCCCTTCTCCTACATCATCCCAGGTTTCCAGGTCTTTGAGGTGGATCTCTGATTTAACTCCAGTTAGAAGACTTTAGTCTGAAGCACTTTGCTGGTGTTTTCTGTGTCTGCAATGTGGTCCTAGACTGGTGTTGATGGGGCAACCCTTCCACAGGGATTTTGGCCTTCCTTCAGGATATTCAGCTGGTCCAGTTCCTGATGTAATTTTTTGGCTGCCCTTGGTCTACTCTCTGAGAAAACAAAGAGAGATCTGTGCCCTGGTGTTCCTTAGTCCTGTTATTTAGGCTGGCTGTCCTTCCATTTTGGAAAGGAACATTAACAATCCCTTTGGTTCCACGAATTCCCCCATGGGTGGATGGAAAGGAATGGGAAGGAACAGCCATTCCTCTTTTCCCCACCTCAGTAATAAACACCTCCTGAGGGCAACTGAACGACACTGCCCAGAGATTTATATCCTCAGAGATCCATATCCCATTTAGGGAATATGCTATAATTGGCTTGACAGATGTGGCAGGGTCAGGGAGAGGCAGAGAGAGTTGTTGGGAGCAGAACTGTGAGTGAATATGTGTGGGGGAGGGAATGCAGTGCACTGGAGAAAAATGCAGGAGCACAGGGGGAAAAGGAGTGCTGGTAGATAAGTTGAAGAGAAATGGGAAAAGATTATTTGGGGAAAACAGAAAAGTGGGAGAACAAAATCTGAGGGAAGGCCAGAATGAGCTGTAGGGGAAGGGAAGAGTTTTGAGGAGGAGAAACACCTTGAGGGATTAAGAGTCGTGGGGTAAGGATAGAAGGTCCTAAACTGAGGAGAAACTAACCTAAGTATAAGGTATCTCCTAAAAAAAGGAGTGAAGGTCCACCAAAACACATCCTAAATGGAAAGGAGAAAGGAATGAAATTAAAAGGTGACTTTCTAATATGCTGGAGCAGTTAATGTCAACATTTTATAACATGAAATCTGTATTAACACATTTCAGTGTCTTGACAAAATGCAATTAAAAGTTTCCCAGACAAGAGCACCCTGATAACCCTCAGTGCCACAGAAGCAAAGGCAGCCCTCAAGCTTTGGAAGGGTTTTAGGGATCCCAGCTGTGCAACATTCCCATCCTGACGTACAGACTGAACTCTTACACTTCACATAAAATTCAATAGGAAGCCAATTTAGGGGATAGGTGCATTATATCCAGGCTTTAGCTTCCTCCAGGCTGATAGTTTTATGCTTAGGTTGATTGTTTTAGGCCAACCAGAAGATAATGATGACTTTTATAAATCTGGAACATCTTTTTGATTTGTTTCTTTTTTCTTTTCTTTTTTTTTTTTTTTTTTTTTTTTTGGGGGAGGGGGTGATATNNNNTTTGTTTTTTTTTTTTTTTTTTTTTTTTTTTTTTTTTTATTTCTGAGGGCAGTGGTGATATGAAGGTACAAGCTGTGACTCATGAAAAAGTCCCAGATGTTATTCAGGGATTGTAAATTCATATTAGGAGCTAATCCCAGCTGCTGGGATGGTGTTTATGTTGGAGTTGTAGTACAACCAAGTAATTTTCTTTATCATTGTTAAAAAGAGGAGCTTTTCTCATATGTTTCTGTTGTGCCATTTGTTCTGCTTTTTGAGTTTTTTTCTGGTGTTCTTTACAACTTTCTAGTCAGAAAGAGACCTCATCTCTTAATTTTTATAAAAATCAACTTAATTGCTCTGTTACATTGAATTGAAGAACCCAAGGGACAGGGTTAGAAAGAATACTATACAAAAAATCTAATAATAAAATTAACATTCATGTTATTATAGTGCTCTTAAGCAATAGCTGTAAGGCTTCCATTGCTATGAAATACTTTAACCATAACAAATACTTCCCTGCTTGTCTCAAACTTCACAGATTTTTACATTTTTACAAACTCTGTGCTTTTATCCTTCCACACATAAATAGCGGCTTTATTTCCTCAGGTCTACAGGATCAGTCATTTTATGACCTCAAATGTCTGTGTGTCTTTGTGTGGCAGAAAACAGAACAGGATCTGGCTGACAGAGTTAGGAATTATAAAGATTATAAGATTATGACAATATTTAGTTATTACAAGGCTTAACTGCCACAGTTTAACCCTTTCAAAGTGTCACATCTGTCTTGGAGGACCAACTTTCCTCTCTTGGATAAGCCAGGAGGGAAACACCTGGCCATGAGTGAGCCTGGCTTGTCCTGGGAGACATCCAGGACTGCAGATTCTGCCTTGGAAGGGGGAAAATGTAATGAAAAAAACCCTGAATTATCTCAGAGCAGCTCAAACATGCCCTGAACAAAGCACTTTGCTTTGATAAGAATGGTTTGGTTAAGTTTTGGTGGTTTTTTAGGGGGGTTGTTTGTTTGGTTTGGAGCGGTTTTTTTTGTTGTTGGTTGGTTGGTTTGTTGGTTTTGGGGGTTTTCTTCCTACAGAAAATTTGAGCAAATCTTTCATTTTGAGGAGCTTCAATGACTAGAAGTTCTGGGGGCTTTAGGAGTTGGTTTTTTTCCCCAGAGAGATTTCTGGTTTAGAGCCTCTGCTATTGTGCACTCTTTGATGAGAAGTCAATGTTTATCTGAATTTTGGGGAAGTCCAGCAGTTCTGGAGTAACTCCTCTGGAGTAAATGAGGATTTTTCACAGTAGTCACTGTGCATCTGCACTGAATCCTGGAGAAGAAACTGGGATTTGCCAGTTATTCCTGGAGGTTCTGACCTACTTTAGACAATCTAGAAAATCTGGAATATCCTTGATTTTAAACATTATGAGTAGATGTGCAAGACTGTGTTCACTGGTATTTTTATATGCTTCTCCTCAGAAATCAAGAGGAGTCTCAACATTTAGAGGTTGGGAACTAAACTCACTTTGGTGTTGTGGCTCTCACTTTTTTTTCCTTTAATTTTTTATTTTCCCTTCCTTCTGTGGGTTGCAGTAATTTCATTGAGAGGAGTGTGGTGTGCACATATGGGAATTGTAACATTATTTGGGATGATCTGTCTAGAACAAGGCTTAAAATATGGACAAGGGAGAAGTTTCTGTGTAGGTTTATGTGAGCAGAATACATTTGTGAGCTGAGTTTATTAAGCAGAGATCTAATTTTTTAATATAGTAACTCATACAAACTCTCTTATAATTTAAAATTATAAAGAAATGTAATTAAATGAAAAAAAAATCTAAGAAATAGATAAAGCAGTTGTTCATATTGACCAGATCTTGCCTACCTAAAATCAGTCATTGAAGTTCAGTTAGAGTTGCACAGTGGAAGTAAGAATCAGCACTGAAATAAATACCTGAATAAAAGTTATTTTGTATTATTGACTCTTTCTTTGTGTTACAACATATAGCAGGCCTGAAAAATGAAATTTATTATTAAAATAAACACCCTACAGAGCAATAGAGCTTCTTTTTGGCTTGTTTTTGTTTCCTAAACAAACACCATTTCAATTTTTTTTCTTGAAAATGCTCCTAGGTACAAAATTATCATCTTCTCTATTCATGATGGAATAGGTTCTTGTTTAAAAGCCTGGAAGTGTAAAATTAAGAATTTAAATATTAGAACTATTCTACTGAAATGTCCCATTCAGGAACTCCCATCTTGCCCAGGAGGTATGGACATAACGCACTTTTCTGGCACATCTATATGAATTTGCCTTAAAGAGATTACTTCTAAGAACAGCTAGGCATGTGTATAGATATAAAAGAGGATAAAAAAATCAAATTAAACAGCTTCATTTGAGACAAGGAGGTTACGAGGCCACGGGCATTTGCCCTCGAGGACGTGCTGTTTGTAGCTTTACACATTGACTCTTCAGCTTTTCAAATGCAGCCTGGAATCTTAATTGGATTTATGAGTTGGCAAAGCCACTAAGGCAGTGGGCTTAAGGACAGCACTAATTCTGAAATAATCTTCATCTCAGTACAGAGGGATATGTGAGACTGGATCCCTGTAACTTTTCATTTTCTTCAAATTGCAAGTAAAATAACATCTGAGTGTAAGGCTGTAGAGCTACCATTGCTTTTAAAAAAATTAAAAATTAAAAAAATGGTTCTGCTCTTTTTTTTGCTAATTTATTGAAAAGCAAGTAACTAAAATAAGAATGGAGGCATTAATAACAACGGGTAATGAAAGAATTTGAGGAGGGGGCAAAGGATGTGATCTTCATTTGCAGGAACCTCTAACATAATGACCTTAAAGATATCTTTTAACTGACAAAATGTAGAGATGGTGTTGTTTAATGACTGTCCTAGATGAGATTTGACCTTTTTGTGTTAAAAATAAAAAATTGACCCTTCAAAAAAAATGTGTTGAAGACAAACTTTTAATCTGGACTCAGCCAACATCACCCAGATTTTCAAATATGGAGAAACCATTTAGAGCAGTCTGCGTGCCAGGCAGACAATTCTTTATTACTGTATTGAAAAATGTGCATGTTTATTTTAACGAGTAGATTATTAGTTGTAACATCTCGCTCAAGTTTAAATATTTTACCAGTTATTTTTAAAGCATCTGCATTTAATTTAGTGCATCAGAAGTCCCAGGAGACAAGCCAGTAAGAGCTTTTTCAGAGTTTTTGATGTGTCTTAGAGAAAGCTTGATTTTCTATTTTTTTTTAAAGAATTTCTTTTCTAAGAGATCTAAGTGAATAAAAGAAATTAAAGAGAAGCTCAAAGACAAGAAGGAAGAGCCCTAAAAGGAAATTTTTGTTGGCAGATGTGCAGGTTTTTCCCTTCTGCAGATATGGATTTCTTTGGGAGATACACCAAGTGCTGCCTTAATGAAGAGAGCTGCAGTTGGCAGGTGGGCAAAGTGCTGACTTTGGCAGGTCGATGCTGGTTCTTCATCTCATGAATTGTTATTTAATTGCACAATATTACTTTCTAGCCAGTGATTGAAACAAATCAGGGCTGGCAAAGGGAATAAATTAAAAAGAGTGCAAGCACAGCTGAATGAGCACAAAACATTTTGGAGGTGCTCAGGACACTGAAGTTGTTCTTCAGGAAGAGATGGACGTGACTCCATCCACACCAAACAATCTTGTGTGACACTTTTGGTGATTTCCAGCAGCAGCCAGATCTCTGTCCCTCACTCCACATAAATGAAATTATTTTCTCTGCATGACCCACAAAGTGTCTCCCACCCTACTCCACTGGCCCAGTTCCTCCAGCTCTGGGAGTCAGTGGAGCACTGGAGCTCAGCTCTTGGGCTTCTTGCCCTGCATGAACTTCAGGGGTAAATGTCATCCAGCTCTTCAGCTATCAGTGGATTTCTCATCAAAGTTTAAGACCCTGGTAAACCTCTTTACTGCTGCTGTGGCAGTGATCAACGTGCTCTATGTATTTCCATTTTGGAAGATAAACACCAGGGGCTTGACCAAAATAATACGAGTGCAGAAGTGCTGTGATCTTAGAAGTCTTTAAATTTCTCTAATATGTCCATAAGAAGCTTTGTCCTCTTAATCCTCGCTGGTTTTTAGACAATTTGTTGTCCTACAATTAGGTACAGATGGTTTAGAGCTGTAATGCTGATTAAAAAAAAAAGAAAGAAAGGGGGAAAAAAAAAAAAAAAAAAGCGCAGGCTTAGGATTGCTTCAATTTCCCGGTTGGATTTTACCAGTAATCCATGTCTGAAACATAAAAAATCTGGTTTTATCTGATCTTTAATGCTAGTTTACAGATCACTGACATATTTCAGTGATTAAAGTATGTGCATGAAATAATACTATTATCATATTTAAAGCAGGAATGAATCTGTGGGAGGGCTTTGCAGCAGCATCCAGCTCTTCAGTCTGTGCTGCTCATGGCATTAACTTGCTGCTTTCGTTTAACCATGCAAAAAAAGGGGCTTGTGACACAGGGGGAGGTTTGATTTTACAGCTGGAATAGCACTGTCAAGGATTTGGGTAACATGGGGGAAACTCTTCAGTGTGATTATTTATTGTGGAGAAAATAGCTGAAGGCTCCCAGAATGACTCACTTGCCAACATCTTTTTAGGAAGTTCTGTCTTTCTCTTCTGAAAACACAGACATGAGCAAACGTAGAAGTTGAAAGGCTGTGAAACACTTTTAACTGTGGCAGAGCAGGATGGCAAGTTGTGGTAGGATTCAAAAACCCACATTGCCATGAGTCTATAAATTAGGTATTGTAAGCTGGTAAAAGAGACTGTTTCTATAAACTACAGCACTCCTGTGGTAATTATTTGATCCTCTAACTGTTGATAGTCCTGCCTCTTTCAACAAATCCTCGTGGCTTGGTCCTTATTTGTAGCTGGGCTGGTATTTTTCTTGGGCCTGAGGGATACCCTGTGAGAAGGTATAAACTACCTAAGATAATAAAAGCTGATACTGAATTTAGTTCTCCTGTTCAAAACCGTTTTTTTGGTACAGATGTTGAAGGCTGTCTTTTCTGATGAAGCAAAAGGCTTTTTAAGCTAAAGACAGCAATGTTTATTATTAATTGATGGTCCTACTCTTTAATGCTTGGACAGCAAAATGAAAGGGACTACTTGATGTGAATTTACTTTTCTCTGTTAACTTGCAGTGTTGATACAAGAGGAATTTTGTGGTGCTTTTCTAACTTCTCCAACATCAGTGATTTAAAAAAACATAAAATTAGTCCTGGGGGTGCTCCTGGATGAGAGGATCAGGGAGCTGCTTAGGGAAGGGACTCAGCAGAGGGAAGTCCACAGATAAACAGCCAAGACCATTTTGAACAAGCTGTGCTGGAGGTGTTCCCTGCTCCCTGCCCTCTCCTGGCATCTCTGCACACTGACAGGAGCTGAAAGGCCCAAAAATATGGAAGTTTTCAGTGGTGCTCTGCAGCACCAGGCATCCATCCAGCGTGGCAGTCTTTAGGTTTGCTGGTTTGAGGTTTTCTCCTGGTTTGCCTGCTGCTTTCAGCATCCCTGCTGGCTGCACTCTTCCTGTCTGTTCCTCAGCTCCAGGTCTGAACACACAAGTGAGGGAACTGAAATTCACCTTTTCCTTTAGAAATCAGGGCAGGAGGGATGTCTGTCTCTTCTGTCTCCACAAGCATCAACTCATTTCCAGCATTTTTTCCAGCCTTTCACTCTGGTCCTGCTCCCTTCAAGTGGTGAGTTTAGGTTTTAAGAACCATTTATTTCAGCCATAGATAAACCACCAGAGAGAAAACCCACAGAAATTAATGCTTTGGGAACAGAAAGAAAGAGAAGCCCTAAGTGACAACATACTCAGAGGCAGTTTTTTATTCTATTTTTTATTCAAAAGCTGAATATCATGGAGGAGAGGAGCAATGGCTGATCTGAGCCCAGGATCCCTGTACCTGGATGTATTTGTCATTATTTTCAGCCTGGTTCAAAGGAGGGTTCTGGCAGCACAGCCCCTGTTGTGATGCCATTCTCCAAATTTGCCAGTGAAGGATCTTCTCAAAGAAATTGGCGAAGTCAGTGTTTAGACAAAAATCCTGTAAGTAAAAGCATTCAGAGCTTAAAAGTCCTACTGAAAGTCATAGCAATGTCCATTTCAATTATTTGGAATGATTTTGTCTAAGGAAAAGGAAAAAAAGAAGAGAAATTAACTGGCCTGGCTTTGTCACAGTAGCTAAACAAGCCCTGCAACATGCACAGGTGGAAAAATGTGTGCTTAGTTTTCATTTTAGTTATTGTTTTTAAAGGAAGGAGTGGTTGTGTTTGTAAAACATTCAGGTGCCCTGGTGAGGAAAACAATATAAAAATAAGAGTTTAAAGATGAGGAAGCACCAGTTTCATTCAACTGCAGCTCATACCTTCAGAGACCAAGTAAATATTTTAAGAACATTCCTGGGTTTTGATGCTTGACAGCTCTCCTTATAAATACAAATAACAGAAAATCAAAAAAAGAGAAAAATTAACATTATAGCAAAATATTGCCAGAGGCCTGCTGCCACATCCATAATTCATAGGGAGCCTGCAAGGAACTGCAGCTTTCTGCTCTCTTCTGAAGATGGTGATGTTGTGCACTCCGATTACTTGATGCTTGCATGTTTTTTTTCAATCTGATGCTCAAACAAAACAGTATTTTGCCCTCTCTAGGTTAAATAGAAGTACTTTCATTTGGTGCAGAACATTAGGATTAGAGATTTTATATTCTGAAACACAGAGGAAGAAAGGGATTTCTTGCAACTTTACAAAAAACCCCCATTATGTTTATAGAATTATATGATGGAAAGCTTCATTTTAATTTCAGACTCACTCTGAAATTACAGCCACTCTGAATTTTGTTTCTCAAGCCGGGGACAGCTCCAAGAGGGACATTGACAATGTGATTTTATGATCATTTGCAATGTGTGCTGAACAGTGCCTGAGAAAGCACAGCCCATGTCTGATGGTGTGATTACTGCTCTGGTGGGATCTGCCCAAGGTGGGTCATTTTCCTGGTAGCAGAGAAGTCAGGCAAGACAGATCCCCTGCTCTGCTCCTTCCCAGCTCACTCAGAGCCATGGATGTTGTCCTGAAGTACAGATTGGTACTACTTGGGTAGAGAGTTCTAAGATTTGGGATCATCTTTACTGTAGCTGTTTTATAATACTCCTATATTTCTGAAACTACACCTGGTTGTGCCAATTTTTATTTCCTTTATCTGGGAAAAAAAAAAAGTCTGTTTAAATTCCTCTTTCTATGGACACTGTTGAGTCTTTAGCCTCTTCCTGGCCCAATGACTTGAATTGTTACAGAATTAAATGTACCTGTGTTGACTCATTATAAGTTTTGGATGTTTATGTCAAGGGAATGACTTATTTCATAATACACATATTCTAATCCTGCAGATAGAGGTGGTGGAAAGAAACGTGGGAAAATAATCTGGAGGAGTATTGTAGGAAATCGAGGTTGGATAGAATGAGACACAGGTGGTCCAGCTGGGTATAAAAATCTCTTGTTTCAATGATTTATGTCTGCCTATAGGTAATGATGTGGGATAATTCAATACAAGACACAGCAGAAGGGAAAAAAATTATTCCATTTTTTTAAATCCCCCTTTCTAGTTTATATTAGCGAGATGAGATTTATAACTGAGACCTCTAAATTCAGCATGGCTCATTGCCAGGGAGCTCCAAACCAGAGCCTGGCTCCTGCAGCATCAGAGCTGGGCAGGGAACAAGCCACTGCATCTTTAAGAAGTGCTTATTTGGCATTTACTTATTTAGTTAAAGATCATTGCCAGGCAGAACTCCCGTGGGAGGAGTGGATGGTTCACTGGGCCTCATGGGGAGGGCGGTAATTAAACTCTGAAGGCAAGCAATGATGTTAAGCTAAAAGCTCATCTTTAAATAGTAATACACTTGCAATGTAAAGTGGAAGGCCCTCGGGTGCCTGTTGACACAGCGTTAGGAGCTGGCACTTTTTTTATATAAAAGCTAAATTGAAGAAACTGCTATGAGCTCATCTGCATAAAGCAATATGATTCTGCCTGAGGGTGTGGGCAACAGGGAGTGATTAGCAAAACGTCTTTTTCCCTGCTACTCTGTTGCTCTGATAACATGCCACTTGTCACTGAGAAATTTGAGATACCATATGCCAACCTGCATCTACAGAGACCCCCTTGCTGATTGCACATCGACGAATTTCCTCTTCAACACATGAGGAGCTGTCAGAAAGCATTTCTGAGGCTGCATGAGACACGCTGGAAAGGGAAATCTCGTGTTGCCTTCCTGATTCCTCCTCTTGTGTTGCATCCAGCCCTTCCTAGTGAACTTTATATGTGAAGCAAAACGCATTTACACAGGAAGAACTGGGGATTCTCTGCTGACTTTCATCTTCTCTTCATCCCGTGTGGGTTGGAATTGCTTATACAAACTAACCTGCAGCAATTTGGGGCTCTGCTTCTGATAGAGAAGCTGGATTTCCATGGAGATGTGGATGGGGCATTCACTTTGCTAAGCAGCAATTTGGAATTTTTGTGTCTGTGCCTCCTGGGAGAAGGTGGAGGTGTCCAATGGAGTGGCATTGATAATTAGGAGAAAATTAATATCAAGAAATAATATAATTGCCTGTCATGGCAGTTGCAGAGATCAATGACTTAAAATAAATGAAAAAAGGAATACCATAAACTTCCAGTCATGTGGCAATTTTCTGTCTTGAGGTAAAAGTCTTTTTTTCTGTTGTAACAAAACAACCCTATTGGGTTTTTTTCTCAGCATTTTGATTTCTGTGTCCAGTTTGAATGGAAGATTTAATTAGTATATGTAGTGAGTGTGAGTCTGTGCAAGTAAACTTTCTCTTCAGAAACATAATGCATCCTAAAAAAAGTTGTTGTTGACATGCTGTGCCTCACTGTGCCTGTTTGCTGTGGAAGTGCTGATGTTGGTCACTTCTAATTTTCATTATCTGGAGAGAGATTGGCTTCATTGCACTTCATACACTGAAGATCATTTCCTAAAAAAGAGTCCCTGGGGCCTTTGGAACACCTTTTTTTCAGAATACAAAGAAATTTGTATTTGAAAGAGTCCCATCTAGGTCACCAAGATACTCCAATATTTAATCCTTGTATGTTTTCACAGAGACATATCCCTTTCTAATTGATTTGTCAAGCTATAACTTCCTGAAAAATCACTTCCTGGCCAAACCACCACAACCCCTTTTTTCTTTGCATGAACATCCCTATTTGAAATCTCAGACACAGAGTGACTCAATAGTTGAACAACTCATCATTAACTCATTGATTCTCATATGGTAGGGAGCAAAACCATTTCCATCTCTTCAGCATGAGGTGAACAGTCCAAAATGATCCTGTCCATAATGAAAAGATGCCCAATTCTAAGGTCTACTTCTTGCAGGCTTGTACTGGTGATGATTTTTCCAGTAATAAACCAAATATTGGCAGAATGCTGAGGGCAAACCAGGCTTTCAGCTTAGGAAAGTTTGGTTCCAGTGTTTAGCAGAAATTCACAGGATTTGGGGCACGGTCAGTCTGAGAGGAATGTGGAAGAAGATCCCCTCCCGAGAAGGACTGCAGCAGAATGACAGGTTGGATTTGGGAAGCTGGTGTGTCTGTTGTGGCAATGCTGTTCCCAGCCTGTGCAGCCAGGGTTCAGTGCCCCAGGCTGGCTGTGTGCTGAGTGTGAGGGGGAGGGTTGTTTATTCTCCTTCCCCTGTCATGCCACTCATGACAAGAAGAGACATGAAAAGCTCAAGGGGCTAATCAGTTTTTAGGCTCTGACCCATATTTCGAGTTGGCAGTAATTATGAAATCTAGGAATTCTCATGTCTGGTTGTACCCATGGAACTGCAGCACTCCCACATTTGCTCCAGACTTTGTGTCAATGAGGAGTGAGCAGGAACCTTTTATTTGAAAGAAATTAAGCTGTGGAAATGAATGAAATCGAGGTGATCATGGAAGTGAAAAGACTCAGGAATTTGGGGGTATTTTTGGTTTCTTTCATAGGGATATTTTGGGGGGTTTTTTATTTGGTTTGGTTAAGTTTCTTTTTTAAGCTGTGCCAGGTTGTTGGAGGTAGCAGGGAAAAAGGAAGACAAATGCACAGCCTGGCCCCCAGAACTCTGAAAAGATAAGACCAAGCTGGTTTTGGCACTGTAGAAGAACAGACCTGATGACTTTCCACTCTGATACATGAGAAACTCCTGCATCTCTTGACCTCTGGTGCTTTCATTGTCAACAAGGGGCTGTTTTGCACAGCTGAAGCTAGAAAAGGGAAACCTGTTGCAATTTCTGATGAATATCATTGCTAAAAAATAAAATTGCCCATTTTCAGACTCCATAAAACTCATGTGGCTGTAGAAAGCATCAAGACAAAATCCACACAATCAGGTGGACTCACTCTCTTTAACTGTGCTTCAGTTTTATTCCTGTTGATGCAGAGAATGGGCTGAAAAGTCCTGAAGTAGGAATCAGAAGTGCTCTCAAACACAACAAGGAGGTCTCAGCTTCATTTTGCGCTGTAGAACTGCAAATTTCTCATCTGGGTAAACAGTGGGAAGAGGCACTTTCTGCTGTGGCTCTTCTTTGTGTGCCTTTAGACTTGATTTTAATGCAGATTGAGAAGGGCATCTGCTCGTAGCACTTGTAAGCTTAGGACATTATATTAAAAGAAAAATATCCTTTAATGTATCATGAGACAAAGCTTAAAAAAATCCTGTTAGTGTCAGTGATGGCACTTATTTCTCTTGTCCTCCCTTTCTCTGTTCTTCTTTTGCTCTAGCGGCTTTGACCATTGATGCTAATTAGTACTGAAAAGGACATTTTTGGCAAGGCTTTTAAATACAGCTTTTATCTTCTCTAGCAACAGACAAAGTTGTATTTAATGGTATTTGACATCTAAGAGTGACTGCAAGGTCTTTTTTCTGTTGATTTTTTTTTCCTCCTAAAGGAGTTCCTTATTCTTCTAATTTATTAGGAAATCAGATGTATTTTTATTCTCAACAAACTTCTATACTTAGCTGAGAACCTGCTGTGTTTATATGACTATACAGTATTAAAAAGCAAGTGATAATTATGTCAATGTTACTCTGGGTGTTCCTTTTATTAGATTTCCCCTGCATATTCTGTTGAGCTACCACATATCTTTTCAAATAACAAAATTATGTCTTTTCTGAAAGGTTTTAAGGCAATTCCTCTCAGCACCATCTACCTATTGGCCTGTACAGAATAGTTGATATTTATTTGCAAGAGACTCTTGGGAAACAGTTGATCCAAATGATTGCTGTAGGTGTTTCCTACTTGTCTCTCACTTCTGTCTTCAGAGGCAGGATTACCAGGTGTAGCTGTGCCAATCTTAGGTGATAAAAACTGCCACTGGATCCAAATTTCTAGAAGCAGCAGCAATAAAATGACTACAGCCTTCAGAAAGTGTGGAGTGACTGGGAATTTAACAAGAATCCTACAAGGAGATGTCTTTCCTTTTCTTTTGATGGGTGTGTCCCAAATCGAGGCAATCTTCTGCTTCCCCAAACCATTAATTTGTCACACTTTAAATCATTTTTATTTTAGGCTGCCAAACCCCAGCTGAACAGGATGGAGAACACAGGATGGAAAGAGCATGTCCTGTGAGGCACCAGGCACATTTTGGATTCAGCTGGTGTGTAGGTCTAGACATGGTCGTGGGGTGGCAATCAATAGTGTGCAGAAATAAACGGTCATTTTCTTCTTCCACGGCCGTAATTCTTCTGAACCATTAGAGCTCGCATTAGGACTGGATTTTTGGGATGCAAGGAAGGCAGTCCTTCAGCCTGGAGCTCTTGGGAGCGGTTTTCAGGCCCCTTGCCCTCGGTGTCCCTCCGGAGTGCAGCTGCCTGGACCCGCGGCACGCGATGCGCCACAAACCCTCCCATGGACTTCCGTGAACTCCTGGCTCGGGTTCTTGGCCCTGCAGGGGCTGCAGCCATCTGTCACCAGAGAGTGATCTAACCCAGCCTGGCAAACTGGCCCAAGGGAAGCCATTCTAAAGATGAGCTTCCTCTCGTTTTTTGCGTTTCTCAGCTGCCCAGCATGCCCTGCCACAGCCGTGAGGAGTGATTACGGCCCTTGCTGTTGGACTGAATCATGGATATGGCATGTCAGCAAATCCCAGGATTGCCCCCCACCCCAATTCCCTGTGTGCAAGTTTCACTTTTGAGGATGGTGCCCCTGAAATAACTTTTAGTTGCATTCTATTATTTTTTTTTCCCAGAAATATTTTTTGTTTTCTAAAGTGGTTAAGCAAGACGCAGTTCCCCACAGCCTTATTGGGATCACAGTCTGGATGTTTCCCCACAGGTCAGGTTAGTTTGACATCCACATCTCCCAGAAGACAGAAAAGATTTGTTTTGGTCATCTTTTTGCATTGGAGCAGGTACAGTTGGATTAAAAAGCTGTGCACAGAAAATACTACTATTATTATTATTATTAACAATAATTATAATATAATGCCATTCAGTTCTCACTCCCCATGGGGGAAATATGTGGGCCCTGCTAGAACAATAATTCATTACCCCTGGGATGGGCAAATCTTCAAGGAATTGGTCTGCTGGTGAAAAAGATGATCCAAAGCTCAGCTTCCATATTTTTTGAATAGGCAGAAAACAAGAATTCAGCATCATTTTCCTTAAAAAATGCTTTGGGGATGCTAAAATTTTTCACTTTTATTAGAACATTAAAATAACATACTTCAGAATCTGGAACTTATTCTCCATGTTCTTTGAAGAATGTTGATTTGTCAGCTTTTAGCCTCCATACAAAATTAACAGATGATGAAATGTAGTAATTTCTCATGATCCAAAAATTCAGTATTTTGTTTATCCTCAGAAGGGTGATTTTTTTGTTAGATTTCTCTTTTTTTTCAGTTTAAATATGTCTGTAGGAAGTGTGTGATGCATCAGGAGCCCGTCCCAACTGATGCACATCCCAATAATTGGCGTTCACAACCTGAATTAGGCATAAAATATTTCCCACATGAAATGTAATTACCATGATTCAATAATCACTGTGAAAATAACTGTTTTCCCTTTCTATATATAGAACTTTTCTTTAGAGATGAGAATAATAATCAGCATTGGCCGGGTGGGACAATCCCAATATTTCTGGAATTGAAATTTGCAGCAGTTATCATCAACTCAGGTGTTTAAATGTGTATTGCATTGGTGCTTTGGGAACAGCAGAATTTGGGCTAATGCTGTCACTACAGTGACATTTTGTCATGAAAGACCTTTAAATAAGCTTTTTGAGCCCAAAGCAAGGGCCCAGTGGAATCTCTGAAAAGTCTCCCATTGGGGTGAAGAGGCTTTGGGCCATTGGAGCTTCTCAGGGGTGTGGGAGCTAAAAATTATCTACTTTTAGATTGTAAGGACAGCTTTTCATCCAGGTTTTAGTTGGGATCACATTTCCCAACATGTGCTTGAAGTGTTCCTATGAAATCATGGAGAGAAGTCATGGGGGTTTACATTCCCAGTGTTGGTGCCTGCATTTAAATTTAAATTAAGCGCATGGGATGAGAGGAATGCCAAAGTCTGTTAAAGGCATTAAGGAACCTTCTCCAATAGCAAAATGTTGCATGTAATCTCAGATAAATATTTATATAAATTTCTGATTTTCTGAATCTTTGCCAGAAACATCTGAGTTTTCAGTGAACCCATTAAATAAAAGAGTTCTAAACATATGCATTTTGTATGTACATAAGTTCATACATAAAATGAGAGGGAAATGGGATTTCTGTCTGAGAAAAAAGAGCTTACTTTTCAAATATTGTTATTTCTTCTTACTGATACTACCTAAAATTATTCTTAATAGTAATGAGGATATTTTCCTTATCTAATAGCCAAGATTTCTGCATAAAAATGGGTCAAATTATTTTATGTTTCTCATTGGCTAAAGATGAAATATAGCAGAATTTTCATTACTATCAGGAATGTCTGGACTAAACAAGTCGTTGCACTGAAATAAAAACCTCCCACCTTTTGCCCAGAGCCAGGGTATTATTTGGAGGTTTTTTGTTCTGTACAATGTTACCACGGCCTTATCTCAGGGCTTTTTAAATGAAGTTCCACCGCGTATAAGAGGTAATAAAAGCAAGTACAAAGCATGAAGACCAGTGTCATATCAATCAGTGCAATTAACATGCAAGAAAGAAAACACTAATGTGCTTTATTCTGCATTTAAATGAGGCACACATTCCAAGGAGACAGAGACTGGCTTCTTCCAGCCACTGACAGACACAGAAAATAGGATGTGGTGGAGGGTAATACATGAGTATTACTATTAGATCCTTGCTTGTTAGAACTTGGACATGAATAAAAAAGTAAGAGCAAGTTCTCACCACCCGTTTTGTTTGGCATTGTCCTATTTCTTACTTTTATAATCCAAATAAATCACAAATATAATTTTTTGTCCATTTTCCAGAAAGAATGCTTAAATTATATATTTTTCATATGCAAAAGTATATGAATATACTTTTCATATTCATATTTTACATCCCCTATGAATTCTCAGTTGGGTTTTGAACATGTAGAGTTGTCCTTGGAGGAAGGAGGGACAGGAAAAGGATATTTCTCTTTATTTGGCTTCAGCAAAATCTGGGTTTTAGGAATGTTCTGTATGCCTATCATTTCAGAGAAGGATATGAAGGTATATTCAAGTTCAGAGAAAGACCCTTCTTCACCACTTTTAGACATTTTCAATCCCAGTTTATTTTCTGGGTTTTGCTGCATTTTGTCCTTTTTTTACTGGTGCCCTTTCCATGATCCACCTGCTGTGAGACCTTCTGTTGCCCAGACCTCTTTATCCAGGCTGGGTGTTTTTTCCCTTTCCCACATCTCTGGAATGGGAGCACAGAGGAATATCAGTGACATGAACTCTGGGGTCTCCGTCCATTTCAGCCACAGGAATTGCTCTGTTTGCCCCAGGATTACAGAACATCCAGGATATTTTGAGTGCTGGAGTTGGTTTGTCACCAATTTCTGTTGACCACAGATGTCTCTATTTTGACTGGAGTGCAGAATAGCAATTTCAGTGACAAAAGTATGATTGTAAACTGTAATCCAGAAGTAATTGCATTGCAAAATACTCTCCATTTCTCAGTGAGTTTTCATATTTGCAGAGAAATTATGGATATGTTTCAACAACATAAAACCATATTTTTTGTCTCCTTGTGGCACTTCTGCTACACATTTGTTGGCACTATGTTAAAGACACATCCATAGCACACAGAAAGACTTAAAAAAACCCCCAAAAACCGAACAATTTCAGGATATTTTCTTGCTTTCTTGTGGCACATACACAAATATTCTGTCTTGGAGCTGCCTGCTACTTTCAAAGCTTATCAAGGGAGTATGTGGGAGGAAAGTATTATCTCAAAGAAATAAGAGAGACACGAATCAGAGAGGGAGAGAAATGCGAGTTGAACCAAACCTTATGTTCTTCCATTTTAGTTTCTTTGTTCCTGCATTCTGGTCTTCTTGCTGATGTCTCGCTGTCCTAATTGTCTTTGGTTCTCAGAGTAGCTATCATTTTAGGCCATCCAGTCATAGTAAATAAATAAGGATGTCAAGTAAAGAAGAGTTAAAGAAACTAGACAGGAGAGAGATGAAAAAAAAAAGGAAATGGTTCCTATCAATAAATCTGTTGTGTAAAACATTGATAATTAATTTGTACCTGGATATCTAAGATCCTTTTTTAAGACTATAAATGGACGTATTCATACATCCTGCTTAGCTCTGATTTTTTTTTTTTTTTTTAAATGACATGCTTTAATCATTGGAGCCAAAAGCAGTCAATTTTGCTATAGGTGCAAATTACAGCAAATTTAGTTCCTTCAGAGTCAAGTGATATCACTGGGGTGTAACAGTGCCAGAATTGTGGAAAACTGAGAGCAGCTAAATAACAGAAACACCAAACGTGTTCTCGTTCAGGCTTGTCTGAAGAGAGTTCACAATATCCAGAGATGTTAATAGCTATTCACAGCTTGGTTGTCACTATTATTTGTTTCTCTTTCACTTGTGAATGCATATGGTTTCAGAATGTCAAGCTTGCTCCTAAATGCCTCCCAGATATGATGGCATTTTAGGAAAAGTGAAGCTTATTTCAGAGGAGGGGAAGATTTCCCTGAGATCTGGTACCAGTAAAGATGGCTAAGATTAGGGCCAAGAGAACCAGGTTAATTACCTATTTATTCCCTCTTTTCCTGTTCAGATTTTGTTTGAATTTCTGTCCATTTTGTTTAAGTATTCAAGATGGTTTTATGTGTATGTGCCCCTGTTAGAAATGCTAATGCTCATAACAGCTTTGAACTTTGAACCAGAGGTTTTATCGTCCTGACAAAGTGCATTTATTTTTAAACGGGTAATATTTTAGATAGAGATCACTCTATCTCTCTATTAGTTTGGAAATTAGGTTAGGGATGCCAAGTATTTCCCTCCTACTCATGTCTCACAGTATCGTAAATTACATTTAAGGGCTCGTCCAGAATCCAATCCAATTCAACCCCCTGTTCACAAAAGATCTAATTTAGATCAGGTTTCTCAGGGCCATGACTGGTCAAATCCAGAACACTTCTGAGGACAGAGGTCCAACAGCTTCTCTGGGCCTCTCTTCCAGTATTTCACCATCCTCATGACAAAAAAACCCAACAGAAAAATGGTCTTAGCACAGCTCCAAAAACACAGAGCTCCCGTGTCTGTATTCTCTGATCATACAGGTCTGTTTGTGCCCTCTTTCCTAATGCTTTGGGAACCTCTCTTGACTTTTATTTATCTGCCAAGCTATAAAGTCATCTGAAAAGAGAAAAAAAATTAAGATAAGTTGCATTATATTTTCTCAATGTCCAGGAGCAAAATCTGTTACCACTCAGCAACACACAGTGTGTGGGTGGAGTAAAGCTCAGTACCTGCTGGGAAAATTTCCATTAAATCCTCCAAGCTTATAAGAATTTGCTGCTTTATTGCCATAAACAAATGACATCTCCTGAACAGCAACACCAATATCAGGACTGTGCATTTAAGTGCAAAGAGGTGAAGCAAAACTTTACTGCAGCTCAGCTTTGAAGAGCCTGATGGCAATCCATGCTTTTCATCTTTCAGGGGAATTGCCTGTGACTCCCACTGCTCTCCTTTTTTTTATTTTTCCTACTCAGCCAGAGGTGTAGGTGAGTGGTTCAGAGTTTTGCTGACACACCAACACCTATAAAATACTATGTTGTACTGATGCATGAAAAGCACTCAGCATTAAGTTCTTGAAATAATCAATTATTTAGCAGCTCATCACATTTGCTGTCCATTGAAGGATCTTTAGGGCAATAATAAGGTCACTGCAATCAGATTCTCTGCTTTTGGCATTTCATCTGCAAAGCCTGCACGTATCCACCAAAAAAAAAAATCCTCAAAAAACCCCCTTTGGCTGCAGTTTGGAATCTGTTCTAGTCTCAGCAGGAGATGATTGCTTTTTAATTCTCCCTATCTGGATATCTACTTGTGCAGTGAAGTCCTCTGGCAGAGGGATCTCTGGCCATTAGAAACAGTGGCTGTTTTTTGGCTTTACTGGCCTGGAGTCAGGCCTGGGGAATGGTGTTGGAAAGCTTGTTGGAAAACTGCATCCAAGGAGGTTTGGGAAGCAGCCTTTCTGGGTTAAAAAAAATGCCCTTTAAGCATTTCATGGCATATCTCTTCTAGAGGAAGGGATGCTCCTGGAAGAACAGCAGGCAGTAAATGAATCTGAGATATTGGCATTTACAAATGATTGGTGTTTCCTCAATTTTTTTTTTCATCTTTCCTTTTAAAGCACAAAGGAATAATCTTCAAGGATCTGTGATTCACAACCATTGTTTATTTTGCCAGACTTCTCAAGCAGACTACATCCAGTGTTAGCGACACTGTGTGGGATTGAAGAATTATCCTTAGATAATTATAAATAAGAATAAAAATAGGAATTATTTTGTATTGCTCATTAGATGGAGGGTGTGAAAACCAATGAAATTTGGGGAAGGGTTGTGGAATGACAGGGGCATTTGCTGTTGGCTGTAACTTTGTGCTGCTCTGTGCAGGTGCTGACAGTGCCCACAGCTGTGGGAGTGACTGTCCTTCTTCATGGTCACAGCCAACTTCTGCAGCTCTGCCTTTGTGTGTTACTTGTCCAAAATTCCTAAACATATCTTAATTTGCTAAAAATTGAATATTTATGTCCTTTTTTTCTCCTTCCCATGTGTCCTCTGAGATGTATGAGGGGAGTTTGAAACCCACCTTGCTCTAAGCCAAGATCTTTTCTCAACTCAAGTTGAAATGCTTGATGTGGCTTCAACTTCTTCATGTAGCTGATGATGGCAGCAGGAGAACTAACAACAGAATGATAAGGATAAGGGATAAGGAAATACAAAGTTGTTAAACTGAGAAGAAAGAAGAGTTTGTTTTGTTTTGTTTGAGTTACTGTTCATTTTTAATGTGCATGTATTAGATAAATACTCTAGACAAAAATATGTAAAAACTTTCAAAAAAATCCAGGGGTTTATGCAGAATAAACAAAGCCCAGGTTAGCCTCTGTCAAGTTTATAAATTAAAGCAGAAACAGATGTATTAACTCATAGCCAGGCAGAGCTGCTGGGCTGACAAAAAGGGTGATGTGTGGCTGTGGAGAGAATCCTGCACTGAATGTCAGCACAGAAATATTTATTGGTGCTACATTGCATTTGTGGATGCAATACCACGGCCTAAAGACAGTGTCATTTAAAAATACAGGGCTAGGAGTCATTAAAGACAAGCAGGTTGTTTGAAATATAATTTGTTCTTAGTGGTGTCTTGCTATTCACTTGTCCTTCATGTTTTGTATTAAAAGTAAGAGGCTGGATTGAGGTTCATCACCACAGAACCCACAAAAACCGGTGAATTTACCATAAGATTATTTTGGCCCTGAATCATTCAAAAGCAACAAGGGGTGTGGTAAATCTCAGTTCAAGTTTAAAGGCCACAGTTCTAAAACCAAAGCATAACATTTAGGCTGATCTGGGGAAAAAAGTGACCTTGCTGATAAAAAAATCTGAGGTAGAAATAATCCGAATATTCTATAGATGTGATAAATGCAATTTCTTGTTGCACATAATGTGCTGAGACGGTCCAGGATCCTGCAAGGTCAGATCAGCAGTGAGTTACAGATCTGCCTCCTCCTTAGCCTTTGTAGAAAGCAAAACCTCTTATCTGCAGTATTAGAGTAGAAAAAAACCCTAAACTGTAAAGTTTGTGCAGGGTAAATGCAAAAAGGGCTTCCTTTGTCCTTGATGTGTCTGATAGAAAATTTAGGCTTCATTCTCATGTTAGACTCTGGCTTCATACTTTGCACTGGGAATATAAAAGAAAATTATAGAACCCAGCAGGAATGCTCATTTATGGGGGGGAAAAAATAAAAGCAATAATTAGAACAGGAATGAAATTCTTGTTCTGCTGCAGACCGTGGTGGTTTTCCTGTTGATTCCAGTGTGACAAAATTCCAATCAGAATCACAAATGAGTCCATAAAAAGTTTTTGTTTGTTTTGTTTTGTTTTGTTTTTACCAGGAAATAGCCTTTCTTCTTCTTTCTTTCAATATTTCCTTACTCTCAGGCTGATGTGCAGTTGTGAAATCTTCTATCCCATTAAGCAAATCAGGTAAACACGGATCTGCCTAAATGCACATATGAACAAAATGATTTTTCCATGTTTTTAAGCTGTTTCCTCAGATATCTACATTAATCTTTAAGCTAAGGAGAGAGTAAATGGGAAGTGCTGGTGCATGTGGTTAAATATTTATTAAAGTGGATGTGGAACTAAATGAGGAAAGGTAAAGAAAATGTGAAGACCTAGAGGGGCAATGGTGTTTACATTTATCTAAATCTGAAGAATTTCAGCAAGAAGAAGAAGAAGCCTCATTTTGATTCTTCCTTGATTGGTCTGTAGCTGTTTAAGTGTAACTGTTACAGTAAATTGGAAGATCTTGCCTCTCTCCTGAGGTTTGAGTGGGAGATGAAATTACCACAATAAAAAAAAAAAAAGAGTGTATTCAACCTCCACAATAAAAAAATCCAGACCAACCCCCCCAAAATCCTCCACGCTGTGCCACAAAGCGCTTATCAGTTTTTAAGTTCTTACACAAAGGACACAAACCCTCCTGGCTTCTGGCAAGGCTTGTGCTTCTAATCTGTGCTGATGAAAATCCCAACCTGCTGTGGATTTGTCTCTCACCAACATCCCTCTTAGTGCAGAAATCACTTGTACTTAACCTGTGTGTTTTCAACTTCTTATTGTGGTTTTTCTGTCTGCAAGGAACGTGGTCCTACTTCTCAGGCATCGCAAGTTCTTGGCCTTTTTTTTTTTTTGTCAAACTGAGGTAAACTCTGAGGTTTTCAGCTCCTTGGCTTTTGGGTGAAGCCTTTAAGGGAGCACAGCAAATCAGCATGACTGACGGTGTCAGTGGTGCCGCCCTTCCGTGAATTCTCCCTCTGTGAAAACACGATTTGCAGCAGCTTCAGTGACTTCATACTCAGGCAATTTGAAGAGTCCAAGGTTCAGGCACTGTCTCATGAAAGGACAATTATTACATGACTGTATGGGAATGTCTCCTGAATTTTTTTTTTTTTTAAAGATGGAGAGAGGCTGGGGTGGGAGGTCTCTCTGGGAGCTGCATCATCTCAGGGCACATAAATTTCACTGCTTGGGCTCCTGTTGTTGTGCAGCTGGAGAGTCAAATGTACAAAAGCATAAATTCCTTTATTGAATATTTGGAAGCCTAATCTGCCTTTATTATGTCCTTCTATGCTACAGATTGTGGTAGTAAAAATGTTGGTGAAAGCAAACAGAACTGTCCCTGCTACCTTTTGAAAGAGGCCCATTTTTGTGAAGTTTGATCAGTGTGAGACATTTAATAGAAAATATATGGCAGTCATCAACAGATGAGGATGAAATGTGGATTTTTTTATTTTTCACCTACTTCCCATTCAGGAAGAGAAACTCAGGTGGTTTGTCCATAAATGACCATTGTCTGAAATACATGCAAATTGCTCTCAAGCTCCCTCCAAGAGTCGTCCTTGTCTTTCGTTCTTTTCTCAAACTGATTTCTGTGCTTGGGCAAACCCAAATATGCAAAAACAGGAGAGAAGAAAAAAAAAAAAGAAAAAAAGTTATTCTATTTCCATGGCAACATCAATTCCCATTCTGCAGGTAAAGCAGCTGCCAGTTAGTCCACTCACTGAAGGAAAGCTCCTGAAGGCTCTTCATACTGTAACATTTGGCCAAAAATAACTTGGCATGCCACACTTTTCCCACAAACCCAGAGAGAGAGGGAGATTAAACTGACTGGCAAGCAGACTGTCAACTCATTTAATGTCTTTGTGCTGGGAGGAAGGAAACAGTCTCCAAATATTTGAGAGGGAAAAGAGGGGATGTTTATGGCTGGCACATTATTTTCACGACCTAAAATGTAAAATATTTATGCCCTTGAAAGGAATATGAAATATCTTCTGTGTGGTTCACCCCAAAGGCACCAGGTAATTTGTTTTTCAGCAGAAAACTGTTATAATTATATACATTGTGATTTAGAATTAATTAGCTTTTTTTTTTTTTTGAAGTTACAGTGACAAAACTAGGCAGTTCCTTGAAATTAATTCTAATGGAAGTAAATCAGTTTCTCTTAGACTTTGTGATGGTTTTTGCTGAGGAAGAACGAAATTATTACTTTCATAAACCATTTTATGATGATGTTCTGTCAGTAATTAGATATTACCACCTGATACTAAAATTGGTATCACTGTTACCTGTCTTTAGGAGATCTTAATGTGGAGCAGGTGTTGCTTGAGCTCTTCACAGCAGAATTTGATAGGAGGCAGTGAGAAAAAAAAAGTAAGGCTTTTTTTGGCAAGTGCAGAGGAAGTGTTTAGACCTGTAATTACAACTGATTAACTTAATTAAAAAACTGAGACAGACAATCCTGAGTTGATTTTTTAGAAACCTGTGCAAATAGGCCGTCAGGAAGGAGAGTTGTTGTGATGGTTTTTTTATTGGTTGTCTTGGGAAAGTGAAAATCAGCTCAGGCTGGAGGGGAAAAATTGTGCATTTCACCACTTAAACCTGGGTAGAAATGAAAGGATTCCTGAAGGCCAGTGGTTACAATGAGTATAACTTCAATTAAGAAAGGAAGTAATTTAAATTAATGATAGTTTTTTGGGGGGGGTGGGGTTTTTTTTTGAGAGAGAGATTCTGCCTTTGTTCATTATCAAAGCTCTACAGACCAGTCCAGTGGAGTTTACTGGTGGGCTCTTGCTTCATGAGTAACTGACCCGCCAGGTGAGTTAGGTGTGGGTATAAGTGAGATTTAGGCTCACAAAACAACCTAATTTAGGGTTATGTGGCAATTGGGGGGTTAAAACTCCTCTGCTGATTTTGACAGATTTATGCAGAATTCTTCCCTTCAGTTCTAATCACCACGAGCATCCTCAGGTAGTTAAAAGGGCACAATCACAGGCTGAAATGTTCCAAAGCCTCAGAATAAAAGATTGTTTACACACTGGCATAAAAAAGTAGCCCCCTCCCATGTTGTTTTTTGTGTTAATCACCACTGTTGGATGATATCACAATACTGTAGAGTGTGTTTAAACCACTGGGAATGACTTTTAGTACAGTAATGTATTCACTGTGTGGTTTTCACCTTAACTTTTGGATTTCTCAGTAATTTTTTTAAAATGTTGGTTGTTTTGATATGTTAATTTTTCATTTGTAATAATGATTAATTCACTTTTGGCCAATTTGTGTTTGTTTTAACTACTATCTATAACATAGCAAATAGTAAAGTGCATGCCTTGATGATCTGAAAATGCAAATATTGCCACCCAAACACCATCACATTCCCTGGGGAATCCTCTGCACTGGCATCATCTTCCAGTGAGTGTATTCCTTTAGGAATTCTGCCTTCAAAACTCTTCTCACACACTCCTTGGGAATGCATCCCGCGGTACTAGCATGGCTGATTTTGTTTTTAGAGCTAAGATAGATGATGACTGAGTGTTTAAAAGTGATCATTGTGTATTTGACTTGTGGCCTGTGTTCCAGGGAGTGTGTTATGGATCTTTTACCATGAGGGGACGCACAGGTGTGACTTCAGATATTAAAATGGGGAAGGGAAGGGAAGGGAAGGGAAGGAAAGGGTTGGGTTTCTGGTACCAGCCCTTCCAGTGGGCAGTCCACAGTGGAATTATCCCAGAATGCTCTTCCCATTAGGCAAGGGTGATTAGTTTTTACCAAGCCCACAAACACAGCATGTGAGAATGATGTGCAAAGAAAACATAAACATTCCCAGGGAATCCTGGCTGCTGGCAGTCCTCCTCTCCATGCCCTGTAACTCACCACTCTCCCATCATTTAAAGGAACATCAGGCAGTTCCCATCTTGTTCACACTGTTAGGTGCTGCCATCAACCATTAGAACACACATCAGTGCAACCTGGATGATTTTAATGGGATCTGTAAATACAGGAGCAATTCAGAGAAGGCAGCTCACATTTTTGGTAATGCACCATTAAAAGGCAGAAAGAAGAATAATAGGGAAAACAGCGGGGCCATTCATTCACCTCGTTTTCATTAGGAAACACAATGTGCTGCATCTCTGGTCATTCTGAGGAAAAACAACCCTGCCAAGGAAAGTGTTGGTGCCTCCCTCGTTAAAGCAGAAGCAAATTTAATTCTGCAGAGAGCTCAGAAAGTTGCAGCCTCTCTTTCTGGTTTCTGCAAAACCAAAACCTGTTTATTGTCTGACCAGTTTCTTTCCTGTTTTCTGCAGAAAATTTTCTGTAGACATTTGTATATCCCACCAGTACTATTTGAGAGACCTTACTGTATTTTGTGTATTAGGTGCTTGATTTATCCTCCCAGTTCTGAGACGTAGAGAAGTGTGTGAGCCATGAACTCTGATGGAAATTACTGATTTTCTTCAGAAATGTTCAAGCAATTCCAAAAGGTAGTCAACTTCAGATATTACAATGCATTAAAAAAAGAAAAAAAAAAAAAAAGGAAAAGGAAAAGAGCTCTCTGGTACCAGTTACCAGTAACAGGAATTAAATGAGTGGAAAGCCTGTAGGAAGGAGTTCACATCTGGAATACTCAGAAGTGGGGCACCTTATGGGGATATAGCCCCTGTAACACGTTCACCCCTTGGCTGGTGCTGTGCTGGGGTCGAGTGAGGATCTTCTGCCTCTCTCTCACACACAAAGGCCAAATATAGATTGCCACTACTGCTGAGCAGTTTGCAATCTTCCGTGAGTGAGTGACCCAGATTTCCTTGTGGATCTTCCTGCATGGCATGGCTTAAAGGCTGTAACCTCATCCTCCCTCCCCAGGCCACTGATCCCATCCTCTCCGAGGCAGAATGTCGGTCTGAATTTCTCTAATCTCCAACCCACGACTTGGCAAAGCCATTTTTATCTCCTTGTTTCTCTGCTGCTGTGGAGTTCTGTCTCCTCCAAATACAGGCAAGAAAATAAACATCCCAGGTCGATGTACTTTAAAACTTGTAAATTGTTTTAATGGAATGTATGGATTAGAATGAGGCTAAACTGATAAGTAAAGGGGTACAATTTAACAATACACAAAAATGTAAGTTTGTGCCTGGTAATGAGATGTAGACATAAGATAGAGTGGACATATATAGAGATAGGAACTTGTTCCATAAAGAAATGCCCCAGAAAATGAGCCATTTGCTTAAAAAATAAACCCAAGCAGCACATTACATATGTTTACCTTAATAAAACTTACCAGCAATTTAAGTCCATAAGTCTTAGGAATCCCAAATATTCAGTGTTCTACAGTCTATTCTCTACCAAGCTTCTCATTTCCTCTCAGAAAATACTGAATTTTGACTAGTATTTAAAGGTGATTTCTTTTTTTAGGGATAGCCTAATTGTTGCCAAACTCACGAGTCACATTTTTCTCATGGGATATAATAAAACAGTCATAGCAAAATCATCATAATAATCCACATTCTGCAAAACAAGAGCACAGTTAATTTTAAACATAGGAAGAGTGATCATAGGGAAGATGAAGTAAAATATATTGAACTACAGCATTCGCTATTAACAGAAAGCAGCAGACTTTTAAAAAATTCTATGGAGAAAGTAATTGCAGTAATATATTTAATTTATAGGAAAAAACACTGATTGTGTAACTGATTTTCTATTCAATACACTTTCCAATATAGCCATCCTTTTTCCTAAGAGAATGAAATGTGTTTTTCTTTGGAATCTACTTTTCCTTCCTTTTTTTGACAGCAGAAAAAATGAAAATATCACTTTCTTTTATAAAATAAACATCCTGGTATTTTGTGACTTACTGAAACAATATTTCTTGGACCCAATTCCACCCATCTCCCAAGTTAACAGGACCGTCTTCACCACGTTCACCCGATGTGGACACACATCTCAAATTAAAATTTGTGCTGGCAGAGGTCAGTCTATGAGAGTTTGATAACTTTTCCTCACTGTGAAGCAAAGGTGGAGGTGTAGGCTGTGAAATGTATTCCCTGAAGGTTTCGGGTCCCTGCATTCCCAGCAGAGAGAGCCTGGGGATGGATCTAAGGGGGTTTCCCTCCTGTGTGATTGAACTGAGCCCATTTTGGTGTTGATCCAGCCCATCCTGGCCTTTGACACATCCCTGGTGGAGCCTGAAGCAGAGAAGTGCAAGTTTGTGACAGGACAATCACAAGAATTCAAATGCAGCCTGCCAGACTTTCCTTTTCCCCCCTGTTTTGCAGAAGCATCACTTTAGGGGCGCATTAATCTGATCCCACAAGGAATCGAACTGAAAATAAAACAAGTCCAAGCATATTAACACAACCATTAAACCGAGTTCTCTGCAGAGCAATGCACTCAGAAGTTAATTACAACTGAATCTTCCTTGACCTTTGACCTTTTCATCTCGTGGCATTTTTTGTACATTTGTTTCTGGCTGAAAGCAAGAAGCTAAAGGAACTGGTTAAAATCCCACAATCACACAGTATCACTAATTGCTTTTCCTTCAGGTTAAGAATGTGCAGGTTGGCACTGGTGTTTGGCACTTGAAGCATCTCATTAGTGAAACCTACAGGACCAGCTCCTGGAATATAAGATCAGCTGTCTAAATTGACTATTCTTAATTACTTGGAATCTTCTTTTTTTCCCCCACACACTCGAGAGCAAGTGGAGTGTTGCTGTTATTGTCTCAGTGCACGAGTGTTTGGTGGTAGAGATAAGTCTGGAACAAAGCCCTGACAGGAGTAATTCATCTTCAAGATTAAGGGAGCAATTCTGCGGGTTGGTTACGTATTAATGAAACACGAGTGTGGTACATGGTAATGAATGTTCCCCCAGCAGCCTGAAAAGGTGCTCTGCTGCAGCACAAACTCCTCTGAGTGTGGTTGTTTCCACTCACCCTGAAAGCCTGTCACCAGTTCTCTTAATTTATATCATCTTGTGTTGCCATGCACTTGGAATGAGGATAAGACCAAGCGTTTATTATTGCTTATTCTCATTAATTGCAAATATATGCTTGTCTCTTAACAATCAGCAAAGTGTGGTGTTATCATATTTTTCCTCACTGGTTCCTGAGAAACTGGAAATGGCACTAAGAGGGTTTTGAGTTTCTGTGATTAGAAGAGCACTGTTTGTCATTGTCACTGGGCAGGCCCCAAGTGACCTTGTTTGGTGGGTGAAGTCCCAGGGGAAGAGTTTAATTGGAGTGCTGGAAACTGAAAGTTACTTTCTGCCCACCATCTGTGCATTGGGCTGGTTCATCACCAGCACAGGCTACTGCAGGGAGGTTTGAAATGAGGGAAACTCAACCAGGACAACACCATCAGAGTCAGACTTTAGTGCTGTGAATTAGAGCACCAGTAAAAAAAAAAGAAAAAAAAAGCAGATGTTACAGTTGGGAAGACTGCCATTTCTTAAAAATGATGGAAAAGCAATTTAGGTTAAGTCCCTTGTTTCTAGAGATTACAAAGTGTGTAGTGTGAAATTCATTAACAGCTTGGGGAAACAGCTACCACTTCCTTTGGCCCAAAGGATTTCTGCAAAGTATCGTAGCAGTAAGCAACTTTTAAAAATTAAAGAGGAGAAATCTCCACAACTTTAATTGAAGTTCAATATTTTCTGTGGTTTCTAAGGGATTTGTCTTGCTGATTCTACTCAAACCTTCTACCTAGTTTTAAGGATTAAAAAAAAAAAATAATGCCAGTGCAGCATGAATTTTTTGTTGCTCAAAGATGTGATTTTTCTTCTTTTGTAAAGAAGATCATTTCAGAAAGAATGCTGATTCAATCACTGGTGTTATATACTCAAACTTGCACTTACCACCAATGAATATCACTCTAAAAGAGTATTTTCAAAATAATAAGAACAGGAAAGCTCTGGTCTCTTCCCTAGAGTTGACAGATAATATAAGAATATGCAGCCAGGTCTATCACCAAATCAGCTCTATCACTACTAACAGTATCTGGGGAATGCCTGTGCATACAGACTAAAAAAAAAAAGGTTCTGTAATATGAAAATACTTCTGGTTTGTAGCTGGATGAGTGAGACAACTTTTGGAAATTAGGGATAAGGAGATTAGAAAGAGACAGTGAAAGACAAACAGGCCATCCCCATATTATGAAAAACGAGCGCCTGCCTTTCTTTCCCTTCACTGATTTACATATTCACCCAAAGTGAGAGAAAGTCCTTGAATTAGGCTGAAGAAGACTTCAGTGTTTTAAAGGAACATCCTTGACATTCCATGAGTCAACTTAGGCAAATACAGGAGCACTTCACTGTGTCTGAGTAAAAGTCACTGGAGAAGTCCTTCTGCTGACATTGTTTTTATTTGAATTGTGATGTCTCAAGCCTTGCAATGTCTCAAGCTTTGATTTGCTTTCAGTTTAGGAGCTGTAATTAAAGGACAAGTGTTCAACCATAAAAAGTTCCTTTTCCTACGATTTTCATCTCTTAGGCATCTGTAACCTCCAAAATGCCATTTCTGCAAGTGTAGAACATCACAGGGTTTTAAACTGAATTGGAACTTTCTTTGGAAAAGTTTCCCACTTTAAATTTCATGGTTTTTTGTAGGTATGTGACATGCTAAGTATCAAAGCTCTGCTGGGTAAGACTAAAGATGTGTCAGCTCAATGAGAAAATGAGCACTTGCTTGCTTATTCTAATTATTGCATGACAGTGATAAGAGGCAGCACTTTCATGTCAGAAATTTGTTAATAGTTTTCCTTTGGTAATTCAGAATGGTTGATGACTAAAGTAACTGGAATTTGCCTGTCAGAGTTGTAGTCCCAGCCAAGGCTGCTGTGTCTGCAATAACACAGAGGTAGATCAAGTCAAAACAATTCAGTGTAGCAAGTTATTGATGTCCTGATGTAAGCCTTCAGGGCCAAAAAAGACAAAAAAAAAGGGATAAAAAATAGTGAGAAAAAGCAATTAGATATTATGATATGTGAAAGGACTATGTACTTGCAGAAATAATAAAGGTGGAAGGGATAAATTCTTATCCAGTTTGCCCTTCTGGATAGCATAAATCGTATGATTTAATGCAGATTACAATAACTAAACAGTTTAACTCAAGTATTGAAATATGTTTGTTTCCTTGACACTGTGAAAGTAGAGATAACAACCATATTTCACCTCACAGTTCAGTGTAATGAAGTTTGAATTTACATTTTCTGTTTGATGCACATATATGCAAATATACCCAAATCTAACCTACAGTGATAAATAATGATCAGGTGGAAAAACACTGAAAGAAGGAAAAATTTTAGTTTCTTCCTTGAGAACTGCTGAAATTTGGGCTGGGGAAATAACTGTCACTTGGCTTGGCTGCAAACTTAAAAATTGAAGAGGAAAAAAAAATCCCCAATCCAAATGAAAACTCAGAAAATGATCTGCTGGACTTGCACTGGGAGTAGCAGAGTGAGGAAATTGAGACTCTGCCTTTCCCAAACCCTTTGAGTCGTGGTGTTATAAAACAGGTCATGTTGGTATGAGCATGAGAGAAACTTAGTGTGAATTGACATCCCTAAAATGTGTGAACCAGGCAGATTTGGAATCTCAGAGCTGAGTGGGAATGGTGAGACAGAGACAACAAATTCATGGAGGGAAAACCAGGGGTGGGAAGTGCCAGCCTTGCCTCGATCCTGAGGTGCTGTGGGCATTGAGGGGCTCCCTTCCAGTGACCAGCTGGTCCTTCCATGTGTTAGAGAATTCCAGAATCATCGAACCTGGAAGAGCCCCTCAGGATCAGGCAGTGCCACCCCAGTGCCACCAGCAGCAGCCCAAAGCCTGTCCCCAAGGGCCACCTCCAGCCTCCTCCTGAACACTCCCCCAGACAGTGACTCCAAACCTCCCTGGGCAGCTCATCCCAAGGCCTGACCACTCTGCCAGGGAAATTTCCTTGCCCAATCTCCAGCCTGAGCCTCCCCTGGTGCAATTTGAGGCCATTTCCTCTCCTCCTTTCCCTGCCCCTCCTGGCAGGGACTTGTGCAGAGCCACAAGGTCCCCCCTGAGCCTCCTTTTCTCCAGGCTCTGCCCCTTTCCCAACTCCCTCAGCCATTCCTCATATTCCAGACCCTTCCCCAGCTCCATTCCCTTCTCTGGACATGCTCCAACCCCTTCAATGTCCTTTTAGAAATGAAGGTCTCAAAACTGGACACAGAACTTGAGGTTCTGTGAGAGAGCAGGGCAGGAGTGACAGGAGCCAGTGATCACCTCACTTGATGGCAAAAAGAGGGAATTCCCAAGCAAAATGAAGAGGCATTTTTAAAAAGGGTCATCTGAAAGCACAAAATCTTTGCAGGCATCATGGCTACAAGCTGAAATATCATGTATTTGGGACAGTGTCATCTGTTTAAAAAGGTATCATCTATCAAATGCTGCTGTGGTCAAACAAGAGGCTAAAGAAGGATAACAAAAGAAAGAAATCATCTTTCAGAAACTTAATGTTATGTCCAAAACCAGAAAAAAGGGAATAACTCAACCTCTGGTAGTTTTTGTTGTGTGGAAACATAACATGTCACAGGCCACAAAGATTTTTAGAAACAACTTGAAAAGGTATTGAGGAATGAATTCATTTATTCACAGACACAACAGAAATAAAACTTCTGCCTGTGTGTACAGAGGGCCAATAGATTAGGAATGTGTGAAAGGGCTGCTAAGAGAAGATAAGGCTGTACCAAAAAAAAAAAAACCACCAAGGATCAGTTGCCAAAAAAGAGGTCTATGGAACAAATAGGTAAAATGAATTTTAGCAACCAGTTACTCAAAAGTACTGAAATGCCAGGAAAAAAAACCCAATAAAATGACATAAGAAGTGCCAAAAGGCATAAAGAGAAACTAAAAAAAAAATAAAGAGAAACTCTTGAGGAAGAAGAGTTCTGCACCTGTATAAAAATCTGTCTAAGAGGCAGGTCTAGGTTTTAAGAGAGTTCTTTGGGAGTGTGAAAGGTGTGAAGGGTGAGGTGGCTGAGGCTCAGGAGAGATTCAGAAAAACCTGACACACTTGGTTCCTATGGATCTGCTAGTGCAGGATAATCCTATAGTGTAAAACTTAATTATTATGTAGTGTAGACAGGAGACAACAAAATCCCAGGTGCCAGGGAAGATGTGGTAACAAATTAATATTCTCTTTCTCTCTGCTCCCTCCTTTTCCCCCCCAAAAGAACAAGAAATCAGATTGCATTATCTGGTGGAAGATTGGAATGAGCAATGGGATGCACGTCCTCACACCTCGCATAATTAAGCTGAGAACTTTATTGCACAGGATGTCACAGACACTACAAATTTACATGAATCTGGAAAGTGCTTGGACAAATTCATGGCAGGAAACATCCCGTTGGGGACTATCCAATGCAGAGGTGCCATCAGAAGCTCAGGAGGGCCCTAAGCTAAAGATTGCTAGAAAAAGGGAAAATATTCTGAATTATCAGTATGTGCTTGCCTTGTTCTTACAGTCTTTATTAGCCCGTCCACCACCATTCACCATCAGAGACTGGATGATCTGATGCAGTCTGGCTGCCTCTTTTTCATATGTATTTTTCTTTTTTCTTTTTTAATGAAAAGCCTGGCTTTTATGATGATTTTTACTTTTTTTTTCAATATTTCCTAGCAAAGGAGGCCCTTTATGCAGTGGATCAGATATAAAACATGTCCAGGTCATTCCCTGTCAGAAGGAAATCAATCCCATATTGCTTTCCTGTTCAGGAGGAAACCCATAGTCACAGGTACAGGTTATTGACCTTCATAGAATATAAAGTACATTTTTTGTCTCTCTTTTGTCTTATTTATGTAAATAAGGATGTGTTCAGTAATACACATACTGCAACCACTGAATCCTTTTAAATGTTTTTTGAAACCACTGTAACACCTTCCCTCTCCCCTTCTCTGTTTCAATTGCTACTTTAATATTTTAAGACAAGTGTGAAGTCAGAACCACCTTAAAAAAATACCCCACAAGAAACCCAACAGCAACAGGCAGGAGGGTTATTGCAGATGTGAAAGAATTATCAACTTCATTCAATCAGTTATGCAAAGCAGAGAAAAAAATCCAAACATGCTTACCAGGCTGGAGGTCAGGGTACCCTCCAAGGAGGGGAAGGTTTGTGTTTTGAGCTTATTTAGGCAGAAAAGAAATTGATCATCTGTGTATTGAAGTGTTCAAACCACTAAACTACAGCTTTGTGAAAATCAGCTTTTGACACTCTTTGGTGAATTTCAACCAAATTTGCAATCAGGTTGAGTCTGACCAGATTTGTTTCTGGCAAAAAGTATTTTCAGAAAGTCCTTGCTTAGATCTGTTCAGAACTTTCTTATTCGGTGGTTTCAGGAAGAAGAAAATCTTACTTATTTTACTAGGATTAGATTGCAAATCTAAGTTTTCCCATTTCTAGCAGGAATTACATAACAAAGTTGTGTCAAACTGGTAGAGTTGTAATAATGACAGAGAAAATTTGCTTCTAAAATTTTCAGTGATATAAACTGGGGCAGTGAGTAATCCTCAGAATTATGAATTATTGCCTTAATACTGATTTCACAGTTTGAAATTCACCTTCAAGTTGTTAAGGGTTTTTTGTTTGCTTCTGTATGATCAATGCAAGGTTTTGGTCCTTAGTTCTCTTCAGATTTTGCTTTAGGTTATCAAAATTTAAATTAAAGCAGAAATTGGCTTCAGGCAAAAGATAAATTACATGTAATTTTCGATTAAAAAATCCAGGACATTGAACATTGCCCATCCATAGCTGCTTTGGCTCTCCAAGGTTAGCCAGAACAAAATCCAGCACAATTCATGCCAAGTTAAGTTGGGTATGGAATCATTCATAAGGATCTGAGAAGGGATACTCAGCTTCTCTGGTTTCTTTTTTTTTTTTTTTTTTTT
>VWZU01010258.1:295750-338312 GCA_013397095.1 Sterrhoptilus dennistouni
GTTGTTGTTGTTTGTTTGTTTGTTTTTGTTGGTTTGGTTTTGTTTTGTTTTGTCTTTTGTTTTTTGGGGTTTTTTGTATCAATGGATAATATTTGGATTTGAAATTATGTTATGTGCTCAACAGAAACAGCTAAAGTGAAAACTCATTTACAGAGCTGGACATTGAAGTGCCAACATTAATTTGTGGCACTTCCAGGGGGAGCTTTCAGCCTTCTTAGAGGGTGCCTGCTGGTGACAAAATTCTTGTACTGTTTGAAGGACTTCTGCACCCAAATCAGAGTGGGAAGAAGGGAATTCTGTCCCTGTGCCCTGCTCAGGTGAGGCCCCACCTGCAGAGCTGCCCCAGCCCTGGGGCCGAGCCCAGGGAGGACGTGGAGCTCAAGGAGAGAGCCCAGAGGAGGCTCCAGGCTGAGCAGAGGGATGGAGCAGCTCTGCTAGGAGGAAAGGCTGGCACAGCTGGGATTGTTCAGCCTGGACAGGAGAAGCTTTGGGCTGAGCTCAGGGTGGCCTTGCAGGGCCTGAAGGAGCCCCAGGAAACCTGGAGAGAGACAATTCCCATGGGCTGGAGGGACAGGACACAGGGAATGGCTTCCCAGTGCCAGAGGGTCGGGCTGGATGGGATCTTGGGCAGGAATTGTTCCCTGGGAGGGTGGGGAGAGGCTGGGATGGAATTCCCAGATTGCTGTGGCTCCCCCTGGATCCCTGGCAGTGTCCAAGGCCAGGTTGGACACTGGGGCTTGGAGCCACCTGGGTGTCCTGATTTAGGCTAAATTTTGGAGGAAACCACTCCCCTGGAATTTTTTTTCTCTCAGATCTAGTTTTAAAGGTGCAGAACTTATTTCTAAGCTAAACAGATGAATGGTGATACAATTCAGCATCATAAAGTCACCCTAGGACACTGGGATAGTGGAAGGTGTCCCTGCCCATGGCAGGGGGTGGAACTGGATGATTTTCATTTCTCTTCCCACCCAAACCACTCCATGACTCTGCGAGTTTCTCTTTCACTCCCACCACAGCACTCAGACCTCAACGAGAGCATGACCAAAACTGCAGTAGCTGACCACTCTTCTGAGATTTTTAATAGTTGTGTTTGTCCCCACCCAATAGAAGAAAGTATTTTGTGCCTCTTTGTTTTGAAGACTTGGAGAAAGGACTCTTGATCCCTGTAAATGCTCCTTGTTGTGGCGGAGTCCTGGTACTGATGGATGGAGCCCTTCCAGCAATGCAGTATTTCCACAGCATGACTGAGGTGTTGTTCTTCAAAGGACTTGAAGAGGACACTACTGTATAATTTCTGTTTGTGTTTTTATACTGGTTCACCAGTTTATTGACAGGGAAGTAGAGAAAGGACTTTTCATGCTGTGAGGTCTCTAGGTGGGGAAGATGAATGTAGGAGAGAGTAAAAGCACGGTGGGAGTGGAGGGAGTGTGGACATATGAAGGTTCTGCTTGGGGGAAGGAACATTTTTGCTCTTTTCTCCCAAAAAGCCAACACATTGTTCCTGCTAATATGAGGAAAGTTCCATGAAAGATGCACAAGCACTAATTTCCTAAATAATCTCACATTACCACAATGCTCCGAGTCTTTTTTAGTAAAGGGAGTCAATAAAACAGGAAAAGCAGAGCTTTATTTGCACACATGGGCAGGCACAAAGCAGGATTTTAGCTGGCACTGGAGTGATGAGAGCAATCCCTGAAGAATGCTTCCTCCAGACCAGACCTTGAATATTTAATAATGGTGAATTACCAGAACCCTTCAACCATAATGAAGGAATAAGCAGGCAATTAGAGCAAACTGCAAATCCCTTGCCCTAAAAACCCTCCAGCATTTTAACTCTCTCTGTGCATCTGCCATTCCCTTCTGATTTCTCCCACTTATTTAAAAATCACAGTGAGAAAAGGCTTTTTACCACCTCTTAGAAACCCTCCTCCTTCTCAGAAACAAACTGTATCGGTATCTTCTCTTGCAAAATTGAAAGCCACTGCAGCTTACTGAAGCTTCCTGTAGCAACTTGAGTTGGTATCACAGCCATTCTTGTATGAAATGTGAGATACAATTCAGAAATCCTCTTGCATGCATAGAAAGTGCAATGTTTAATCCTTGCAGAATGTCAGGAAAACAACTCAAGTTGTCAGGAGCATCTGAGGACATGAGCAGCCAGTGGTGTTTTGGCCTCCTTTCTGTTGGTTGGTGGTTTGTTGGTGTGAGACAAACCCAGCAAAGATGAGAAGCGAATGATTTGTGTGTGCAGTGGTAGCTCCATACTTCTGAAATATCTCTGAAATCCTTAGAAATTTGGAATTTTGGCTGAGCAGATGAATGAATATTTGGACCTAAACTTCAAAGTAAGTCAGGAGTTTCACATATGGAACCACAGGATGGTTTGAGTTGGAAGGGACTTCAAAGATCATCTCATTCCATCTCCTGCCATGGGCAGGGACACCTTCCACTATCCCAGGTTGCTCCAAAACACATCCAGCCTGGCCTTGGACACTTCCAGGGATGAGACATCCACAACTTCTCTGGGAAATCTGTACCAGGGCATCACCACCCTCATAGAGAAGAATTTTTTTTCAGATATTTAATCTAACCCCAACCTCTTTCAGTTTGGAGCTATTCTCTCTTGTCCTGTCACTACATCCCCTTGTGAATATTTCCTCTCCATCTTGGTCAGTATCCTCTTTTACATCATTTTAAGAAATAAGTGTCCCGTGCATCAGATTTAGAATATTCTCCAGTGGGATCTGAGCCCCTAGATTACAATCTTAAGATCTATTGATACAGAGAAAGAATGGGGAAAAAAAGGCCTCATGGCTTATGGATGTTGCTGAAATGGAATTTAAAAGGACTAATGAGAAACTGCAACCAGACTGAGGAGGATTTGGATCATTTAGGTAAATTGGGTCAACAGATGGTAAAGAGTGTGGTATAGAAATATGTAAAATAATTAGTCTGGGAAAAGGAAACCCATCATCCAGCACACTGATGAGGAAACAAGTGTTGATTATTGTGGAGAAATCATTGAAATAATCAAGACAGTGCCCACCAGTGGGGAACAATGCAAACAAGTCATTAGGCTGTGGTAGAAAAAGGATAAAGAGATAACAGGTGATCTAATTTCTGTTTGCAAGATCTGACTTCTACATCTGGTTGTAGGATTAAGAAAAAACCTCAGTGTTTCCTTATAAGTGATGCTTAAAGCCTTATCTTAATAGAGATGTACTGCACTAGGTATTCACTGCTGAAAAGATGGAAGTACCAGCATAGCAGAATTTTGGACATCATCTCTTATTTTTATATGGCATCGCTCTGTGGATGTTGGGAATAATATCATGGCCTTGAAATGAACATTTAATACAACAAAGTTGCACAAATAGTAGAGGATATAATGCCATGCACGAAAATTAATGTTTTTCAGTGTGGCTCTAATTAAAGATTTTGAGATATTCAAAATCACGTTTGCTGTTAGAAGTATTTAGGATTTTACATTGACAGGTGACAAACCTCCACATTTAAATAAATACAAATTAGGAGCAATAGTTTGGCAATTTCTAGTATTTATTTATTTATTTAGTCCTCCAGATGGACTAAGTTATCTGATGTTAAAAGTTCTTAAGCTGTTGAGAAGCTCTGCTTTAGCCCAGGCTTGGGCACTGTGCCTTCTAACAGATGCAGAGAGAGGGTTTTTTATAAAACATTCCTTCTAAGCTTCATCTTTAAAGTCTGGTTTCCTGGATAACACACTAAAGATTAGATCTGCACCCAAAATCCCTGTTGAAACCTATTGTTTCTAGGATTTTACACTTGACATGGGTAGACATCCCTTAAACAGTGCTCAGCTCATCTCCAGCTGGATGAAAACATGGGCACACAAGCTTAGATTGCCCACACCAATCTGAAAAGTCATTTTTCCTGAGAAAGAGGAAAGTGGGGAAGGTTGGTGTGGAAAAGAGGATGAATTCCTTTTTATTGGAAAGGACAGGTTTGCATTCTAATTGATTCTGTACAGGAGCTGGCTTAAAATGCAGTTTCTGTAACCTGGAGAAATAATAATGACCATAAATTCCCTATAGACACATACTCATTTTGGTTCTCGTGTGAAGTTGCATTTCCTGTGGTATTATTCAGAAGAAGAACATGATATATTTTAAGTCAGAGAGAATGATGGCATGAAGGTTTTTCAGAAACTGAAGTGATAATATTTATGATCTGGGTATTCCAAAGCGTGGGCTGTATTTATTAGAAAATAATTGTATCAGGCAGACTTTCCTCTAATTAAGAGGTTGGATTTTTCATCTTAAACCAGCACAGACACATGAACCTTATCTACAACCTTCCACAAAACAAAGGGCTTTCCTTCTCTGCTCATCCTGTTGATCTGTAACAGAAAAACCTATTCTAAATGCTGCTGTTGTTGTTTTAGGAGTGAATCTTTATGTTTGCAGTAACTTTCCTAGACAGCAGATACAATTCTTTTCCCTTTCTCAGTCTATTAATGCTTCCCACGGGTTTATTGTGTGGTGTTATCTAAAATCACATGGCTGACAATGTTGTTTCCTCTTGCTTTTATAGATTTGAGGGAACAAATTGTGTTTTCATAATCCACACTTCCATCTTCTTGTTTAGAAAACTAGCAGAACATGTTGGAAACAATTATTAAGTAACTTTTTTATTGTCATAGTAAATAATTTCCAGTTCTTCTGTTTAATTTACCTCAGTTTGATATCATGTTATTGTGGTTATTTCCACACAGTTTTGTAAAGGCATTTTGCTAGAAATTATACTCCATCTAAAATGTGTTAGTGCAGGGCTCTGAATGTCTCGTGTGATGATTATAATAATATAAAAATAATCACTTTTACACACCCTTGCAGCTTGCTCTCACGTTGCTCTCAATTGCTATCAGCTTTCTTTGTGCATATTTAGTTTTTGCCCTTTTCACTGTTTTGACCATTAGGTATTGGAGACAGAAAGATTTCTACTGGTTTTACTTCATTCCTGCCCTTTCCAATCTTTGAGCCTTTGCTCAGAGGAGTTGTGAATGAAGGTGCAATAAGGAATAAAGGAAAGCCATTCATGAGACTGTTTTGATGTTGGCAACAACTCTAGGAGTCCCTTACTGCTTGAAATAAATCAGGTTTTGAATCTGAATTCTGAGAAAGTTAATACTGCTCTGTAGCATTTTAACACCCCCTTTTTTTTTTCCGTAACTTGTCAGACTGGAATAATAAATCCTTAAATTTCAAGAATCCTCCTGTCTCCTCTTCCAACGACTAAACCTACTCTGTGTTGCTACTTCCAGTGAACTTAAAAGCTGATGAGCAGCGTGGTCCCATGGATAGAGTTGTAGTTCAAGGTTAAAAAATATGAGAACTTCGAGTGGTGCTGCCACTGTGGCTCTGTTGTGTCACCACAGTGACTCCAGGCAGCTGCGGTGTGACCTTGGACAGGTCATCTTCTGGGTAATTCGGTTTTCTCTCTATTTCCCTCTTGTCTTGTTCATTTATATTGTCCATTTAGAGGCTCTGGATAAGGTTCTGTGACAGGCTGAGTGTGTATTTCCACCATGTGGATGATAACAGTGCATGGCTCACGCAATGCCTGGGAGCTGTCCTGTTGTAAATACTAATTTCTTTCTTGCTTTCTTAAGTTTTTAGAATTTACAAAAATAATAAGTGTGACCTGATTTTTTTTCCGTCTCAAAAAACTACAATGAAAATGTACTGGATATAGTGAAAAACTAAGGAGAAAATAAATAGGCTTTTTTTTGTAGCCCCAAGTAATAAAGTCTAATGCAGGAGAAGAGAAAAAAAGGCACGTGGCAACTTAATGGTCAGTGGCACATTCCCCTGTGCCACTTGATGTATCTACAGGTATATGTTGGTCCTAAAACCTCCTAGCACCCTTTGTAGCATAAATTTCTGCAGCCTTTTGGGTTATTTTAATTATTTTTTGTTTAATAAATTTGTTCTTAATGGTGAAAACCCAGCTACCTCAATGTGGGAGACAAATTTCTAGTGCTTCAGTTTCAGTCAAACTAGAATTGCAGCGGTGCAGCAGCTCTGTCTTCAGGTGGAATATTGAGAAGAGATTGAAAAGTTAAATTATTTTGGCAGGGACAAAACTGTGCTGTGAATGTTAGAAGGGGTAATTGTATAGAAAGGGTCATTGTATAGAAGGGATTGTTGGTCCTTTCATTTACAACAGGCATAAGAAATCCCAGTTGGTTTATCTGGAATACAGAATCATGGAATCACAGAATGGTTTGGGATGGAACTTCATCCCGTTCCACCTCCCTGCCATGGGCAGGGGCACCTTCCACTATCCCAGGTTGCTCCAAGCACCATCTATAGCTTGGGCTTGAGCACTTGTAAATTTTGGGGCAGCCTCAGCTTTTCTGGGCAACTTGTGCCAGGGCCTCATCACCCTCACAGAAAAGAAATCCTTCCTAATATCCAATTTGACCCTACTTTCTGTCGGTGTGATCCATTCCTCCTTGTCCTGTCACTCCAGTACCCCATGAAGGGTCCTTCTCTGCATATCTCCCTCTAACTTATCTTTAAAACCCCTATAAAGAAAAGCTTCTAAAATCTGTGTTTGAAAATATTTATAGGGTACCTGTCCAAAGGGAAGTGCTTATTAAATTAATATGCATGAACCTCAGAGAGTCCTCCTTGGAAAGAACATTGCCAGAATATCCTTTTCTAAAGGAAGGGGATGGGAATCACTCAGCTTCAATTTTCGCCAAAAAAAAGTGATTAAACAACATGTCACTATTCTTAATTCAGTAACAATGGTGAGATCAACTCAGTACTTATAAAATAAAAAGCTTAAAGTTTTTGATGTCTGTTGAACCAAAACAAAATGGAGTAACAAAATATTTCAAGGAAAAAAAAAAGAGCAAAACATGAGTAGAATCACAGTCAGCAGCAGGTCATAAAAAGCAATTACCTCCATTTAAAAATGTTTCAGAGGCCATAATTAATTTTTGTTAGTGTAAATGCTCTTGTAGCATGTTTTATTTCCCTTCATTTAGGGAAATAAAAAGAAGAAAAAAGGTCCAAATAGAAACAGGTGTAAAATGTGTTGGCTTTTGTACAGCTTGTTTCTCATCCATTTAGTACAGCAGGTGATCAGCAATACCTCTCAAGAAGTGCTGTTATTCCCATAATTTTTTCCATCTTGGCCATTTTCTCCGTCACAGGAAAATTTGAGATCTTCCATGATCACAAAAAATATTTTCAGCTCATTTTTTAAAATAAAACCAAACTTGCTTAAATTCACTGGTGGAAGACCATATTTAACATATTTATATCAGGCACAATGCCTTTGCAGGATCCTGATCATTCATAACAAGGAGGAAAATTTATAGTTCATTCTGTTCTATTTGTCTTCCTAAGTGCAATCTTGGATGGCAATATGGGGATAAATTATAATTGCAAATTAGTTTTCTGCAAAATGCTTCTTGAACATTGAAATTTTCTCTGCCATAAAAGGGAATCGTACAGACTTACAAGAAAACAAAAATTATTTTTATTGTGCTTACTGCAAAGAACCCTAAGGACACTTTTCCAAAGGAATAAATCTGCAAATGGCTGATAATTGAATGTTGGGATTTCATAACCTGCTTGGAAGACCTGGCCCACTGATGCACTACTCTGCTATTAATTTTATTTTCTTAAATGAGGAGTAATTTTACTGGAGCAAACAGACTCCAAAGTGGTACAAAAAACCAATGAACTGACACTGTAAACTCTGTGTCTAAAAGGAAAGACCTGATGTTAAAGCTGATGTTCCAGGATCTAAAAAGGCCGTTATATTACAGATAATCAGTAAATCTTGGCTTGAAAAGACAGAAGAAAGTGATTGAGAATGGCCAGCATGGTACTGTGAAGCAGAATCTTGAAGATCAATTAAATTCTATTATGGACACGATTTTTTGTTTGGTGTTAGCACAGAGGCTGTTACAGCAGGGTTATGGTGCACAGGGAAACCACCATTGCCAATAATTATGTTTCTAAATCAACTCCAATAATGAAAAAAGAAAAAAAATCATCCTAAATTAGTAAAAGGAAATATGAAAAAGGTTTTTTACTGTATGACTTTTTAACTACAGAGCATTTACTGCAGTGGACACAACAAAATTGCTTTTTTCCTGACAAAAAGACCTTGAACTCCAAACTGAACTTCTGCTGTGAATAAAGGAAAGTAAATTTTAAATTATATTAGGAGGATCATGGTCAGCTGAGGGATGGAATTTATTCTCCTCCTCCAGCTGGTGCTGGTGAGGTCACAGCTGGATCACAGCTGTTGAGATAGATGTGGAGAAGCAGGAGATGCTCCAGTGGAAGGCAAGGCAAAGACATAATTTCTCCTCTTAAAGCTAGAGCTTGAATTTCTTCAATTCTAAGACTGCTTTATGCTTGGCAATAAATTATTTTCTTTTCATCACTGGATTTTATTCAGTAATTACAGTGTAGTCACCAGTACATAAAACAATGTGAAAGAAAATCAGACCTTGTGTATGAACTTTCATGCATCTTGTATCTTTATGAGTAGAGTGTTTTTTGTGTTGGAGTCTCTATTCTGATTCCAGTCCTTTAAGAATGAGCAGAAATTAATAACAAATCAAGGCTGGTCCAAAGTTTCACTTATTGATAAACACTGACAGCAATAAATGTTACATAGTCATGTCTTGTGAATAAAAAGAGATGATTCACCATCGGGCTGGAAGAAGGAAAACAAACCCAAAGTACTGACATCAACAGAAATAAAAGGTCGTTTTTCTGCAGGCAGCAATGATTTAATGAGTTATATCTAATGTGGCCAAATTAAAATGTACCCAGACTTTGCCATGGTGTGGGCCATCCATGAGTTTCACAGAGGTCTAAACTTGCATTTTGCCTTCGGTTGGTCACTTGGCAAAGATCCCAAGTGACTCTGTCCCGGAGGCAGAACTGGAAGCTGTGAAAGCATGCAAAGATTTCTCTCCTCCTCTGCATTTTCTGCACACAATAATTCTGGTTTTACACCAGGGCTGCCCTTTGGATCAGAGCCCTCTCTTGGGTCAAACATCAGACAGGGCTCTGAGACTGCAGAGCTCACAAGTAACACAAGTTGTAGGATGGTTTCCTACCCATGGTAGTGTTGTCCCAAGGTGAATTTTGCCTGCTGGCTTCAAACCCTACAAATGGGATTTTTTATTTATCTGCGAGAGATCTCACAACAAGTACAGTCACTCATGTACATAGAAATTTGGAGAATCAAGCCATGACAGAATGACAGAATCATTCAGGTTGGAAAACACCTCAAAGATCATCTTTCACTGACCTCCAGGGGTGGTGACTCCACCTTCCTGACAAACCTTCCCATAAAGAATTTCTTCCTGAATTGGCTTAACTACAGGTGAATACTGGGAAACAGTAAAACTTTGGGTGAAGACATCCCTCTAAATTTACTGTGAGTTTACTCATTTATATCAATGAGGCCCTGATTCTACCTTGCAAATGGAAGTCATTGTCAGTACAAGCACATCCATTGTTTAACAGATGAAGGATGCAGTTGGAGCAAATTTGGTAACAGTTGTGTTTGGGCAAATTTGGTAAAAGTTTTGTTGGGGAAATTATCCTTTGATAAAACCAAGTAGTTTGTTTTACACATCAACAACAACAAACCAAACCAACCAAACACAAAACACAAACAAAAACAAACAAAAAAACCCCAAAACCAAGAAAAGATACCACTTCAAGTCTGCAATTTCTCTGTTAACTTATTTTGCATCTGTCATTTTTCTCCATCTCCAGATTTGTTTCCATCTACCTTTCCATTTTCCACATGGCAGTGTTGTCTGAGATAGACAGGATGTCTATATTTACACAGAAGAACTATTTCAGTTGTTTCATCATTTCATTTTGTGGTTGTATCTCTCCCATGGGGCTCTTCTGCTTTTTTAACAGCTCCTGGGATGAGGGTGTTGCACATTGTACTGAGGTGGTTATGTCATTTCTTTTCCTGGGAACAGGGTCATTTACATTTGGAAGAGGGAAGTAAAGTGTCAGAGATCTTTTTTTCAGTCTTCTGAAACAGAAAAGTTTTTACTTTCATCCTGAATTTTAAATTCTATTTTGGTTTTACCTATAAGGAGAAATTTTTTTTTTAAAAGACATCTTCCCTCTGCCAACACAACAGAGGTAAACCTAAAAGTTTTCTAAGAGTTTCTTGCTCTTCTTTCGCTTGATCAAATCCTGCTTGACTTTACTCCTCAGATCTTGGGGGAGTAAAAAATTTGCTTCCCATTAGAGACGTCCTGGAGTTTGATGCCCTCAAACATCAAATAAGTTGTTAAAGTGTTTGTGAATCTGCCAGCCCTTTCTGGATTCATAGTTTGCCAGTGATGTCTTCTGGGAGTTTTGATGACTTCCAGTATTTTCAACTGTATTTTTTGTTTTTGCAAGATCTCAGACCTGTTTCCAGAAGAACTAGAGAGTTAGAAAGGAGGAAAGTGAAATGGAGAAAGAAAGTTTGAGTGTGAATACACTGAGATTTCATTCAGCTTTGGAATGTACATGTTTAAAAGACACTAAGCAGTGCAAGATGATTTTTTTTTGTAAAACATGAGCAATTAAGGACTCCTTTTTTGTAATTTCTGTTTAATTCAACTGTTGAAAACTAATTCCACTTTTCTGAGACTCATGAAACTTAATTTGCACAATCTTTTCATGCACAAAACAGCCTTTAAATCATGTTCTCCTTGGAGATATCATTACTGATGCTGAAAACAAGATGTTTTAACATTACACAGAGCTGGAATAAATTGGGACATACAGGGCTGGTGTAAAGTGTTGGAGGAGTGAGGAGAGTGTGCGTGAAAGCAGAACAACGTTTGACAAGCTGAAAATGGAGGAAACCTCAGGGAGATGTTCTTTCTAATGTGGAAGATCAATTAATACAAAACACAAAGTAAACAGAAAATAACAAACCCATTTGTTGGGGAGGAATCACTGGAAACATCCCTGGTTAGGAGGCATGAATCCCATTATCTCTAGGCTGTTATCTTCAGCCTGTAACTCTAAATACAGAAAAACAGTTTTAAATTACTTGTCTGGCCTAAGTAAAATGTTGTGTTTGTCCCTTTCCCTCCTTGGCTATAAATATTATTTTCGTAGCCGCCAATCTGAACCAAACCCTCTGTACAAGTCAGGACCACAGTTATATGTTCACTTCTGGTTATTGCCTGGAATGGGAAATGCTGAAATAACTAGGCAAGATAGAACTGTGAGTGCAAGGAAAAACAATGAAAATCATATGTGAGAGGATTTAAAATAGACTTTGAATGACTATTGAAATGACTAATAATTTTCAAACCATCTGCTGTTAATTTTTGTTGTTGTTTTGTAGAAGAACAAGGGAAAAGATTTCCTTCAACTTGAATTTTGCCTCATTTGAACTAGACAATGATAGAACTTATATTATCGCTAGAGTAATTGCATTTGGGATACATTAACCAGTCCCTCAGAGGTGTTTTTTATTTTATCCTTCAAGTTTCTGAGCCATTCAATGAAATAGTGCAAAACAAGGCAGAGAAAGTGTCCCTGCCTTACAAAGTTAATAGCACAGACCTGTTGTTCCCCATGGTTCTGCCTTCTTTCCATATTTTTTGCTGGTAGTTCCACCTGTAGAGAAATTCTCAAGATGAATATATAATTTATAAGAGTATGAAGCAGAGGAAAGTACGTTGGTGGACTGTTCTGTGTTCTCTCTTCAAACACCAGTCTGTGCAGATGGTGTGAGATTTTATTTTTTTTTTTAACCAGGTATTGGTCTCTCCTGCTGTGGAGGAGAGCAGAGCTGCCTGTCCCAGTTGTTCCTGCATTTCCCCACTTTCCAGAACAATCTTAGACATGGATTTGATTGGCAAGCAAAATCCCCCATGGCACAATGGTATTGATGGGCTTGGACAAGGGTGCAAAAATTGACTCCCTTTGGATGAGGAAATTGGTGGAAAGGAAAGGGTCATGTTAGGATTTCTGAGTCTCAGGAAGTGGATCTTGCATGTTTTAACACTTCCCAAAGAGAGATGCTGACTGAGTTCCTTGAGCACAGCAGTTACTAAGCTCAGCATGAGGAGGAAACCAAGGAAAAAGGGGATAAAAAGGAGAAAGCACAATCCCTGGAGCAGACACAAAGGACAGGCAAGGTGACAGCAGATACAAGAACAAGGCTTTGTGTGACTTGGCTAACAGATTTCAAACAAAAACTTTTGGAGACTGAGGATTCTCAAAAACTTCTGGGGATTTATCTCTCCTTCCAATCTCATGTCTTATATATGTACCCCCCAGGGAAGATTGGACATTGGGACTGGGCTAAAATGAGAATAATGAGGAATTCTTACCATCTACCTCAGTTTCTATACCAGGGTTTCATAAGATAACATCATAGAATAGAATCACAGGATCATTGAGATTGGAAAAGACCTCTCAGAGCATCGAGTCCAACTTGTGCCCCATCCCCACCTTGTCCCCAGCCCAGAGCTCTGAGTGCCACCTCCAGCCCTTGCTTGGACACCTCCAGGGATGGGCACTCCAAATCTCCTTGGGCAGCTCATTCTAAGGTCTGACAACCTTTATAATAAAAAAAATTCCTGCTGCTGTCCAAGCTGAGCCTCCCCTGGCCCAGCCTGAGGCCGTTCCCTCTCCTCCTGTCCCTGTTCCCTGGGAGCAGAGCCCGACCCCCCCCGGCTGTCCCCTCCTGGCAGGGAATTATAGAGAGAAATAAAACACCCCTGAGCCTCCTTTTCTCCAGGCTGAGCCCCTTTCCCAGCTCCCTCAGCTGCTCTTCACAGAGCTGAATCTCCTGACCCTTCACCATGGGCACTGCTCTAAATTATCAGGAATTATTGCAAGGAGTTTTACGTTTTCACTGATGGTTCAAGGAGCCTCAGGAGAAATCTGCTCTCTCCATTCCTCTCTCAGAAGTCTGGTTCTGGTGTCTTAACACATCCTGGCTAATGCCAAATAACATATGGTGCTAGCTACAGTTGCAAATATAATTCAGTGAGAAGGAGCTGAGAGCACCTTTGGAGTTGTTCACAAGCCACCTAACCTTATAATAAGATGTTGTTGTGTGTTTTGCAGCTTGTCACTCATCCAGCTTTTTCATCCTTCATGCCATCTTGTTTACAAAATTTTCAGATGATCAATGCTTTGCAGAATGGCAAGGATTTAACAAATAATGTTCTGCTGAAGCACCTCAGAAATACCTTTTTTTTTTTTCTTTTCCCTCAAGTCCAGTTCAACCCAAAGTAAACACACAGATTAAAACATTTTTATGACATGCTGGGATCTGGACATTTTTAAAAGTTTCTTTAAAGGTGTCTATTGTATTGTTCTGAAACAGCATCTTGGTCTGACACAGAAATCCATTCTCTTAACAACTGCATCAGCATCACAGCAGCTCTGCTTTAATTAAATCTTCACAATTAGACAGGCTTGTTATTGTATGTCATTAGTCTTCCTAATACCTTTTTACCTATTATCACCTCATTTTCAAGCACGCATCTGTTGCAGGGAAGCTGCTTTTCCACCTCACTTCATTGCTTACTGATTTACACCTAAAAGGCTTTAGGCAGTTATGTTAACAATTATGAATTGTCTCAGTGAAAGTCTAAGGAACAGATAAAAAATGTGCTGGAGCAGTGAGCTGAATATAAATGTGAGGAACAGATTCTGGAATTTAGGAAGTTTTTTGGGGCTTGCATTGCCATTTTGCTGAATTCTCTCTGAAATGTCCTTTTCAGGAGACATCTGAGTGCAAACTCTTTTCTCAGTTTGCTTTCTGGACACAGGAGGGTGCAGGGAAATTGTTGCATTCATTCCCCAGAATGGTGGCTGAGCATCAGTGTTTTCCTGGTTTACATCTCTGAGAACTCAGTTAAGATATCTAATAACAACATATAAAAAAATAAATTCTGATACTTTGACTTCTGAGCATGTAAAATTTCACATAACCCTTTATTTTCCCTCGTGTCTGATTATTAGCTCTGCATAATCTAAGATGTTCGGGATATAAAAACTGGGCGGGTATTGTGAGCCAGAATCTACATCTTTTGTGGTTTATGATCTTCTATTAATGTTCATGACAAAGTTACAATGCCAGTTATATTCTCTCTCTGTATATATATTCTACATTCTATCTTCTATATTATACATCATACATAATGCATATTATATAATAAACAGTAAATAGCATTTAATATTTAATATGTAGCATATAATATATAATGCATATATTTGGCTTCTGTAGCATTGACTAGAGCCTCTGTCAGATGAGAGGGGCTTTCAACTGAAAAGTAAAAATGCTGATAATTCTTCAAAGACAAGATTTGGGCCTTTCTCACATCTATTTCTTTCTCCCTCTTTTAAATTTGAAACACAGCACTAAAAATGCAGTTTTGCTTCTCTGTCTGGGCAGTGTAGTAAGAAGGAATATGTAAATCATCAAAAGATTAAATAAATCCTTTAAAAATAAACAAAACAATCCTCATTGCAACTGAGAAAATCCCATAAGGAAGAAATGAGAAAACTGGAGGGAAGCTGGAGGAGCTCCACAGTTTGAAAACTCCACAAGGTCATAAAACTGGATAAAATACAACAGGGAAAAGGGAAATATTTTTATTTTTAGTTGCAGATATTGCATGATTTGCCATTCATTTTCCAGCAGTGGTGAACAATATGCTGGCATTCCCCTAGTCAGGTTGTCAAAGTGACCTTTTTTTTAATGTCACATGTCACAGAATTTCATGTCACACTAAGACAACATGACAGGACAGAGCCAATGCTTCCCTTTCACCCTCTCAAAAGTGCTGGCATCCTAAGGAGGAAGATGGGGGTAGGGGATATTCATTTCCTGATGATTCAGTGACCACTCTGAAGGGAAAGGTCACACAGCAGAGCAGGCTGTGTGCTATAATTAAAAAAAAAAAATTAAAAAAAAGCCATAAAATTGAAATAAGGTGGCAAAACAAGTAGCAATGCTTTAACATTTGGTGACAAGCATAAACCTGAAATGTCAGGGCTGGTTTGGGGTGTCACTCAGATGTTTTGTGCAGTTATCACTGTGCCTCTGACAGATGCAAACTCATTGGAAATGCCCCATTCCAGCTCCAGTTTGCAGCTGGTGACTGTGAGAACACAGAAAGGCAGGGACTGTGCAAATAACAGATGCACCCGGGATGGCAAAAATTATCATAAAATGGGGAAACTTGGTCTAGTGGAGGTGTCCCTCTCCATGGCAGGGAGGTTGGAATTAGACCTTTAGGGCCCTTTCCAACCCAAATCATTCTGTGTTTCTGTTATTCCATGGAATCAGCTTTCACATGGGCCACTGTTGGCACTGAATGGAATTGCAGATAACAGATTACAAGAAATTCCATTAATGATTTTTCAGATCTTTTTTGTTGGTCTTTCTAATACAGTAGCACTGAAACTATGACATGAAGAAGACCCTTGATTTGGTGCTTCATTTTTCATGTTGGTCATCTCGAGGTAATGCACAGCAGAACAGGGTTAAATTAAAGAAAGTTATAATAAATTATTCATGCTCTAAATGACTCACAGAGTCATTTTTATCCATGATTACTCTTATCACTATGGCCAGTTCTTTAGTTAATACAAAAGTAGCTCATAATTCATGCACAGATTCCTTTTAAATGTGTGTTGTCAAATTCTGGGTGGAAACAGATAAAGCAGAGATAGTTTGATACTGTTTGCTACTGTTTTCCAAACTTAGCTTGGACAATTATATTAATTTTTCTCACCAGCATCAAAACTCATCCCAATCCACATTAAAAAAAAAAAAAAAAAAGTTAAAGAAAAACTTTAGAAGATTAGCTTCCAAAGAAAACAAGAACTATCTGATCTTGCTGCTGGCGTTTTCATCAGTGCTTGTTTTGTAAAATCATGGAATGGTTCGTGTTGCAAGGGACCACAAAGATCATCTCATTCCATCCAGAGACACCTTAGGAAATTCCAAGGACCTGCCCTAAGTGTACAAGTAATTCCATTTTCATGGAACTGTTGAATGGTTTGGGTTGGAAGAGACTCTTGAAGATCCTCCAGTCCAACCCCCAACTTTTTTTCACCAGTTCTTTGACTGAATTTTTCATTCCTTGTTCCCTGTACCTGCTATCACTTCCCTTCCTACACAGCATTTTGAGATCTTTGTAAATGCTTAAACATTGCCAGAGCAGAAGCATAGAAATGTTTTTAAATCATAACAACTGGCTTCCAGCTGGTTTGCAAGGAGGGGTGTCTTCCTACATGTTTATCCTTATTCATCCTGTAATTATAGCAGACTGACTAGAGGAGCTTTTTTAAAACACCAAAAAGAACACTTTGCAAGTGTAGCAAATAATTTGCAGACCTTAAAGGGAGTACCTTTAATGGTCTTGATTGGAATTTGAATTGTGGTGTGGTAGTTTACAATAAAAACCTCAGAAATATAATGAATTTGGATAGGTTTATGAGTTGAGTGATTGGCCTTATTTGAAGTAGGCTTGGCTAGATTCAGTTTTTTAAAAATGTCCTTTGCTCTTCTGAATTTTACCTTCAACATCTGCATTTCAGTAAAGATTCTCCTTTATTTTGAAATCAGTGGTGCACTCTGGAGAAACAGAAAAGCCACTGTGTTTATAAAAATTTGCACTGAGCTGAAATCCTTCAGCAGTGGCTCAGCAGGCAGACACAGAAGGCTGGATCTGCTTTCAGAAATTTGATTTCAGGAATGGATGTTCTGGGATCCTGGAGGCAGATCTCAGTGGGCTGACTGATCTCAGTCCACTGGATGCCACAGCCTGAGGTGCAGATGAGAAAAGACAGGCAGGAGTCACTGGCAAGAAAAGCTTCTTGAGGTGATTTATTATTATTATTATTTTTCTTTCTTTCTGTGCCTGCAACTGTGGGCAGAAAAGGTAATATCATTTAATAGTTTGGGTATCCATAGGTATGTTCTCTCCAGTTGGATGAGGAATTTCATGCCTGTCAGGACCATCAAGAAACAGTTCCAGGAATGTTTTATCACACCCTTTGCAGATGGCCATGCTCTGAATCTGGGTATTTGTTGGACAGGTTGCAGAAATACCATTTCAAAATACATATTTACACTGGTGCCTGTAAGGAGTTCACTCGTTCAAACAATGCCTGTCCCTCATAATTTTCATCAGGCCCTCAGAGCAGGTGCTGAAAAAATCCTGTGTTTCCCAGCCCCAGTGAATCAGGAGAGATTTGGCCTTGGAAGATGAGCAAACCAAGCCCTGCAACAGCTGTGGCAGCCCAAAGCAGGACTGGTGTTTGTAAACCTCAGTGCAGAAGCCCAGCAGCACTCTGAGTATTAGATTTGCCAGTTCAGGGTTTGATTAGAGCCTGGGATGATTTATAAGAATCAGTTGCAGATGCAGCCAGAGCTGAGTCCTCACTCCTCTGCCTGGTGAGAAGGGTCTGACTTTCCCTCCTCATTCAGCCTCTCTGTGCTCATTTAAGCCTCAGCTGCCTCAGGGCTTGGATAGGAATTTTGATTGAGCAGGATTTGGAATCTCAAATGGAGGATGCAGTTGTAGCTTCATATTTGAAAAATTCAATGCTAGTTTTTCCCATTTTTGTATCAATTCCAGTTTGATTCTGGATTATTTCTTAGGTGCCACAGCCAAATCAGCCATTTCTTGGTGATGTGAGGGGTTACTGCCCTCTTCCAGAAATGCCAGCTCAGCTGGAATTCCCTGACATGGGCAAGGGTCTGGAAACTGCCTGTAAGACATTGTCAGTCTCCACTCCCTCATCTTCCTCATTGTTTGAACAAACATGGAGTCATGGAGTGGTTTGGGTTGGAAAGGACCTGAAAAATCATCCAGTGCCACCCCTGCCATGGGCAGGGACACTTTCCACTGTCCCAGGCTCCTCCAAGCCCAAATGTCCAACCTGGCCTTGGGCACTGCCAGGGATCCAGGAGCAGCCACAGCAAATCTGGGCATCCTGTGCCAGGGCCTGCCCACCCTCATAGTAAAGAGTTTCTTCTTAATATTCCATCAAACTCTGCTCTCTTTCACTTTGAGTCCATTCCCTGTGTCCTGTCCCTCCAGGCCCATGGGAAAAGTCTCTCTCCATCTTTCCTCTAGGCTCCCTTCAGGCACTGGAAGGCCACACTGAGGTCACATCCAAGGCTTCTCCTTTCCAGGCTGAACAATCCCAACTTTCCCAGCCTCAACAATAGAATGCTACATTTCCATTGCAGTTTATAAAACCAAGATTTCCCTGGCAGATTTCTGAGTTTGGGCAAGGAGGAGCTGTAAAATGAAAGTGAGCTCAGGTAGTGTCTCATGGCATGTCTGGGATTCTTACCAGGACAGTCTGTGCAGCTGTAAAACACATAGAAATTGGCAAAAAGAACTTCCATGGCATTATGAATTCTGCAGAAGCACTTCTTGGCCAATAATAACCTTACCAGGCTCTCAGGGATCCATGTGGATCCATTTTCCTTTATCCACAAGTGTTAGGCAGCTACTAGCGGAAAAAAAAAATTGTTTTTTCTTTTTTTTTTTCCTTACAAATGTTAAAATTTCAGTCATGAAAGTAATCTCTTTGGTACTGCATAAGCAGAGCTTCATGAAATACATATGTACTGCTCCCTTTCTCTGTAATAAAAGCATTTCCCAAATAACAGTGATGTGCAAAGGAGCAGTGTGCTGCTTTCTTGCAGTGTTGTTTTGAGTAATGATATCCAGCAATTCCTCAGTGGCTGAGGCTTTTGCTTCAGTCTTTTGTAAGGGAGTTTTGTGCTCCCAGTTTGAGAATGACAACAAGGCTGCCAGACTCCCAGGAAAAAAAGAGCTCAAAGCAGCCACTCCTTTGTGCATTGCCATAGCTTGGAGGAAGCTTTAGGCATGGCAGTAAACTAAGCATTCTGAATTCTGCTGCTTAAAGATGAGGGACCTGAATCACAAGAAGTGATGAGAGGTGGAAAAAAGGGGCAGGTGACCTCAGAGGGTCCTAAATCAGTTCTGGCTGCAGCAGGGGAGGAGGCAGAACAAGGTTGGTCCGTGCACCACTGAGGTTCCCCCTGGGAGTGGTGTCCCTGTACTCCCCAACATCAGGATTGGCAGCAAAAGTTATGAACAGCCACTGTTTTTACATTAAACAGGACTTAAAATATATAAATATTGTGGTCTTGGTCCCAAAGACCCTAAGATGCAAATAGACTTTACTAATATTAGTGCTCAAGCATGAAGCAGAGTTGAATTTAGCAATTCTAATTTTCCATGGTGCAGACTCAAGTTGTTGGAAACAAATTAATACTTTGTCACTTCAGTGTTTTAATTCTACAAGTGACATGAAAGCAGTTTTCACTCATTATAACATAACTTGGGCTATTCAAATACTTTTTAGTATAAAATGTGGGAAAAAATATGGCAGTGAAATTGCACTGTAATATTTGAACATAACTGCAATTCTCATTTGCTGTCAAAGGTATTTGGATCCTCATTTTGGCTTATTGCTCTTTTTACAGAGGAAAATCAAGTTGAAAATCACATGAATTTCTTCCAATCTCAATTTTTATACGTGTTTTTTGCTAAAGGAAAAAGAGTTCAGAGTCAAGGAAAAAGAAGTTCCCTTACTCCTTACTTTTTGTACATGCATATGTATAGGAACTTGTACTTAAACAGCTGAAAGGCTGTACTGTACTTCATGTGCCCTTCCTTTTTTCAAGCTTTTAGACTTTCAGCAACCCGTGAGAAGCAGCATGATGTCATTATAATCACAGAACAATTTTCTTCCTACTGGAAAGAAACACATTGTTCCCCCCTCAGCGAAAGAAAATTGAAGCTTTCAGTGTTGCAAATAAAATGAGATACATCTAAGTTGTTGTTTATCCTTAATTACTGCAGGTCTCTGAGAAGGGAAGAGATGTTGCATTTCAAAAGCAAATATCTTTCCTTAACCTTTGTTTCATTGAAAAAAACAACTTGTGGGTTTGGTGTTGTTGCTCCCCAGCAGCTGCACAGGGGTTGTGTTTGTGTGCGTGTGTGTGGATTTTCGGTTGTGGCTCTCTCAGGAATTGGGATTGACTGGTCCCTGGTGTTTGTGGGGCAGGGAATCTCCGTACCTGAAGTCCCAAAGTTCCCACCTGGGGTGTGTCATGGTTTGAAAGCAAAATAAGTGAGAGGCTCCAAGTCAGAAATACAATTTAATAAAAAGAAAGGCAAAAAGGCAAAAAAAAATAAAATAAATGCAATGACACAAAGGACCACTGACAGAGTCAGAATACAACCTGAGCAGGATGGAGGAAGCAGGCCAGATGAGGTGCTCTTCCTGAAGCAGTGATCCTGTAGAAAGGTCTGGTAGCTCTGGTCCTCTGGGAATCCAGTGGGTAAGGGCTGCTTGTCCTGTCCCAAATCCCAGATTCTCTCCAGGTGGGAATGCTTGGCTCCTCCCCCTGGGGAGAGCATCTCCCAATGGGATGAGGAGTCGTGCAGTGGGTCCTTGATGGCCCATTAAACAGAGATAACTCCTGGAGGGAGTTCCCTGTGAGTCCTGGGCAAGGCATTGATGGGCCATGAGCAGAAGAGCCCAAAGGCAGGGGGCATGGGAAAACAATGCCCACCCTGGTCCCAACAGCTCATGGAGATGGTGACAGAATAAATACTTTGTGCACATCCTACACTGCAACCCAGGACAGGCTGACACACGGTGTCTCATCAGCATCAGAGCCAGAGCTGGAGTGGGAAAGGGAAGGGGTAAATCACTCAGAAGCAAGACAAGATAAAAGGAACATGCTGAGGAGAGAAGAGAGTGGTTTCCTAATCGAGCTGGGGAGGAAATGGAGCACCCTTTACAGGGCAGGGTGGGGCTGTACCTGTTAAATTCCCAGGGATAACAGGGAAGAGAAATCACAGCTGCCTAGTGTTGCAGGGGTTTAAATAACACTGCCATCCTTCGCACCAGTGCTCACTGAGAGATTCACACACATCTGGACCTCTCTGAGGAGCTCAATTCCATCCCCAGCCCAGGTTTTGGAGGCGCTGTGGGTGGCACACGGGGTGTGAGGGGTGGCATCTCCCCTTCAATGTTGTAAGAAAAAATGAAAACTGGGCTGTAGATATTTTGGAGTTAGGTTTGAACTACTACTACTGCACTTTAACATGTGGCCAGAGTGTTGTGAACCAGGTGTTAATGTACCAATCTCTGACAGTCCAGCCCTTGCAGATTGGTTTAGAATAATTTTAGTGAAACTTCTCTTCAGAAGGTGTTTTGTAAAGGAAAAGGTTTAATAAATTAAAAATTACAAATATTACAGAAAACAAAAGAAAAGCTGCACACAGGTGTCTGAGAAAACCTCTGACACCCTGCTAGAAGCACTCCAAAAAGCCTCTCACTTCCTTTGGGTTCCTTCCTAAAAACTGAATGTTTTAGGAGGGACAGTTTGGCTTGCTGCCAATAGGGAGAGATACAGGATTTGAAGAAAGGTGACAAAGTCCAAAAGGCTCTTCTCTCTTGTCACTGAGCCAATCACTTCCAGAAGGTTATGGAAAGTTCTAGGTAAACTTGCTAAAATGTCTAGAGGTGAATTGAAACCTTTTTTCTTATACAGGAACACTGGCTGGGGGTGTGGGGTGAATGCCGACACTGGGCTGTCCACATGGTGATGTTTTGACTGTAAATCACTTCCCCTGGTTTCCTGATGGTTCTCTGACCTGGAGCACAGAGTTCTCCATGGACTCTGGTGTTCTCCCTGCCAGAGCAGGTTCCTTTTCATCCAGCACAGGGTATTTGGGATGTTGTCACCATTCCTTGGCAAAGCACAGCTCTGGCACCTCCAGTTTGTGACATTTGTGTGTTGTATTCCTATGATATTCTCTCCTTGGGCTCAGATTTATGGTTGGCCACTGAAAGGCTTTTTGCTGCTCTGAAGATGAGTGGCCTGACTCCTGCAGGAGCTGAGCTGCCTTGATTAGAAACTCTACCTCTGAGAAAAGGTTTGATTTCTTTTCTAGGTGGTAGGTGGAAGGTGGTAGGTTCCTCTCAAGTGTAGGTTTCTCTCAAGGAGTTATTCAAGATTTTTACATGGATGATTGATCTAGAACCTCATCATTTGACTTGCTGCTCTCCCTTGATCTCAAAAGGAGACTGGAGAGCTGTGTAACCTTGTCCTTACTAAATCAGTTTAATTATCCATTTCTGTGAATCTGATTAGGTTAGAGTAGGTTTAGATTGGATGTTAGGAAGAAATTCCTCTCTGAGAGGGTGGGGAGGGTGCCCAGAGAAGCTGTGGCTGCCCCTGGATCCCTGGCAGTGCCCAAGGCCAGGTTGGACACTGGGGCTTGGAGCAGCCTGGGACAGTGGAAGGTGTCCCTGCCCATGGCAGGGGGTTTGGAATCAGATGATCTTTCAGATCCCTTCAACCCAAATCATTCTGTGATTCTTTGATTCCATGATGGCATGATTACTTGTTTTCTAGCTGTCAAAAGGGATCACCAGTCTGGGAACATGTTTCTTTGTGTCTGAGATTAATTTTTACTGAGCGTGTGGGCCCTTATTGTAAGGAGAAGGCGAAGATTAGGAACTTGCTGCTTGTGCAGAACAAGAAGGGAGGGCTGTAAACCTGAAAGACAATGTGCATGAAAGGAGACTGTCTGAAATATTATTTCAAAGGAGGAAATAAGGCTTATTATCTGCAAAAATTAAAACCTACTTGCAGCAAAACCCCTGCAGTTCTGAGCTCGCTGTGCAATGCAAAGCCTGCAGGAAACACTGAACAGGGAGCAGAATTAGGACCTCGGTGGAAACAAAGCTTTCAATCTCTATTTTGAGAGTAGCCATATTAATTAAATCCATAATATGCTTTGTAAAAACCAAAAAGAATCATGTTGTATCTCAGCCAGGCCAACAGAGTGACTAGTTTTACATGAAGTGTGAAATTAGGTTCAGTGTGTCTGAATTTTACCTCTGGGGGAAATGTGCTGCAATTGCAAGTTAGCAGGGCACAGGTCATGGTGTGTATATTCCAAACTACACAGGGCTGCTGTTCCAGCACAATAATGCTTCTATTTTTGTACTTGCCATGACACACTCAGTTTGCCAAATGTACAAGGATCCATCTTCAAATAAAACAAATAGCTCAGCTTGTCAGAAATGTTCCCGTTGTAGAGGTGCTGAATTCAGATTTATGATACAAAACTGCAAGTGCTGAATGCAAGAACGTGCCATCTCTTGGACCACATAAATAAACACATTTTGTTTAAATGTGGAACTCAAAATATGCCCTCATGATTGCATAGAAGTGATTTATTTTCCTTGCATTATGATTGTATAGCACTGATTTATTTTCTTTGCATTATATTCAAATTCTGTAAAATTCCTGTGGCATTTGAGCATCATTTGCTCTTTCCCTGCTTGTGGGAAGTTTGGTTTAGTTAAACAACTGGTTTGCAAAACAACCCATCATGAGATTTGCTCCAGTTTATCACAGTGCCTTGAATACCTCTGTTTTACTGAAAATTATCTAAAGTCTACAAGACAACTGTGCAGAGTTATCTGTTTGAATTGGGCTCATGTTTTAATCCCTTAGAACAGGTAAGAATGCCTGACACAATGAGGCAAGCCACAGAAAAAAAAATACACTGTACCTATATTTCCAATTTAAAAAGACACAAAATGGTTTGATTTGTATTTTAATGGGTCTTTGAAAAAGCACTTTTCTGTAATTATAAACCCAAAACTGCTCAACATAGTTAAATGGCATTTTCTTTAATTTTTTTACCCTTTTTTTTTGTCTTGAATTTACAGCTACAGCCCTTTCTTGAAAGATGCCTAAAACACAGGAGCTCCACAACCATCCCTACCCTTAAAAAAAATCAGTGTTTTTAACTGCTTCCACCATGGTGCATCTGCAATTCCAGCCCCAGTCTTGAATTTGGGGAGTGGGGGTTGTGTTTTATTTAACTGGTTGGTGGGAAGAGAGAAGAAGAGGGAATAAAGATGCTTTTTGTTATTATTGTCTCTGAACCAGCCTGCAGGCCAGACTTCATTAGGGAGCAAGGAGGTTGGAGAGAACTGGCTGCAGCAAGTTACTTGTTGCCTAGTGACACCATCAGACCTATAAACTCCAGTTCTCTTAACCCTCTAAAGTCCAGGACCTGCTGGATCTGATTCCAGGGCAGTTCCTGTTCTGACCAGCAAAGAATTTGCTGTTTTAGACAAAAATCCTACTGCACCACTAGATGCCAGTAGGAATCAGAGAGAGAGAGAGAGAGAGAGGAAGGGATGGACAGCTTACAAGTGAAATTAAAAAAAAATCTTGAATGTGGGGCTGAGATAATTGTTCATGTCGTCTTCCAGCACAACTGAACCTTAAAATGCCATGGTGATATTGCATATAAATACAAGTGTGAGGCTGCTTTTGCAGCCAGTGAAAGATGAAGGGAACATCTGGTTTGACTCCTGATATCTGTCAGTAGAAGTTTCTCTCTTGGTCAAGTGGGAGATAAATTGTTTTCTGGGTGTTTTTTTGTTTGGTTTTTTTTGTTTGTTTGTTTTGTTTGTTTGTTTGTTTGTTTGTTTGTTTGTTTGTTTGTTTGTTTGTTTGTTTGTTTGTTTGTTTGTTTGTTTGTTTGTTTGTTTGTTTGTTTGTTTGTTTGTTTGTTTGTTTGTTTGTTTGTTTTTCTGGTTTTTTTTTTGTTTGTTTGTTTTGTTTTGTTTTGTTTTTTTTATGCTTGGTCATATTGTGTACCTTGTTCCTTGTTGATGTGGGCTAATTTATTAAATTTTTATTTAGAAGTTAAAAAATGCACTCAAACCCCACCTAATGGATGAGTGGAATGGACATTTGGTGACAATTGCCAGGGGAAGGTCACAAGGTGTTCATAGAGTCTTGGAATATCCTGAGTTGGAAGGGACCCACAAGGCTGTAACTAATAGCAAGAAGTCATTAATTTTATAGGATGGACTTTCATATCAAAATAACTCAATTATTCTCAGGTTTTGGTGGGTTTTTTTCCTGTTGACTTCATCTCAGTTTTTCTGTGAAGTTGTATTTTGAAAAATAATAGAAAATTAGGAACTATAGCAAAAGGCTCATAGCTCAGCTGCTGTGTCTCTGCAGACCAGTGTATTTGTAAGGGACTTTAAGCATTACTAACTTTAGCAGCAATTAGATTTGGAAATTCTTTGAATCTAAAGTAAAAACGTCACATTATTACTGTGAGATCTTTATTGGCAAAAAGCAGCGAGGCTTGGGAAAACCTCTCCTGTTGGAAAAACCTCTCCTGTTGGAAAAATACATACTTGATGAATATAAAAAGTTGAAAAATTATGGGTCAAAGACAAATAAATGTGTTGATTGGGGCTGTCTTCTGCCAGTCTGCTCCTGTTTCCTGTAGAATATTCAAGTTATTTTATTATTCTTTCCTTCAGGGTAGTGGCTGTTAGAAACTCAAAAGTCCTGTGTCCTCAGTGTAATCATTGGAACTCAGAATAATTAAGGTTGGAAAACACCTCCGAGGCCATCAAGTCCCACCTGTGACCCATCCCCACCTTGTCCCCAGCACAGAGCTCTGAGTGCCACCTCCAACCCTTCCTTGGACACCTCCAGGGATGGGCACTCCAAAGCTCCCTGGGCAGCCCCTGCCAATGTTTCACAACCTTTTCCATGAAGAAATTCCTGCTGATATCCAACCTGAGCCCCCTCAGGTGCAGCACCTGTGCTGAGATCAACCTCTGTCCTCCACCACCTTCCTGGAGCCTCCCCCAGCAGGATCCTTTGTCCTGAAGGGTTTTATTTTTTTTTCCTCTCCTTAGGGACCAGAGGAATTTTCTCCCCATGTATCTCTCCAGTAATTGTTGTTCTTCTTTGCTCAGTACTTAAATATAAAGAAGATTTCTGAGCTCGCTGACAGGATGAAATGAAACTCCTTTCCAAGGCTTTCTGTGGGCCAGAGGAGCTCTCAAGGGTTCAGAAATAACCTATATAACCTGTGTTTGGGTAGAAATAACTTCCACCTGGGCAAAAAGGACAGGATTGCTGTTTTATTGATTGTTTCACTTCATTCTCCTGAAAAGTTCTTTCCTCTGTAGGATTTCTGGGGACAAGGGGGTTTCATTACTTCCCAAATCACAAAGGTGAAATTCTGGTGCTTAGGGCTGAATGAATTGCACCAGTGCTGTGCCAGGACTCAAAAACTTCTCCTTCACCACATCTGGAAATCATGCAGTGGCACTTATTTGGTGGTTTAGCTGTGAAAACAAGCCCAGGTTGGAGATAGCCAACTTTGGAGACCTTAGGCTGAGAGCAATAAGCAACAAAATTTATTGCGAATCCACCCCAAACCTGATTGGAAGTATGAAAATCCAAAGTTATGGCTTAAACTTTAAAAAAAAAATCTTAATATTTCTTAAAAAGGAATATTTGTCAGATTAATTTTTCATAGAATCACCTGATCCAAGGGTTCCAAGCTTCCTATAAACCAATGCAGCTCTCACACATGCAGGTCAGATAGTAACTAATGGAAATTAAACATGAAAGCAGAGACAAACTGAAGCTTCTGCTTCATGAATTTTATTTTCTGCTTTTGTAGCCTGTTCTCTTCTGGTGGCGGCTGGTTAGCAATTAAAATGTGATTAGCATATAATGGTAACTGCTAATGTGGAAGCATTGAAATTCTTTGTCCCAGTGATTGCTTTCTCATTAGCAGCGTGAATTATGGGGTGTTGTAGCTGCCAGCCAAACTTGGGAGCCATGGGACGTTGAAGATTCCTTTAAAATCATGGAAATCAGTGATTTCTGTCACAAGATTTAGATTTGTAGAAGGAAAATTTTCCAGGGACTAGCAGGCAGCCACTAGAAAGGAGAAGCGAAAACAATTTCCAGGTTTCTCTGATGGTACAAGGCTGTTCAAATCCATAAGGAATAGTAGTCCAGTAAAAAAAAAAAAATCTTTTTTTTTTCTTGTCTCCAGAAATCCTGTGAATCCCAGACACTGGATAGCCTAGGTTGCTGAACTTGCATAAAGTCAATAACTTCCAATAATAAAACCAATAATAAAGTCAATAATTCCATCCAAATGGAATAGTTGGTGGGGTTGTACTTCTACAAAAGAGGTGGAAACATTACCATTATTATACAAATAAAATAACACTTCATTTGGAGCATTTTCCTCTTGGGATGGTCAAACACAGGGATAAATTCACACTGGGATAAGGGTAGAGAAAGCTGGCTGAGAGGAGTCAGGGGTAAAGAAAGTTTCTCAGGAAGCAATGCTAAAAATATTACTGTTGGTTCATTAGAATAAGTATATCAGGGAAACACAATGGCCTTCTCTAAAGAAAATAATATAAAATATCAGAGAGGGTGAAAAGCTGTTAAAGATAAAGGAAAAACATCAATATCAATTGATCCCAAACACATTTAGCCTGGAAAATGGAAGAAAGCTTCCAGGCATCAGTGGAAACTAAGCTCTGACATTGCCTTTCAGGAGAGAGCAGTGTGGGCACAGAAGAGACCTGTGGGATGCTTCCTGGGTCTATAAGAATCTTTTAAAAATCTCTATAAATCTTTATAAAAATCTTGGTTTCCTGCTAAAGCAGAAATCAGTGGTGGTTCATGGAAGAAAATCCCTTCACCTTCCACTTTCTCCTCCAAATAAACCCAAAAGAACTCCTGTGTGACCTGAATGGAAGTCCAAAGGTATTGCAGGTTAAGTAGAACATTGTCTTTATTTTAACTGCAAGGAAGAAGAACATGGTAAAGTTCAGGAGTTAATTTACTATTTAAAGTAATGAAATAGTTGGAAACTCGGTACATGCAGATTACATCATTAATTAAGGAGTGAACTCTACAGCTATTGCAAATTTAGGAGATGACTTAAATGTTTCCACCTTGGGGTGGCTTTTTAAAGGAATTACTGACATGGATTATAGCTTTGTGTGCTAATAAACCCCCAAGTCATTAATCAGGTAATTTCAATATTTAACTTTGATTTCCCAGTCAGGTATTTTGCTCTTTGTCATGATTATTTCCCCCCTTTTCCTTGGCCACATGAAGCCCTCATTTGAAATAAGAAATATTTTTTATGTCCTAGAAAAAATATAATTTAAAATTTCTTCTCTCATCCTGCAATCAGGTGCCTATAGGATATATGTCTGAAACTGTGTCTGTCATCCCAAGTTTTCCCCACACAACATTTGAAGAAGTTACTGAAGTTATCCAAAGTTTCTAAATTAAACAGCATTTTGAAGCACACATTTAAAAGTGAACCATTCAGGCAGGTTCAGAACACCTTTTTTTTTCAGAACACTTTTTTTTTTTAAAGGGAAAAAAAAGAGATTAATCTATACACTTACAAATGAGTTTATTCCAGTGAAATACCATTTTCGCTGCACACGTGCTAGCTGGCTCTATCTGTATCAGTGAACAACTCACGTTCCTCAAATAGTTCTGCCTTTTTTATTGTCTGGACCATCTGCTGTGCTGTGAGCAGCTACTATTTCGAGCCTTTTCCCTTTAAGTACAACTTTCAGATTAAATAAAGCCTTTGTAAAAGCTGAAATTATTGCCAAAGCATGTTCAGCAGTGTTGATGTGCTTTTGTGGTGGTTTTTGGTTGTTTTTTTTTTTTTAAGCCTTGCTAAAAATTTCAGGCAATAATGGTAGCACATCCCTTCTGATGATAACAGTATGAAGGACAGGATGATGTAATGTTGAACTCACTCTGAGGATGAATTTCAATAAGCTGGTTACAAATCTTATGCTGAAAAAAAATCATAGCTGAAAATAATAAAGCCAAACCTGAAAAAAATGCTGTGAAAACCTCTCAAGGAATTATTTGTGGCATCGACAACATAACAAAGCAAAAGCAGAAAAATTAAGGTTGGCACAGCAATTGTCACACATTTCTGGTGGCATTGGGGCATTTGAGGCCTCCTGGCCTTCCCCACACCAAGGAAATTGTCTGTCAGGAAGGTCTTTGATGGATGATGGTGAATTCAGCACCTCTGCTGTCAAGGAAGGCTGAGAGAATTGGGATTGCTCAGCCTGGAGAGAAGCTTTGGGGTGACCTCAGTGTGGCCTTCCAGGGCTTGAAGGAGCTACAAGAAAGATGGGGAGAGAATATTGACATTTTATAGATGCAGTGACATTGATCACAACAGGTCCATTTAGCCAAAAGAGGAAATATATTGAAAGGAAAGAGAGAATTCAAGCCTGTAACATGAGTTAAATTTCAGGTTTAATGTTTTATTTTAGTTCAAACTATAAGCAAGTAACTGGATTCAGCTGTGACAAAATGTTGTCATTGCCTAATTCCCACTCTGGTAACCAGACAATTTTTCTTATTTCAAACCCATTTGACTGAACTGGAATTGTTGCAGTCATGCCAGTGACTCTTGAGAACTGCCATTTAAGGTCCTTTCTATACTTATTTCAGCTTATCACTTGCTGTAGCCTAACCCCCAAATTTTCTTTCTCAGATTTCGTTCCCTAATTCAAGTGTAGGACTCCTGATTTTTGCTGTTCCTTTTTTATTCTGTCTGTGGGACAGTTTAAATTGAAGATAACAGCAGAGCCTCTGCTCTTCCCCTTCCTTTTCATTTTCCTGTTTCACCCAGAGGCAAAGAGGGAAAACCTCAGAAAAATCTGAGTTGTCTCTGGTGTGGACTGTGTTGGGACTTGATGATCTTGAGGGTTTTTCCAAATTTAATTCCATGATCTCATAGAGCAACTGAAGCAGTGTGGAGGCTTTGGTACAACTCCTGTGACAGGCTTTCTTTTCTGAAAGGATACATCTGGATATGAATTTGAAAGTCAAATAAGTCTTTACTTTTCATTTTTAGCTAGTATTCTGTGATAAAGATGCCATGGCATAAGCAGAAGTTCTGAGCATGAAACTGAGGAAAATGTTCTCATTCTCCTGCTCACCCTTGGAAGTGCAGCACTTGTAAGCAGAAAGAATGCTCACTGTAAATCACATTTATGGTTAATGCCCAACCCAGGGGTGAAATGATGTCAGCAGAATTGTTTTAATGAAAAGTGCTCTTTTTTCTCTGCGAAGATTTTATTTTATTACAGGTTCCCTTCGGATTTCTTCAGTACATATGTATGTGTTGATTGTCTTCTATTTGATGCATTCATCTAAAACTCAGAGAAATACTGCCTGTAAAATGAGTATATCAAGCAGTTTTTCCCTTGCTTGAAAACTCGAAGATTAAAACTGTGAATTACCTAAATAGTATCAACTAATGCTTCTTTGAGCTGTCTATGGGCTCTGAAACACAGTGTTAATTTATCCCTTACTACTTGAAAACTTAATGCATTCTGTCTTGGTTTATTTGCCCCACTTGTGAAATTGTCTTCGAATGTTTTGCAAATAAAATGCTCTGTCACTGGGATATCACATTTTAGTGATGCAGAGAAACTTAATGGGATTTTATCTATTTTCTTGATTTATAAGCCAAAAAAACCCCCAAAAACGCAAACAAGTGGGCAAAACATACCAACCAATGTGCTACTCAATGAGTCCATTTTTGACATACATGTAAGTAACTTAAACTACTTTAGTATTTGCCATTAACATGGTGGAAATTAGTGCAACAAATTCACTAAGTGTGGGTTTTTTTGGAGTACCTCAGCTCTGTTAGTGCTGTTCTCTTGCTACTCACCTGTGAAACTGTTGTTGCCACTGTTATCCCACCTGCACCTGAACGTAGCAAAGGTTTTGGGTTCTTTTCTTCTTTGCTAAGGTCAGGATGAATAATACTCCGGAAATACCAAGCTCAAGTTTGGACTTGGAATGTTTATTGTATCTTATCTATTTACAGTATTAACAGGCTCACAAGCTAGGGAAACAAGGTAAAATGGCATGCTTCTAACTCTTTCCAAGGTTATTTAAGAGATAATTACCCAGTACCAAGGTGACACCCATATTATTTATGGGTTTGACCCAATAATGACCACCCAAGGCACGCAATGAGAACCTTTTTCATGCAGTTGCAGAAAACCACCCAAATCTGTGAAGAAGGACAAAGGTGGTGAAGAAGAACCCAGACAACACCCCAAATCCTCCTTGACTCACACACATTACTATATGCTAAAACCCCCAATTCTAAGTTTCTAGGACTCCCAACAGCAATCCACCTTTTTTCCTTCCCAAAGCCTGCATCTCTCAGCATTTCATCTGCTTCAAACCCTCAGTCAGGACGTGAGGAAGGAAATCAACACTTGTGCTCTAAGTGGAGCTGTTGGGATTCTCCATGGCTCCTAAATACTCATACTTCCAGACCCACACTTCATGTGAACCATGAAACCTCAGCCAAAGCAGAGCCTGGCCAGAGCACATCCCCATTTTGTCTGAAGCTGTTGGGGACTAATTGAAGGGATTAAATTCCTCATCCAACAGCTTTGCATTTTGTGAACGGTCACTGACTTCTTGATTTTTGCATCAGTTCCAGCTACTGCAGTTTCCTCAAATGCTTCAGTGTTTAATTTTAAAGATATCCTGGCAGAGGCAGCAGCACTTCTTCCAGATGACAACTTGAAAATCATGATGATTTTATTGGCGTTGCTAATGCTAGCTACAGTGTAAAATACTGCCAGTTACTGCTGGGTTCTGGCAAATTGTGTTTTGTCCCATCTATGTGCATCACACTTTAGCAAGCAGTTAAGGTCTTCAAAAACAGGTTATTAGGTATTTTCTGTGCTTGGTTTTGACTGTGAAGGAAATGTGATAGAGATGGATGTTGGGGCTGTACAGCAGAAAGAGGGAGCCCTTCATATTTTCCTTTTCTTGTGTGAGTTTTCAGTTCTCCTTTCTGTTTGGCTTTTGGTTTTGAGAGACAATAAACAGATGATATCGAAGTAGATAGCAGTAGTGGATCTTGACAGCTTTATTATGGCTATTATGTTACGGTACATTAAGTTTTTAATGAAATAAAATATGGCAGATTGCCAAATTATGTGATGATAATTTCAGGAAGCTGTAAACAGGTTCCTCAGTAGTTCATAATTGCTGCAGGTAATTTAACATTCAGGAAACTTCCACCCACTGATAGTAATTAAGATTGTGGTTTGTGCATTGATTATGAGTATCTGATCAAGAGAATCTCTTTCTTTCTTTTTTTTTTNTTTTTTTTTTTTTTTTTTTTTTTTTTTTTTTTTTTTTCATGTGGTATTTCACACTTAGCATTTTACCCTGCTGGCAGCAAATCTTCCGTTTTTTATTTCCCATCATGGAATGCATCAGCAGAAAATATTGTAACAATATGTATACTACCTGTGAATAACCTCTCTGCTGGACTTCCAGTGTCAGAGAAAGCTCAGCTTCTGCCTGCAATGAAAATTTCCTTTATGGGGCTGCCTGGTGGAAAGGACACCTTTCAGCTCGAGTTGGGCCGACACAAAGCCCTCGGTGTTTCTAAATCTTACATTAAGGCTGTGTGGGACTAAAAATCACCCAGCAGGGGTGAGGGGATGCTGTCAAAATAACCAGAAAATGCAGGAATTTCCCATCTGCTATGGGGCTTGTGTGAGAGCTGGCAGCAAGAGACTGGCTGCAAGATCCAGGGAGAACATCCCCAGTCTTGAGGATGCTTTGAGGATGCTTTGAGGTCACTGGCAGCAGGGAAACTGAGGCAGGCTTCAGGCTGAGGAATGGCACATCTGTCATGGTTTGAAAGCAAAACGACTGAGAGGCTCCAAGTCAGACATACAATTTAATAAGAATAAAGGCAAAAAGGCAAAATAAAATAAAATAAATGCAATAACACAAAGGACCACTGACAGTCAGAATACAACCTGAGCGGGATGGTGGAAGCAGTCCAGATGAGGTGCTCTTCCTGAAGCAGTGATCCCACAGAAAGGTCTGGTAGCTCTGGTCCTCTGGGAATCCAGTAGGTAAGGGCTGCTTGTCCTGTCCCAAATCCCAGATTCTATCCAGGTGGGAATGCTTGGCTCCTCCCCCTGGGTGGAGCATCTCCCAATGGGATGAGGAGTCGTGCAGTGGGTCCTTGATGGCCCATTAAACAGAGAGAGCTCCTGGAGGGAGTTCCCTGTGAGTCCTGGGCAAGGCATTGATGGGCCATGAGCAGAAGAGCCCAAAGGAGGGGCCTGGGAAAACACTGCCCCACTTGGTTCCAGCAGTTCATGAAGATGGTGATAGAATAAATACTTTGTGTACATCCTACACTGCAACCCAGGACAACATCTCAGCCCCCCAGATGGAGCCCCAGGAATCTCAGCATCGTTAGCACGAGGGAATCCTGCCTGACCCAGCTGGAGAAGGGGGCAACTGGGTTATCCCAGCTGAGCATCCTCTGCCTCCCAGACTTGTGCCACTCACCAGCAGAAATGGCGCTGCCGCGGTTGCCACAGCAACGGCAGGGACCTGTCAACACCTCTCCCCCTAATAGTGACAAATGGTACTTATTACATCAGCACTAATTTCATCTGATCCCTTTCAGATGAAGATACTTAGTCCTTGCTGATCAAATTGTGTCGCTGTAATTACTGAGAACAGACCTTATTAAATGACAGCGCTCCTTACTCATTGCCTCGTCTCATGCCCGAGCTTAGCACTTTCCCTCTTTCCCGATTTTTGGTGCTGCTCCTGGCTGTCCTTGGGGCACACTCCCTATCCCAGGGCGGTGCTGTTTTGCTTCCTTCAGGGATAGTTTATGGGATGGGGAGGAAGGTGCATCTGGTTTCCTTATTTTAACATACATAAAAGGATTTGAGACCTTCAGAGCATGTGAAGCAAAGCTGTTGAATGTGTGTGGAACTGCACAGCCCTTGCTACAAATAACATAAAAATAAACCAAAAGAAAATACTAAAATTGTCTATTTGTTTGTGGAAAGTAGCCTTACTTCAGGTTAGGCTAACTGCATCCTTTGGAGGGCACATGGCTGCAGTTATCTTCTTATTGCGCTACTTGATATTTCAGGTTTAATGAAAGATTTTGCACAAGTGCAGGGAAATAATTACAGAAAATCATCTTGGGAGGAGGAAATTAGACTGGAAATGCAGAGGATGCAGAGCATTCTCTGCCACTGACCTGCAGGCTGGTGTTGGGTGTATTATTTTCCTCCACAGCTCAGAAAAACACACAGAGCTCTCCCAGTCTGGGAAGTCTTTGTGCAGTGAAGATTTTTCAGGGCATTGAAAAGCTCCAGTCTCTTACCAGAGAGTCAGAAATATGAAGGAAGGCTGAGAGAGCTAAGGGGGCTGAGTCTGGAGAAAAGGAGGCTCAGGGGGGACCTTGTGGCGCTGCACAAGTCCCTGCCAGGAGGGGACAGCCGGGGGGGTCGGGCTCTGCTTCCAGGGAACAGGGACAGGAGGAGAGGGAACGGTCTCAGGCTGGGCCAGGGGAGGCTCAGTTTGGCCAGCAGCAGGAATTTCCCCATGGAAAGGGTGCTCAGGCCTTGGAACTGCCCGGGAAGGTTTGGAGTGCCCATCCCTGGAGGTGTCCAAGGAGGGGCTGGAGGTGGCACTCAGTGCTGTGTGCTGGGGACAAGGTGAGAATTTGGCACAAGTTGAACTCGATGGTCCTGGACATCTTTTCCAACCTTAGTGATTCTGGAATTCTGTTCTGTGATTCTGTGATCAGGACCCCCTTGTCACAAACAAATGCAATAAAATGTGCTTTGCCCCTGAAGATGTTTGAATTTAAATTGGCTTTATGGTTTTCCTGCTCTGCCTGGTGATGTCTGATGAAATTGTTTCTTTCTAGCTCGCAGGTGTGCTTTTCCTGAAGTTGAGGTGCCAGGTTTTCATTTGATGCCCTTCTGCTTGAGAATAAATGGAGCAGTGAATTGAAGGATGGTCTTTTGTTGTGGAATAATCAAACTGGCAGGAAAGGGAAGTTCAGTAGCATCCAAGTTAGCACTCAAGCTCTCACACTCTTTTGAAAAAGGATTACTCTGAAAAATGGTGTGACAAGTGGCGCAGCAAGTCATAGGGCAAAGAGAATTTTAAATCAAGGTGTCCTTCATTTCTGTCATCATTTTAAAAAGGAGAGTAAGTTATCTTCAACAGATGGCTCGTGACAATGTATGTGCAAGTATAATTTTGCAGGTTGCCATTATACAAAAAATTCAAGATTGCTATTGATATTATTTCTTGGTCATCTCATTAATTGACCACATAATCCAAGAGTTCTTGGTTCTTCAAGCCTACAGAACTCTGAATATCTCCTTAAGGGATAATAATATTAGTTTGTTATTATGTAATAAACAAAGGGTAGTAAATTCATTCCCCTCATCATCAGAAAAAGCAGAGCAAATCATTAAAATTGTGGCAACTAGTTTATGTCCCAGCTAGCACAAAGTGGGAGATGCCAGAACAATTCCTTCCCAAGGTGTAAATAAGTCTATTGTTGCTTATTTCAACTTTTGTCAGAGACCTTTTAGCCAAGTTACAGTTGGAAAATGTTTAGTTGCTCTCAGGATAGTGAATTATCTGGGTCTGATTCCTATGTAAAGTTTAAAGGGTTATGTTGTTTGGTGTTTTTGTTTTTGTTCTAATTTACATTGGGATTAGGTCTTTTCCTAGACTGAGAATAGAATAGACTTCGTGAGCCCATGTTGACTGTGCCTGATGATTGCTTTGTTTTTTAACTGCAATGTATAAATTGAGTAAGGCAGAGAACTTGATTTTTCTGAATGTCTGGGAGGCAGAAGCAGCTGTATTTTGTATTAGGTCAACACTTGCAGAATTTTTATGTGGCTCATTTTCATTCATGTTAAGGAAATTCTCTTGTAAGGGAGTGTACAAATATTCCAGATTGCTGAATACCAAGCACAAATTCCAGGGTTACCATGCAATTATTTTTTTTTAATCTACACTTAATTACTGGAACATAACTGGTGGTTTTTCAAGGCAATGACATTTGGTAGGTCCTCTGGGAAAAAAAGCAGCCACAAATCATCTCAACACAAGAGTAGGTCAAATGGTAATAATCAAGTCATATTCGTAACTCATTGGAAATGGACTATTCCGAAATTGCTACCTGATACAGAACTAATGCCTCATTAATCAGAAATACATCAACCTGGGAACACTGGGTTTGTCAGCTGGAATTATGGACGAGGTTGCAGGGATTGCCAAGTGCAGGGCTGCATTTGGGTTGGTGCAATTTCGTGCAGGTTTTCATCATGGAAATGAACCTAGAATTGTGCATAAATGTGTTGAGTGAGAAAGAAGCTCTGCAGCTTTACACACTCAGTGTAAAGAGCCCAATAGATGTCTTAAACTACATAATACTTTTACAAAAACTACATAATATTTTTAAATTTAATTTAAACTACATAATGTTTTTACAAAATACTTTCAAGTGCGTGTGGACTGGTAGTCCTGAAGTAATTTAGTTGGTTTGTGTTTCAATCCAGCTCTGAAACCAGCTCTGAAGTCCCTCAAAAATGAAACATGCAACTTATAAGTGTGTATTTCAAGTTTAGGACCATTGTAAGCGAAATACTACAGCCTTTGGTTTGAAAACTTTGATTTTAACTCATGAAGATAATTCCAGCTGTTAGGCACTGAAACAGCAAATTCTTTCAATTGCTCATAAATTCTTTTATGGATGGAAATATGGCATAGAAATGGATAAAGCAGTATAAATAGTGGCTTGATCCTTTTGAAAAATGTAATAATCGATTAATGAATCATTTATTTTCAGTCCCAACAACTAAATGGGTTGTCTAGTCGTGCCATGTTAATGCTTCAGTCTTCTCACCAGTGAGATGGCTTCAGGAATATTTTTACCAAAAATTAAACTTTCTCTGATTAAAAGATTAAGCTTGTGAAACTCACACACCATCCCATTTCTTATGTATTCCTGTTTAACTATTTGCAGTGCTAAGACTGTGGATTTTTTTCAGAGATTTTCATCCCTGGTCAACTTTGAATATGAAAATATTTTTGGATAGAAGGAGGTAAAAGCAATTCATGCTACATATGCCTTTAATGCTGCTTTTCAGGATACAATCTTTAAAACAGTTGTCTTACCTGACAGTCCTTCTATGACACAAAAATAAGTGATTTTGGGGTACTAGTTCTAAAAAATGTGATCCTTGGATGTTCTAAGTGTTGTAGCAATGTTTTGTGGGGTTTTTTTTTGTTGTTTGGTTGGTTGTTTTTTGAGGGTTTTTTTGTTGGTCTTTTGTTTATTTGTTTAATCTACACTGTCTTGGTAAGAAATAAGTGAAAAATTATGGCAAGGCTGTAAAAATTTAGAAGACCTGCTGGCTTTCCTCTTCTCTTTCCCTTTGGTGGCATATGTCAATTTAATATGTCCTGTATGCACCTTCTCTTTATGAGCAGCATTTCTAAGGAAAAGGCATTAAATTTGGCAAATATGCACTTTGTAAAATATACGTAGTTTAGTAAATGTAGTAGAAAAAGGGAAGCACTAAGGCTAGCTTAAAAAATGCAAAATCTTTTAAGAAATAATTCTGAATATGCTGTCTGTTATCTGAGTGAACAAGGTAGCTGATCTGTCTGGGGTTTGCCCCTAATTTATATTGCAACACATAATGAATTTTCTGTCATTTGATATATATTGTAATACTGACAGGGAGTCAAAATGTTAAAAAGCAGTATTTTATGCCACAGGCAAGGATTAAAGGTATCGTATTGCTGAGGAACTGAAATCATTAATATTGCAACAGATTTTAACACTACTTCATAAAAGAAACTGCTGATTAAGCTTTTGCTAAAGGTCCTCAGCCCTTGTGGTTTTTATAACATAGATTTCAGGAGAATCTTCAGAGCAGGGGAACCTTTTGTCTCAGGCTCTGTGTTGCCTGTTCCGTGCTCCATGGTGTGGTAGTTGTGAGTAGCTGCTCACAAGGAAGGGTTGGATTTAAATAAGTGACTTCTTAAACACTAAATTTGGAGATTTGTGTCTACTGCTCAATGTCAAGACCTAACTCAGGTGTGGTAATTACAGGAGTGTCACTTGGGTCTGACTCTAAGAAAGTTACAAATAGGAATTGGGTGCGTTGGGATGAGCATTCCCAGGAGGTCAGGGGTGATCCTGGCCCTGGAGGCACCTCTGGGTGCTGTGTCTGATGCCTTGGGAAGGCTGTCCTGGAACAGAGACTGGACAGAGCTGGAGAATAAAGCAGATATTTATTAAAAGGCCTTTAAGGATATACCTTGGGCAGCACAAGAGCCTGACCAGGGCTACACCCAAGGTGGACCCAAAATGGTCACAAAATGGACAACTGGTCACGAGGTCTCACACTTTTATAAGTTTTGGTCCATTTGCATATTGGGGTTTAATTGTCCAATTACACTTTGGGTTGTCAAGTCTCATCCTTCTTGTTTTCCTTCTTCAGCCCATCGTTGTTTGTGCTCTTGGGCCTGAAACTTGTACTCATCGTCCTTGGTCTTCAGCAGGAAAAGGATTTGTTTTGTCTCCCTGCTCTGTGAAGAGCTGACTGACACTGAATATGAGGCTCCAAATTACACCCCTGGGCAGCACAGAATCCGAAAAAACATGAAGCTAAAACTTAAGGCATCATGTTCAGCCCTGGATCCTCAGCACAGCAGGGACAGGAGCTCCTGGAGCTGAGGAAGGGCCTGGAGCATCTCCGTGCCCAGGAAAAGCTGAGGGAGCTGGGGCTGCTCAGCCTGGAGAGGAGCCCCAGGGAGAGGGGCCTCAATGTCCCTGGGTGTCCCTGTCTGTCCTTGCATGTCCCTGGATGTCCCTGTCTGTCCCTGTGTGTCCCCATGTCCGTCCCTGTGTCAGGGAGGGCAGAGCAGCCCCAGGCTCTGCTCCAGGCCCAGCAATGGCCCCAGAGCCAAGGGCAGGGACTGAGCCCAGCAATTCCCCTGCACAGGAGGCACAACTTGTGCCCTGGGCAGTGCCCAGCCCTGAGCAGAGCCCAGAGAGGCTGGGGAGTCTCTCCCTGGGGATATTCTGAATGTCCACAGTCCTTCCAAATGATTCCCCAAACAATCCCTGCTTATTTGAAATACGCCTTCCAGGAAAACATCCTGTGCTGTAGAACAGAAGTGAAGACTCCACCTGGTTGGGTTTCTCAGAGCCATTCTCCTGTGCAAGGGGAAGTTTCCATGCAGAAAAAAATTATTATTCTCATTAGGAAGGGAATTCAGTAAAAAAGGCAAGCCCCTGGGCAAACCAGATGCAAAAGTCGCCAGTAACAGGGGAAAAAATCTCTGGGTTTGAACTTTCAACAGAGAGAGACTTTTCACCAGGAATTGTTGTCATAGGACAAGGAGTAATGGGACTGATCTACCTGTGTGGTACTTAGACATCTGAGTTGCTTAAAATCAGAGCAAAATAAATCTTAACTACTTACATAGCATTACTGAAGCATCCTGCTTAGAAAACTATCCTTAAAAAACCCCAAGAAAGTAGTTAAGCATTTTAGTAGTTAAGCACAAAATTAAGATCTAGATAGTTTTCAGTTTTCTAAAGCTCAAAAAAAAAAATTGTCTTATTTAACTCTGTGTAATTTTCAAATATTGTAAAGTCTTTTTGAATACAAAGGAGAAGACAGACCTTTTTATCTTTAAAGGGGAAAAATCATGAATAATTTCAAGTAAAAAGTCAGTTCTAGCACTCTGGGATCTTGCTAATGCATTGTAAGCAGAAAAAAATGCTGAAATTGGATAAATAAATTATTTGTTATAAATTATTTGCAGGGAATGGTGCATCTTCTAGTTACCTGTCTATCTTGCTGTCTTGCATTTATAATGACTTTTTTTCTGCTTTTGCTGCTGCAGGACCTCTTCCTTTTGTGAGGGTTTGTTATGGTTTCTCAATCAGGTGAAGATAAATAATTTGGACATATTATGTTCCAATTACAGAATGAGAAACCACATGAAAGACATTTCCCACAAAAACAAATGAGAAAGTTGGTCATTTGCTCAATTTCCAATAGGAGGAGATGTTAACATGCCTGAGAGCTGAATTTCTATTGGAACATTCATGAAATGTTCAGTTTCCTCCATTTTTAGTCAGGATAAATTAAGGAGGTTCAGGTTGTTGAGCTTTTCACATTTATGTCTGATGTCCAGCCCTGATTATTTCAGCTCAGTTGTTGATATTTCTCTGTGAGATGCTTGTGTTTGTGATTTTGTGTGTTCTTGGAGTGAAGGCTGGGCTGGAAGGAGAGGAAACACCTCAGTTCAGTTTAACTCTGGGCAGAAATCCATCCACGTGCTGAGCTTCAGTTCCCAGAATCAATCAGTGGCAAATACAAAGTATTTACCACTTTTCCTACAGGATATTTCATAAGACCACAGATAAAAGTTCTCTAAGAGTCAACCTGCTCAAACAGAAGTGCAAAACAGCCACAATATTCTGCTTAGAAAAGGATGTTTGACAAAAAAAAAAAATTCTTTGGTAGGGAAAAAAATATAGAATGGCTAAAAAAAAATTGGTAGAAAAGTCTGATTCTTTTCTAATTGTATTTTTCCAAGCAACTGTCGGTAAATCTCTTTACACACCAGCAGAACATTTTAAATACATAATGGATAGAGGCACAGAGAAAAGAGAGGAACATGCAGTCCCATTCCTGAGAAAATTCCCTTAAATACGGACAATACCTGAAAATTTAATGAATTCAGACTCATCTTGGAGTTTTAACACCACAAATGCTCTTCAGGAGTGTAATGAATCACCCCACAAACACAGGAGCACTGCTCTGGTGGATTTGGGAGGGGAAGGAGGACACAGCTTTTCGATCAGACTAATGGCTTGGAAGTAGCTTCAGGAGGAGTGCTGGTAATCGCATTTGATGGTCGGAATTGATGGCTGATGGCTTGTAAAGGGCAAAGCACTGGAGTGGTTTCAGGGGGCTTTTAATAATGCTTAGCAAATGATCAGGCTGCACACTCAATCGCTTTGCAGATGCCAATATTCTTTCCCCCCTCCTTTCCCCAGTAAGTGTAAAGCATTGGAAAAAAAAAAAAATCTCAAAAGAAATCACAGAATCACAGACTTAGTGGATAATCCCAGTGCCCAGAAGAAACAAAAAGTCAGATTTAAGGAATAAACTCGATCTAGACAAGGAGTAATTGTAATTTTTGATTTGAGATTTGAATGCTACATATGGATTCTTCCAGAGTCTGATTCTGTTTATAATTGCATGCTAAATCCTAATTCATGACTAATAATAAAGATGATACAATCAAAGGAATTTTTCTCACAGAAGGGTGTTGAGGAACTGGCTTCAATTTCTGCCTCTTGTCTGTGGGTACAGTATTTGCAAGATTTTTTTGTATCCTTGTCCTGTAGTGGCAGGTGGTACAGCTTGTGGACATCCATCAGCACTTAAAAGGATCCACACCCTCTCTCTTCTCTCTCCTGAGATCTGGAAGGAGCTTTTTCTCTTTTTCTATTCAGTTGCAAAACTTCCTGAAGTAGCTGGAAAAATCAGACTGAACTAGGTCAGTGGCTTCTCCAGAAGGTCCAAGGTCAAGAGTAGTTAAAATATTAATGACTTCTGAATGCCTCTGCTTCAGGATGACTTTGTAATACCCCAAACAAGATTTTTAGAAGTCCTTATGCTCAACAGGATAACAGTTAATGCTGTGCATTATGACTATTTCGTAGTTTGCTTTGCTCTCATAGTCTTAGTTTTAACTTTTTTAGGTTTCCTGTTGCCAGGAGCAACGTAAGAGAGATTTGCAGGTACTTTATGACCTGTAGAGGATGGTTTTGGGAACTCCCAGCACAAAGAATGTTTGGGGTTTTATATAACAGGCAATAACATTTTCATTTCTAATATTCAGGATTTTCTAAGTGATGGCAAACTGGAGCATTGTCTTTGAGTGAGGTCTGGTGTTCACCCACCTGTGAACAGTCGTGCTCATTTTCTGTCTTTAAAATCAGCAGGAGATGACTGAGTTGTCCCCAGTTTATTTAGAGGATGGACTGCTGGGACATCACATATTAATTCTGTCCAGAACCTTATAGGATTTAAATCTTTTTATGATCATCCATTTTGCATATTTTTCAGCTTTGTTCTGATGATGATCCTGAGAGTGAAGGAGTGCCTTCTTCCAAAGGCAAGACCTCCTGTAGATTCCCTGGGTTCACTGTGGATTTCAGTTCTAAGGGAAATGATTGTGAATATTTTTGTGGGTGTGAGACAAAACCATCCAATATTGTCCAGGAATCCATTATGAAACTTCAGAATCACCCATGCCAGCTCCTGGTGTTACTGGTTTGTCTGGATAAATATGATATTATTTTACACATGCTCTATGTCTCTGCAGCTCCAAGAAAGCTTGAATAACCAACCTGTGTTTTGTTGCATTTGTGTTTTCCTGAGATTCACACTGATGTTTAGGTGATGAGATTCATTCATTTCTGCTTCATGAAGTGTTCGGCTGCATTTCCAGCAATGCAGTGACATCAGTCATTACTAACCAAAATCTCCTGTACTAAGAGCAGTGAGCAGCAGAAATATTGCGGTGGTTCTTTTTTTTTTTTTTTCAGTGACACTGTGACAAAAATAACCAGAATATTCAAGGTGTAAATTGAAAAAAAAAAAAAAAA
>VWZU01010258.1:340932-410527 GCA_013397095.1 Sterrhoptilus dennistouni
TTTTTTTTTTTTCCTAAAGAACCTTTTAGACTGTTTTGACCTCCCTCATTTCTGCTTGGAATTTACCAAAGAGTTCCTGTATCCAGTTTGTAATTTCTGCATAAACTGGGATATTTTTTGTGAATATCCTGTTGCTTGAATTTCCCATCTTCTGCCTCTGCTCAATGAATTCTGTTTTTACCTTCTGATAGGGTATGAAGATATAAACTGACCTGATAATTTAAAAGCCTTCTCCCTTATCTTTCAGGCCATTGTTATTTCTCTTTATCAGCTCCTTTTTCATAACTGGAAGTCTTTGTCTCCTTAGACCAGCATTTTAAAATTGGGCTTCCATCTCTTCAGTAGTTTCTGCAGCTCTTCCTTGAACCTGCCAAATTCTCAATAGAATTTCAGTCAAGTGACATTTTATTTTTTTCATATTTATTTTTTTCCCAGTTTCTTTGGTGGAAAATGTTTCCATAAACAGAGCAGAGAAATCTGCCCAGTTATGGAATGCTCAGATCTGCTTTTCTGAACTAAAATGTGAATTTTTTGCCACTTCTCTCTTGCAGAGTTTAGTTCCTCCTTCAGCTTCTTGTGTGTGAATGATTTTTCCTGCTGTTAACTTTAATTCATATATTATACATCTCATCCATAATTTATCATAAAGAAGGACCTTCTATTATTTATCACCCACATGATGGGGACATGCATGTGCACACATGCATATATAGGATATTTTCCTACATAAAAATAAAGATTAATGTATAAATATTTAACAGAGGTTATAGTCTAAGGAAATATTGCTCCTAAAAGTGTTGGAAAATACTTTTTTCAGCAACCCTAATATATACCACAGGGTACAGTCTGGTAAGAAACGGCTGATGCCTGTCCACAGAGTATTATTTGTTTGAAAGGAGGAATTAAGGTAATTTAAAATTTTAGCATCTTACCCTGATTTCTTCTTCAAAACTTAATGTCTTTTAAGAGCCAGTGTTGACCTTACACATAAGTCATATTTTATAGAGACAGGTTTCCTCCTGTAATTAAGCACTGGAGACACTTTCAGTTCTGTAGACCATGAGCTGGGATTAGAACACAGTGAAATGATCAGGACTGCCCTGAACTATCAGACTCTTTCATTTCAGTGGTGTCTGCTGATCAGAAGATGAGTTATCAAACAAACTTTGAAATACTCCCTCCTTAGTCAGTCAGTCTTTCCATACAGAGTGAAACTCCTTGAGAATTTTGTCAGAATAAGGGGAGTGAGACGCTTGGCTCTCATTTTTGATTAATCACAGAGATTCTCAGTTTCCCAAGGTGCAGTTCACCATTGTAACCAGAGTTCACTGCAGCAAATACTCCTCAAAACACAGAAACAGCATTTAAATACACATTTACAGGCCTTGGGCAGCTTGAAATGGTGATTTTTTTTCCTTCACTTATTCAAAACATTTTAGCAACCAGAAATTATTGGACACCCAGTCTTTCTGTCATTCAAGTGTGGAGAATGAGTTAAACAAAGATTTATTGTGCTACCTGTACTTGAGGGCTGCTGAGAAAGCTGCATCTGAGTTAAAGACAATGCTGAAGTCGTGCATGTTGGCATATTCTGTCCCTATTAAAAATAAATGCAGATTATGTTTGAGACGCTGTTCATGGTGTGACTTGGCTCTGAATATTCAAGTGTCTGCAGTTTCTTTAAGTGGGAAATTGGTCTGTGAAAAGTTAGCTTAAAAATGTCTCAGAAATTAAGTGAGAAAGGTGTTGGGGTTTGATTTTTTAGGGTTTGGGGTTGTTTTTTTTTTTGCAGGGGGTGGTGGGTTTTTAGGGGGGTTTAGGGCTTTCTTTGGTTTGGTTTGGATCTTTTTGGTTTTTGGATTTTGCTTTTTTGGTTTGGCCAGGTTTCTTTTTTTGGGTGTTGGGGTGTTTATTTTGGTTTGGTTTGTTTTGGGGTTTTTTTGGGTTTTTTTGGGGTTTTTTTGTGGTAGGAAGAAGTTAATTAGTGAATAACTCTTACCTTTGCTGATGCCACTTTCTTTTCCCATCCTTGGTTTTTTTTATTATTTTTTTGACAGCTGCATCTACATAATAGAAATTAAAGTATGTTTTAATAAAGACTAGAGTCTTGGAGCACAGAGTCCTATTCACCCCAGTGAGATCAGGGCTCTCTTTCCCCACCTTCCATCTCATGGAGGGCACATCCTGCAGGTTCTGCCACAGAGCAAGAGACAACCAGGTAATAGGAAAAGAAGCATAGCAGAGTTCCAGCTTTAATATCTCATTTTGAAAGATTAGGTGAAGGCAAGTCGATGTAACAGGTTGGCCACACAATCAAATCACATCCAACCATTCACAATTAATTATTCAAGCTTTTCTTTGTGCCCTTGTCAGTTTGAACAGAGGAGCTGTCAGCTGTTGAGTCTTTATTGAAGACCAGCCTTAGATCGTTATTATTGAGCTGCCCCTGACCAGGCTCCAGGGCCAGAGCTCCTGTCAGACAGAAAAAAGAAATTAAACACGGTGTATTGACTTTTGCATCTTTGGGATATTATTTATTTCTTTATTTCTCCCCCTTATCTTCCCTGGTCTTTGCTCTGCTTTGTACGACGCTCCCTTTTCAGAACTAAAAAAAAAAGTCCAGGAGGTTCAATTTACAGGGATTGCATGTGTGTTCCACCTTTTTAATGGAAATGCTCCAGGGAGGGAGGTAGTGTGTCCTGACCACGGACATGGTGTAGAATGCAAATCCTCAGGTCAGTGATACAGACTCTTGGGGCTCTGCCTAAGAGGATTGGAGTGAAGGAAAAAAAATTGGCTTTCTCCCAAGAGATAAAGACTGTGAACTATGAAAGCAATAATGTTGACCCAAATAACAGTTGCTCGAGAGATTGAACCAATGCAGAATTTGCTTAGAATAAATGCCATACAGCTGTCAGATTTTGCCACGTTAATTTTCTCTTTTTTTTAAGATTCATTTGTGTCTGTTCACATCCCTAAGCCATTGACTGCATAAAAAGAGTATACCCAGATTAAAGCTGAGTATCAGGAAAAGAGAAGAAAAGTAGTTTTAGTTCAGAGCTTTCTTCTTCATTACTTTTCCACTGCCTAGTTTTGAAAAATAGGGATAATTATTTTTAAATGTTCTTATCTAAGTGACACCAGCATTTTTTGAATGCTCATGTAAAGCATCAAAACTCTGCTGTGTTTTCTCAGGAGAAAGAAGTACATCGAAGCAAATTGGGTGAATATCCTTACTTTAGATTAATTTGTGCAAAAAGGAGTACTTCTTACAGACCTTATGCATTGGAAGCACCACTGGCAGAGAGTCACATCCCTTTTTAGGGAGCTGACAAGCATAAATAAGAAGAGCAGACTACTGGTACATCATTTAAAATCCCTTTGAGCCCTTTGTGCTTAAACAAGACACACACGTTTGGTTCGCAGATTTCATAGTGATCCTCTCCTTTAAGGTGTATTTTACGTCCTTGTGGTAATCATAAAATGGTTTGAGTTGGAAAGGATCTGAAAGATCGTCTCAATCCACCCCCTGCCATGGGCAGGGACACCTCCCACTATCCCAGGCTGCTCCAAGCCCCAATGTCCAACCTGGCCTTGGGCACTGCCAGGGAACCAGGGGCAGCCACAGCAAATCTCGGCACCCTGTGCCAGGGCCTCAACACCCTCACAGGGAACAATTTCTTCATTATATCGAATCTAAATTTCCCCTCTTTCACTTTGAGCCCATCCCTCCTTGTCCTGTCACTCCAGTTCCTGATGAATTGCTCCTCTCCAGGTTTCTTGTAGCTCCTTCAGACACATGAAGGTTCTGTGAGGTCTCGAAAGAACCTTCTCTTTTCCAGGCTTATCAGCCCCAGCTTTCCCATCCTCTCTCCATCGGGAAGGTGCCCCAGTCCCCTTATCAACCCCTTATCAACCTCATGGCCTCCTCTGGACTTTCTCCAACAGTTCCACATCCTTCTGATGTTGGGACATCAGAAAGGTGGGATCTCATGAGAGCAAAGAGGAGAATCCCCTCCCTGGACCTGCTGCCCACAGTGTTTTGGATGATCCTGGTGGTGGTTCCATGCACAGTTTTGGCCATTGTTCTCCATCTCCATGATGTGCCATGATGCCTTAAGTTAAAGCTTATATGATTTTCAGATTCTGTGCTGCCCAGGGGTGCAGTTCTGAGCCTCATATTTAGTGTTAGTCAGCTCTTTACAGAGTAGGGAGACAAAATGAATCCTTTTCTTCCTGAAGACCAAGGACAACTTTCAGCCCAAAAGCACAAACAATGGTGGACTGAAGGGAGGACTAAGGAGGATGGGACCTCTCAACCTGAAGTTGTAATTGGATAATAAACCCCAATATGCAAATGGACCAAAACTTATAAAAATGTAAGACCTTGTGACCTGTCATCCATTTTGTGACCATTCTTAGTCCACCCTGGGTGTAGCCCTGGTCAGGGTCTTGTCCTGCCCAAGGTGTATCCTAAAGGCCTTTTAATAAATACCTACTTGTTGGAATTCTGGAAACTTAGATTTTAGGATTTTAGTATATAGTAATGTCTGTGGGGCAAGATGGAGGATTTTGGGTGTTGTCTGAGTCCTTCTTCTTCACCTTCTTCTTCCTTCTTCATGGGTTGGGTGGCTTTCTGTAATTGGGTGAAAAAGGTCCACACTGTGGGCCTTGAGTGGTCATTAATGGGTCAGAAATATAAATAATATAGGTGTCACCTTGTTATTGGGTAATTACCACTTAAATAACCTTGGAAAGAGTCAGAGATACTCTGGGTCAGAAATATAAATAATATGGGTGTCGCCTTGTTATGGGGTAATTACCAGTTAAATACCCGTGGAAAGAGTCAGTGGTGCTCCATTTTACCTCATTTCTCTAATTTGCTAGTTAGAGCTCATGGCTCTTGAGTCTGTAAATAGATAAGAAATAATAAACATCCAAGTCAGAACTCAAAAACTGCATCTCCCGTGTTTCAATCTCAGCTTTGGCAGTAGCTGAAAACAAGCCAAACCCCCATCACCTTTTATTCTCCATCTCTGTGCAGTCTCTGTTTCAGGTCAGCCTTCCCAGAGGATGTGGATGTCCCCGATTCCTGCTGGGAATGCTGCTCTGCATGCCTTGGGTGGCTGCAGTGTGCTGCACACGTGGGGGCTTTTCTGTCAGGTCCATCCTGTTCAGACAAACTGGTGCTGCTTGCAGCTTCTGAGATTGCAAGAGATGTCACTGGTATGGATCTTCACGTGGAAATGTCATTAATGTGGTCAAGGCCACCTGTGCTGATGTCACACGGTGCTGGCAAGGTCACCCTGTGGCTCAGCACGTTCTTTAATGGGCTGTGGAGATGAGGAAAGAGAGTTTGACTGGGGAAGGAAGTTGTCAGGGGGCAGGTCTGTGTCTGCTTGGGTGTATTTGTTTGGTTGGGTTTTATAACCTAGTGCTGTGCTTCCTGAAAAAAATAAGTTCTAAAAGTGGAAAAAAATGCTTTGTGTGACTTTCAAAAGGGTTTTGTGAGCATTTCAAAAAATGCTTTCAGTGACTTATGCCTAAAGTCCCATATGTAGAATATGAATTTGCAGTACGGTTTTTTTTTTTCCTAAAACACCTCTTTTTCCTTAACATTCACCATTTAAAAGACACAACAGAACACATTATAGACTCTGGCTGCTTAACAAATGCTGCAATGCAACCCTAAAACAAATCTAAGCGTTAACAAAATAGATGCTTTAAACCATTTTTTAGGGCTAATTGCATCTGTAAGTACAGGGAAAGCTCAGGAAAAGCAGAAAAATGTTTAACACAGCTCGCCTGAAACATTAATCTGGCCAAAGGCTGTATTTTAAAAGCAATTTATTCTGAGGTCTTCACAGAAAATGAGCACTGGTGCAAACAAAACATGTCCAGCCCACTGGTGAACACTCTGACAGTGGAAAGAGAACAACAATAATAATATTTAACTCGTTCAGAGAGATTTGCACATCCAAACTGTGCCCTTGCTGTGCACCTCCAGAAGGGATTGAATCCAATCTGGCAGGTTTTCATGTGAAATGAGGGGTGTGCAAGGATGTTTGGATGCTCAAAATCCAGAACTGGGATTCCCAAATCTGCCTCAAACTCACAAGATAAAGTTAGGCAAATCAATTTGCTTCACTGTGCCTCAATTTCCCAATCCAATAGAAATTGGCAAATGATAAAAATTATCTTAGGAATGTATTTGGGCATGTTTGCATAATCATCCTGATATTTGGACAGGCTTCCAAGTCATGATTCTCTGAGCAGTTCAGAGAAGGAAATAAAAAAAACCTTAAAATAGATTTATTCTAAAGGACGGATGCTTGTTTTGTTTATAATGATATTTTCTTTGTGCTTCCAGTCTAAGGAAAGTAATAGCACAGAATCACAGTAATCTTTATGAGATGATATGGAATTACACATCCTTCCTAGTTTTACCTCACATAGATCTTTGAAATGAAGTTGGATTGAAATATCCCATAATCTTGAGTTGATGCTCAGCATAAATCACACTGTGAATTTACTCCCTGCTGAGAAGTTATATTTACTGAACCCTTTTCATTGTTATAAAGTTAGTTTGACAAAGATGTCAGCAAACAGAAAATAAATAGTGTGAAAACCACATCTGTTCACTCTGCTACAACATAACTCTCCTTCAAAGTGTTTCTGTTTATTGAGAAGTTGCAAGAATTATAAAACTTTGTAACCTATAATAAATGAGGTCTGCTAAATCCCCGCATGCCAATGGAACTCAGCCTGCAAACAGATTCTCAGGAATTGCATGCAGCTATTTCAATTTTAAATCAGTGTGCGTTATGTTTTTCCTCCAGCAATGTTGGAAATACCTGTGACTTGTGTAATATTTAAATGCTGTTTTTCTAATATTCCATTAGGGAATATTTTCATTGGATCATGAATGGCAGGAGTGTTGTTTATTTTAAGGTAGAATAGAAATAGAAATAGAAATAGAAATAGAAATAGAAATAGAAATAGAAATAGAAATAGAAATAGAAATAGAAATAGAAATAGAAATGTCTTTAGATACTTCTGCTCTTACTATTGTTATTTTTTCTGTTTTAAACACTGCTTCATCAGTTGTTCTGAAGCAACACTGTGTACAAATGGTTTTGTGTGTTTCCATAATCAGGGAAATGTGTACTGAGTCACAAAATATGGGGATAACTCACCAGGAGACAATTCTCTTTTAAAAATGGCAGGTGTGTGAGTGGTAATGAGAGCTGAATGGTTAAATACACAAAATACACAACGTGGAGCTCTGTGCCTGTGTGAAGAGAAATAAGGTCTCATCATATAACATAGCTGGTTATGTTGAGAATTAAAATTATTGTGTATGAGAGAGAGAAAAGTAGAGGAAAAATTGTTATAGTAAGGGGAAATTTAAAAAATATTTTAATTTCTATAGAGCTGTTGAAAAGGAACACCAAAGACTCAACACTACTGTATTGTTCAAAAAGATAGAAATGTACATCATTAGCAGGTTTTTTTCTTCATTTTAAAAATTATTCACTGAACATGGAATTCTTTTCCCAGTAGACTGGCCAAGAGTCTCCAGGGGAAATTATTTATTTTATTTCTAATTCCTAGTGGAGCTGCTTCCTCCCACAGTGAACATTCTGAATATTTTTTTTTATCCAAACATAGGTTTACTTTTTCAAATTGAGCGAGGAAGACATTAATTCCTTCTCGTGTCATTACCACAACACCAAATTAACCTGTTTCACTTTCCCTCATTTTCCACTCTCAAAATAAAAATACCTCACTACAATTTACCACGTGAGGCTTTGTCTCTGCTACTCCACATGCTTTAGATAAAAATTCTGACTGCTCAGGTGTTTTGGGAAGCTTTGAATAGATCTTTTCATGGAAGGGAGTGGCTGCTGTGATAAATTTCCCATAAAAACTGTTCCTTCAGGTTGAGATGCTCCCATTACCTTCACAGTTACCTGCAGAATAAATGTGGTTGAACCTGTGGGGCCAGAGAGCTGCAGCTGCTGGAATTTCTGTGGGATGAAATTGGTTGTTTGCACCCAGTCAAAAAACAATTCTGCTGCTGTTGGAATTCTGTGTCTGCAGGGCTGTGACTTATTCGGATCATGTTGTCCATAACACTTTATATTCTGGAAATACAATGACTTCAAAGCTCCAAAACTATTAAAGGTGCACATTTGATGGTGGTGACATAAAGCAGCTGCTGTTCAGGCCAGAGGAGATGGAGGTTTTCTCTTTAATTATGAGCTTGTGTTTAAATTTACAGGGGAGATGGGTTGTGGTCCTTGATGATACAAAGAGCAGAGAATTATTTTATTTGTGCTAAGCCACTGGTCAGCTCCAGGCTACTTATTTATGTGGGATGCACCAGTAAAAGCCTGAGGAAGATTTTAATCCTCCAGACAGCTCCACATATCATGGGCAAAGTTGAATCCTCTTTAATCAGAGCCCCTAAAACTAGCTGGTGATTTAAAATTATCTGCTTGCTCCCCAGCTGAAATGAGGAAAGCAGCTTCTACAGCAACGTATGCAAGCACTCAAATCATCTAAAACTGAGGCATTAAAGATTATGGCAGTTTTATTCAATATCCTGGAGGATGACAGTTAACAACAGCAGGTAGAGAGCTGTAGCTGCTTGTGCCTCATAAATTCATCAAAGATTAAGAGGGGGAACAATTAAAGAAAAACATTGTGTGATCAGTCAGGTCTATACTATTTAATAATAAAATTTAATCATAAAATTAACCAAACCTGGTCTGTGTACACAAAAGCACAACTCCTGCATCGTTACGCCTTATCTGAAAAAAAACCAAAAAAAGAAAACACAATCAAAACAAGCAAATATGTTTATTCCTCCTTTATAAAACTTGAAGATTGCATATATAGCATAAGTGGAATTGGTGTGGACAGTTGGCATGAAATACATTTTTGCAGTCTCGGAAACACAGATAGTGCAACAAAATATGTTCTGATTTGGGTAATTTACAGTCTCTTTTTTAAAATGGCCAAACTCATTCAGAAAATTATAGCACTGCACATAAAAGAGGATAATGTCTTTCCTTACACTGAGATTACAGAAGCACAAATAAACCATTGAGTTTAGAGCAGCTAAAACCAGGAATGCAGCTGACACCAGCAGTCAGGACCTGCCTGATTTTGGACCACGAGGCTCAGGCCTCATCCTGTCTCAATGAGAAACCAATAGGGAACCACAACTCTTGTTCCTACTCAAAGCCACTATTGACTCAGCAGATGATCTCTCTCAGCTCAATTTACAAAGCCAAAACTGCAACTTTATTTGGTTTAGTCCCCACTTCCCTTCCCTTCCCTTCCTTTTCCTTCCCTTCATTTTTCTTCATTTTCTTTCTTTATTTCCTTTTCTCTCTTTCTGTTTCCTTTTGTCTCCCACTTGTGTTCACTTTGTGGTTCTATAGGCAAGAAATGTGCAGCTTTGTTGTCTCAGGTAGCAATAATTCATGCAAAACATCAAAGGAAATCTGGAGAACCACAGGTATGGCAAAATCCCCATTTATAAAACAGAGAGACATTTTGCAGTGGAGCAAACACCATGGCATCAGAATTTCTCTAGATCCATTTTCTTTGAAAAGATGCAGAAGGACATTGCTGGTCCGTGATATCCCTTAGAGACAGAGATGCCAAAATAACAGCTTTTTCTTTTACTATTTTTTTTTACTCTTTTCCCCTTTAATCTTTGAAGAATCAAGTGGGAAATATTCCATTTCTTTGCTTGGCATTTTAGAGCCATGGTGATGGTGGCTGGGTTTGGCCTCCCACACTTTGAGCAGCTCCGAATTCCACTGACAAGGAACAGATTTATTTACAATAAACCCTGATTCAGACTGAGCTGACACCAAAACAGGTGCTTCTATCCCTAATTGAGGAAGAGGAGGTGAGTGAGGGTAAAGAATGATGATAATAATTAAAAATGTCTTAATTTTGAGCTGTCAGTTTTGCCCAAGTTGTGAATCCATCTCTGTTACAGCTGGAACCACATCAGGTCATAGGACTGGAAATATTAATGAATGTCCTTAGCTCTCTGCAGAGAGATAATCTCAGTTATTCTTTATGAGGTCTAAACAGGTTTTGTGTCTAAATAAAATAGAAAACATCTCATGTAAGGTTGCTGACTTGTTTTATAAAATCTCAGATTTAATTCTGGGGGTGGGGAAAGTCCATTGCAACAGAAGGGAAAGGGGAAACCAACTGCTTTGGAACTGAAGAAAACTTCAGACCTGCAATCTTGGCTTTGTGATAAGACACATTTCTGTGAGCTTTGGGGAGCCTGGAGTTACAGACCAAATATCACAGCAGCCTCCCTCACTTTGGACAACACTTCCTATGGATTTTATGGCTTTTTCTTTCCTTGTGCAAGGAAAAAATGGGAATATCAAATACCTTAACTCCTCATGAGTAAAATCGTACTGTGGTGGCACTTCAAGAGCTTTGCCACTGGTTTTTTTTTTCCCAGGAAATGAGTCATGATGTCCTCTCAAGGTATCTCTGAGTACTTTGAGTGAATGATCCTTGGAAAAGTGAAATCCTTGCCTTTCCCTCCACATTTCCTTTCCTCATCTAACTTTTGGGCTGGGTATCAAAAGGGCTGTGTCAAAAGTCACAGGGCTGTGACTGCAGGGCACAGTTTAAGCAGGTTCTAGCACATTCCCCATGCCCTGAGCAGCAAACTCGTTTGTTTGAGGATGATGTTGCAGCAGTGCTACAAAACTGAGTTACGGGTTTCTGTCCCTTTTGGCTCTGTGGGGAGTTCTCTCCCCTTCCATGCACAGGTCACACTGAAAACTTGCTTAGCAGAAGCGTTTCTATCCAGTGGAGGTGACAAGTACCACTGGCAGGAGTTTATTTGTTCTGTGTTACCATTTGGCACACGATTAGAACAGCCATCTGTTCTCTTAATTTCGATCAACCCAATTTAGGCTGCAATAACACAACGCCGTTAGATGTGCTTCCAACAAACGAAAAAAAAATCAAATATGATTTTTTAAATCATCTTGAGGGTAACATTACCCCTATTTAAAGACTACCAGTGTGCTGGGGGGAAAAGGGCATGATTAAAGAATAATTAACAATGTGATTTTAAAATATTCTCATTTTCCTGCAAGAATATGATGCGCTAATTCGACAGGAAAGTGCTCACATTTCCCTATGAATTATACATGAGAACAATCTCACATAGGAAACCTAAACAGAATTTTATTTTAATCTCTAATATTATGCAGTCTAATGGAAAACATTAAAACCTTACATAAGAGCAATTTCATAACTGCTAATGTGACCTCACTTGGAGAAACGAACACATGATCTGCTAACGCCACTCAAATTTAAAGAAGTCAGTAGGTTATTTAGGGCACTGGTCAGTAAAACCAGGGGTGTGTTTCAAAAATGTTGTAGGTTTTGGGGTCTTGGTCAAGCCTAGACATGACCCAGTTTCCTCCACCTCTTCCTTGTTTGTTTTCTTTAGGACAGTGAGACCCATATATTTGGGGTCCATCTCCTTACCTTGTTTGCTGACATCTCAGATGAAGACATGAACTTAGAGTTTCAATTAGGGAAAGCTGCTGGCAAAATATGCCAACAGTTAAAATATTGGTGTGATGGAAAAAGGTGACACAGCTTGGTGACTTGTGTTGAAGGGGTTTGATTTGAAAACTGAGGTTTTCATGCCAATAATTCCAGTTTTAGGACAGTCAGGTGATAGGTCCCATCTACAGGAGGAGGGAAAAATCCCTAAATCCATGACTCTGAAAATGACATCACAATTTGCCATGATTGGTTCAATTACTGGATATGTAGAGGAAAATGGTGACATTTTGCATTCACTACAAGGAGAACCAGAAATTTCAGAGCTGAATTTATGTGCATGATCCAAGCTTGAAAAGGAACTTCAAAAAGTTGTTAAGGTGTTGAGTGAAAAACTACAGGACTATTTCAAGATATGAATAATTCACAGTAAATGATTTAGGAAGTTCAATCTGTATAACTAATTAAGGAGAAAGATGGTATAAGAGGTAATTTCCTCGTGTTCTGTAAGGACTTAAATGGGCAGAAGATTTCTGGCTGCAGAGGAAATCTTTAATGAAGGCACGGTAAGATCCAATAACTGGGGCAAAGGCAGGTGGACCCAAACAATACACTAATTTTCAAAAGCAAGAATAATTGGAATAATTTACCCAGGGCTATCACATGCTCTCCACTTACAAGAAATCTTTAATCATGACTAATGTCTTTTTAAAATACCTTTAGTGTAACCTCCAGATATGGACGTGGGCAGGGGTTAATGGCAAAAGGATGGAAGGTGAAAATAAATGATTCTAATGGTCTTTCTAGTCCTTGGATCTATATATTTTCTTTTCAGTCTCACCATGAGGCAAAATTATGTATTATATTGGATGTTGGGGAAAGAGTTATGGGTTCCACTCCCTGGTTTTCCACTGACTTGTTTGAATTGTATGAATCCACCTCTGAGAGCTTCTCTGTAAAGAATTTAAATTTTCCTAAAATCATAGAATGCTTTGCTTGGAAGGGGACCTTAAAGGACATCTAATTCAAACTCCCTGCCATGGGCAGGGACATCTTCCACTAGGCCAGCTTGCTCAGAGCCCCATCTGTCCTGGTTTAAATTCTACTTTAAAGTTTAAATACTGTGTTAAATGGTAATGTATTACTATGCTTGCCCACACTACCAAGGCAAGAGATAGTGAGGGTTCCTGGAAGCCTTTGAAGTCTTTGAATCAGACACATATTCCAGATATTGAACCAAGTTTTCAAAGGCATCAAGCATTGAAAGCCAAAAGAAATTTCAATGTCTCTGAAAATCAGATGCTGAAATTATTATAATCAAGTATTCAAGGCATTAATACAAACACTGCCGAGGAGGAATAATAAATGGGAATTATGAGCTATATTTTGACAGTGGATTTTTTTTAATTGTTGTGAAGGAGGCTTCTCTGTCTTCCTCTCTTGAAGCCTGCTTACAGCCAAACAAACAAAAAGCTTCAGTAGTTCTGAAAGGATTTTTCACTTTAGGAAAAGAAATCTTTATTTGGCATATTAAGCAGGTGAGTCAAACAAATTAGACTTCGTTAGAGCAAAGCAGGGGCGATTAAATGAAATGTGCCTGAAGAAGAAAGCCTTCCCCTGGATCAACAGGGCAGTGGGAGCTTGTCTGTCCCATCCTGGTGCTTTTCTAAACACTTTTTGAAGTACAGAAGGCAGAACACTCAACACTTCAAGCTTTGTCACAGCTGACAGCCTGTCGGGTTTAATGAAAATGCTCTCAGTTTAGAAGATGACAGAAATTACATGCATTTCCCCTTTTATTTCTCTGTCATCTTTTTCTGTCTCGCGTCTCTGCAGGAGAAGGAGGGGTTGGTTATTAAAAGCATTACATAAGTATGCAAAATATGTTAAGAAGAAAAGAGGGAAAAAAAGGAAAATGTTTCGCCCTGCAATTACACACAATGTCTGTTGGTGGGAAATGTGGGATAACATCTGATGTGTGGCAATAACTATTTACTTTCAGCTATCTTTGAAGAGGGTGAGGGAAAAATCTCCAGATAATGCTTTAAGTGAAGGTTTTATTGTACAATTGCCTGAGTAATTTCCAACAGGAAGATGATCTAAGCAGTGTTAGATAGCTTGAGTGTGTTCATAACTTCTCCAGAAAATACAGCAAGATAACACTGAGCAATTTTATGGCTCTGCAAAGCTTTCACATTCCTCTTTTATTAAGTGGCAGGCTTTTAATAAGTGTGTCTGCTCTCACCGAGCCAAAAGTGTAACTGCAGCTGAGGAAACTCACTGCCAGGGCTGAGCAGGGAAGGCTTCACCTGCAAGTGTCAGTCAGTACTACAAGGTCTGGAAATAGCCCACAAAATCCATTAAATTCATCACCCAGCCACCCCACATCCAAAATTCACACCCCACTTATGATTCCAGAACTGCTTGCTAGAGAGTTTAAAAGGGAAGCTCTGAGTTTGATCTTCTCACTTAATTTCTGTGGCAGTTTTGTTCATGCTTATCCTGAGCAGAGAGACAAATTCAATTACTAACAGTGCCCTGTGTAGACCATCTCTCAAAACTGTGCAGAGCAGCTGAAAATAGTGAGGGCTGTGGAAGAGCACAGAGGAAGGAATTTATATTTTTAAACTTTCGCCACGTTTGTGTGATCTTAAACTTGGGCACACTGGTAGTGTCCAAAGCTGGGAAATGGAATCATGGAGAAACGGAATTATGAAGAGAAATGGAATTATGTGTATTTAGCAAAGGTGAAAATGGACCCCAGAAATAGAAAGCTACAGGAAGCCTTCACATGCACAAGGGTCACATTTCTGCTTCTCAGCTGTTCAGGCTCCACTCACTTGACACAAATTTATAGTATGTGCAGATTTCCTGCAGGGACCAAAACAGTCCCAACCATCCCATTAACACCTTTTTATCTATTCCTGGGCCTGGGATGTGGTTGCAGCCTCTCCACTGTCATCCACCCCGGCAGGGTTTGGTACCACAGTCACATCCCAGCAGGAAAAACCTGATTTAAGCCCTGCCTGGGCTGCAGAGGGAGTGTGTGCAGGGAGCAGGCAGGGCTGGGGGGATTGCTGTGGGCAGGCTGAACCCTCTGAATGCAGAGCTGGTTGATGCTCAGGCAGCTGGAAACAAAAGCAAGGCAGGGTTGTCTTTGCTGCATCCCCCAAGTCAAGCCTTTAAATGTGATTTCCATCTCCTGAAGCTGTCATTTTGTGCTGCCCACGGAGCATAAGGGAGAAAACTGCGCCTCAGTTGAGTGTAGTTCTTATAAAAAAATTCCCTGGAATAAATGTTCTTGTAACAAATTCCCTGGAAAAGGTAGATTTGCTTTATGAATATTTCAAGAGTGCAGAAATTGCTTGTGAACCAAAGTCTAACATCCAGTGGTTTTCACACCAAAATTCTAAATATCCTTCTAACCTAAATTTAGGGGTAAAGGCAGACCTTATAAAGGGTACAGATATTGAGTAGAACTATTTGATAAGAGGTTAGGGTGGCACAAAGGGTTTTGAGTAATGTATACACTCAGACTGTTCTGAGTAATTGGGAATGTGGAAGGAAAAGGAAGAAACACCAAGATAGGCAGCACAGTATATTAAGGAGTTACAGTACATCTTATTGGTTAAACTTATTGCTACTAGGTGTTTATATAATTTCATCTAAACATTACAACTAACATATTAAAATGTAAGATGTAAGATAGCTTTGCTTTCTTCATGTGAGCTTTTCAATCCATGTTTCAGACATCTGGCTGTGAAACTGAAATGTTACCCATTGAGGTGATTTTACTATTGCACTCCACAAGATCTTTGTTCCTAAGTCTTCTCTATGCAAGCAGTTTAATTTTCAGAGTCATATGAAGCCAGTATGGCTTCTGTATAAGCAAGAACCTCTCTAGCCTGTAAATCTGTAAATCCACCTCGGCTGGAGTTCAGTGCTGCTCATGGGAGAGAGCACTTCTCATCCAGTTCTCCCTCCTCCTTTACACCTTCCGTTGCTCAGTAAAGGGCCTCAACACCTTCTATGCCTCAATTATGGTGATTTATTTTCACAGAATCCCAGGATCCCTGAGGCTGGAAAAGCTCTCCCAGCCCAGGGAGTCCCAGCTGTGCCCCATCCCCACCTTGTCCCCAGCCCAGAGCACTGAGTGCCACCTCCAGGTGCCACCTCCAGGGATGGGCACTCCGAAGTTCCCTTGGAAGCCCCTGCTAATGTTCAACAACCCCTTAATTGAAGAAATTCCTGCTGCTGTCCAAGCTGAGCCTCCCCTGGCCCAGCCTGAGGCTGTTCCCTCTCCTCCTGTCCCTGTTCCCTGGGAGCAGAGCCTGACTCCATCTGGCTGCCCCCTCCTGTCAGGGAAATTTAGGGAGAAATAAAACACCTCCTTTTCTCCATGCTAAACAACCCCATCACTTATTTACCCCTGGTGTGTTTATTTAATAATTCTGGATAATTCCAAGGATGGGAGAGATGGGCTGGTGTTGTTTTATTCAATGTTCTCTGCTCTGAGGGTCAGACCAGTCCTGTGACATTAAATAGTTGTTAATTTTTTCCCCCAATTTCTTTTATATTATGGTTGTAAGAATATCACCTTCTGTAATGAAACCATTTCCTTTCCATCCTCCCTCTGTTGGATTGCTTTCCCACAGATGCATCTGTGAGCAAGCATCCTGACTACTCTTAATTATTAAAAAGTCATTGCTCAAAGAAGAGCTCTGAAGAAAAGAAATTCTTTCTTACTGCATATTACTGGATATTAGTTCATAATTGGTTTCACCCTTGTGTATTTCTCCCCTAATTCTGGAGCCTCTATATTTTATAATACATAGGGACAGGTACATATATTGTAAGAGCTGCCAGCTACAGAGGAGTTCAGCAGACATGAAAAAGAAAAAAATATTCACATTTACCTCAGTGTAAAAGTTTTGGAAAAGCACACACAGCTTAGACTACACTATTTTTTAAGGGGAAATATTAACCAGGTGAGGTTTAAGTTTACAATGCATTCTAAACACATCATTTTAATTCATTGCATTATGGAAAGTGCATTAGAACAATTATGTGCCGTGTTGATTTTAGGGGGGTTTGTGTCCTTGCTTTTAAAGTGGGCATGAAACAGAACAGAGACAGTTCTGTGGGTGCCAAATGATGAAAACTGCACCTGTGACCATATAAACCATGGTATCCTCCACATATTCTGGAGCCAATCATTAAAATAAATCATATTTGAAGAAAATTTAACCTGTAATACTTCTATTTTGAGAGAACAGTGGTAGAAACTCTGACCTCGAGCAATGTCAGGCTTGTTTGGTTTTAGAGGTTGTGGCTTTGCTGGGCAGGGTGGGGCGGGACTGTTTAACTCACAGGCACTGCAGGAGTGAGCAGCTTCCCTGCCTCTGTCACCCCTGCAGCCCTGCTGCTGAATTGTATCAGATCATCCTACAATACTGAACTAAACTGGGTCAATGCAATGGTTCTTTACCCCATATTTTACTTCAGATGCCCCTTGTGTGTTTGTTAATAGTCATATATAGACCATGGCACATTTCTTTCCTTCATTCCTCACATTTCCCTTAAATTTCTTTCCTTCATTCCTCACCTTTTCCTTAAAGATCCCTCCCTTTCTGCACATGAAGTGCAAATTAAATATACATGAATTGATACCTTTCATGCATTCACAGCGAGCACTTGGTAAGCTTGGAATTGGCAGCTTCAAACCTGGCAAAAAAAACCCCAAATCTTCAGCCCCTGCATCCTCCATCCTTCAGCGTGAGAGTAACAACCTGCAGCTATTTCAAACCCTGCAAACTCTTGTGTCTTTCAGGACCTAGATTTCTCATCACATCCACGGGAGCCTTGTATATTTTAGACGTACAGAATGAAGATGGGCTGTACAACTACCGATGTATCACAAGGCACAGATACACTGGAGAAACACGGCAAAGCAACAGCGCCAGACTTTTTGTATCAGGTGCTCCTTTTCTGTATCTTTGCTAAAGGAAGTGCTGCATGTGTGTCTCTCTCTGGTATGGTTTCTGTCAAATGGAAGTGGGGAGCTGCTGCAAAATAAGATGGGCCATTTCAAAACCCTTAATTTATTTTTTTAATCTGTTTTGCACATCTTAGCTGCTGTTTCCTGAAGGTCTGTAGGGTGCACCTACATTCAGCATGGTGATTTTTTTTTTTAGCAGGTTTAGAGTACTTTATACAGGGACTGTGGATGGGATTTATTCCTCCAAAAGTGGACTTGAGCAGGGAAATTTAATCACCTCAAGTTCCCTGTGTAACCAAAGAAGAGGAACACTTTTAGTGGCAGGGTACCTGTCCTGCTTTGGGGTGATCTGAGCTGCCCCATGGTGCCTGTTCCCCTCTATTGACCTCAGGACATTGCACTCAGCTGTGGAGATTTCAACCTCAGGACTCCCAGGTTATCTGAGGTGCATTTCAGCCTTCCTTTTCATTCGTCCCACTCCTCCCCTGGGGAAAACAGCCTGTTCCCCTGCCTGCAGGAGGGATCTGCAGCCAGAAGGAGAAGGTGACCCGTGCCAGTGCACCCAGGGGTGCTGCTGGTTGGCAGCTCTCCATGCTCAGGGATGGATTCCCAGGGCAATCTGTGCAGCAGCTGGGAAAACCAGGAGGTGGATGGGCTATTTTAACTTTTCCTTGTAGTTTTTAATTAACTCCTGATTGTGTGGATTCCTCACAGTCACCACACACTCAGGGCTGTCAATACAGTGCTGCTCCAACACAGATTTTCCCTCATTTTTTTCTCAGTGTCAGTTGTGGGTGAGGTGAAAGGAGGAGCTGACCTCAAGCCTGGGTCTGGAACTTGCTCTCAAACATTTCTGTGTAGGATCAGCACTTCTCCACCTCCCCTTCCTGTCCCTAATTTGCTGCTTGTCCATAACTGCTCCCTTTGCTTGCACATCAGCAAATCCAGAGTGGTTTTTCTACATCCACAGAGCTCACTGAGGTTGTATCCCAGACTTTCTCTTTCTCCCCATATCCTTAAAAAAATCATCCCCACCATCCCACTGAAAGCCTCACATTGCTTTTTCTCCTTTGCCCTGTTGCTAAGTCTCCTTAAAGGTCAGTCAGGATTTGGTGACTTTCCTGATCTGACAGTCAGTTTTAAGATCTGACTTAAATTAAGTCAATTTAAACCCTTTGACCCTTTCCTCTCCTCTTTTGGTCCTTTTGTCAGAATAAAACTCTAGTGATGAGGTCTCAGCTCTCCACCCCTCTGTTTTTGAGAGCCCTAAGGGAGACAGAGGTGAGCACAAGGTTTTCCATTATTAACCTGCTTCTTGCCCTCCTCCAAAATGGACATTATTGAAGAATTTTGGAGCCCCCTGAACACACAAGTGCTTAAATATAGTAATGATTAAAAAAAGAGGAAAAAAATAGTGGGATTTTTCAGATTAGAATCACTTACCAGTCAGTTCCAGGAGTTTCTCCCTTTGATAGGTGTCCCCTGTGGGTGGAACTCTTGCCTCTGCTTTTCCCAACCAGATGAAGAAGTTCTCCTGCATAACAATCTGCCTGCTGTGGTCTTAGGAGAACAGGCAGGATTCTCCCCTTCCAGCTGGCTCCATAATATGGTCTGCTTCCGTGTGAAATCACGTTAAGGCTGAGCCAGTGGGGACATAAATAAAATCAGGCTTGTCTCTTGGTTACCGCAGGAAAAATTCTGGTTATCTCACTAAACAAAAGGAGGAAAATGGAAGCTCTGTCTTGCTTGAAATTTAGGACAAACACCCTAAAGGATGTTCTCTGTCTGGAGTTGCCTTTTCTGTTCTCCTCCACAGACCAAAGTGAAATAGCAAATTGTACCTGTGTGTAATAACTGGCTTTTTTAATTCAACAGGGTTAATTACTCTTGATCAGGGCTAGAGTGGGCTCTGATCTCCAGTGCTGTTAATCTACTGAGCAAGTGCAGCAATCAGGGGCATATTCCTCTAATAGGTTTTCCTTTTTCTTCACTGGAATTTATTTTTTTAAAGAGCGACTCCCTTAAGAGCTGGGGTCAGAGAATCCATGAACATAGTTCTGAAAAGTCTGCTGGCATGAGACCTACATTTTTGCCTGCCTTTTCCATCCGTATTTGTTCTTCACTTGTTTGTGGATGAAATAGTTTGTGGTGGATATTTCTCATGTTTCCTGGCCATATTTAACACAAGCTAAGCTTCATTATTGTTTTGAAACAGTGAGAATGTTAACTGCAGATAACAGAAAGAAAAATATTAGCAAAAGTAGTGAATAATTAATATGCCTATGCCCAAAATGAAGTCCTAAATTTCATTCAGAGAAAGAACATCTCCTTAAAATCACGTGGCCTTTCTAAATAAAATTAAACCCAAAGCCATTAACATGCAACAGAATATACTTCTAAGACTCATTATAGTGTCCTTTTCCAACAATAATTTTCTCCTTCCATGAATCCATCTCCCAAAATTGTTACTGCTTTTTAACCTCCACACTCTGAAAAATCTTTATGGTTTTTAAAGCACAACAATTTTCTTCTTCTCTCCTTCAAAGAAGGTCCAAAGTAGAATATTTTAAAACAGTATTTTGCCTCAGTTTTCCACCATTGTCCTTGCTACAAGTCATTTGCAGATGACTGTTAAAACATAGTAAAATAATAATTCAAAAGAGGCTAAAAACATGTTGGAACTGGGTTATGTTACTTTGCCTGTTTTTTTGCCTCATTGCAGGTGATTGCAAATGAACCCTGGGATTTCTTTTGTGCTTTGATTTTTGGCTGTTTGGTTTTTTGTTGTGTTTTGGTTTCTGGGGTTTTTTCCCCCTTTACTGGAACATATGAACTGTAGGGGTTCTAAAGAGGAGCCTGTTCCAGGGACAACCCAAATAAATGTTTTTACTGTTCATTTAAATATATAAGCACAGAGTGGAAGAAAACAGGTTAGTGGAATTATATCTTGTGTATCCCTGAATATATTTCTAAAACCTCCTTTACAACAGCAGGGTGAAATTTTCTTCATTATGTAGGCAAATCTCAGTTTAGCTGTCATGCAACTGGGACTCCAGGCTGTACTGCTGCTGACAAGGCTTAAGTTGAGAAGGAAAAAAAGGGAAATGACCCTGGGATAGAGAATCCAGGGTCTGCTGTGCTGCTTGAGTAGGAATGCACAGACAACACCTCTAAAAGACAGTTACGCTTTTCTATTATTTAAATATTTAATCACTACTTGCAACTGAAGAAATTAATTTCATGTAGATGTAGCCTTGTTAAGAGCCAGAAGCTGTAATTCCTTGCCTGCTTGTGGCTTTACTCTCAGTTAATTCCCCACAAAAGAATCTGTGCCTGGTAATGCCTGATGACCCAAAAGGCGAGAGAGGAGCTGGCTGATCAATTAGTCAAATTGACATTGGCCTTCCCAGTGGCATCCTGGCAGATTGTGCTTTCACTGGGCCAGACATAAACAGCATGGCAAGCTCAGAAATTTGTCCCATCCTGGTGCCAAATATGGACCTCGAGGCCACTGATTCATCCAAAATCACTCATTTAACCACGGCTGACGCCTTCCTAATGAGACACTCAGCAAGCTGAATGGCTTTGCCCTCAGTGGCTCAGTGTTTTCCTGGCACCTAGAAAGCAGAAAAACCTCTGCTGTCACTTTTCACTGGACTTGGAATTTTGGGGGTTTTATTGAGACATAGTCACAAAAGAATAAAATTGTTAAATCCATTTTTTTAATATCACAGTTTTGTTTTCTGGAATGATAGTTTAACTTGAAAGTTTAGCTTTAAGATGTTTGCTTTCCTGGGTGTCCTCCCAGGTGTGGCTGCAATTTATAAAGATATATCTTAGCTTGTTTTAAACCAGCTAGCTCAGTTACTGATTACTTTTGAAGTAGCTTGAATTAAGCATGAACTGCTCCTTTAATCTCTCCAGCTCCTCACAGGAACCTGCTGCAGCTGCCCTGTGAGCAGCACCTGAGTTTGCTAAAGTTAAAATGCCTCTTGAAAATGCCAGAATTGTAGCAAGCACACCTAGATCCAGTCAGCTATGATTAAATATGCCCAAAAAGAGGTCAGTGTGTCAGGTAGGAGCTGGTCAGCATGTGGAGTTTCTTTGTGAGACAGAAATCTTAGCAAAGTGTGTGCATGTGATGAGAAAATACTTGGATGAATATTTGTTCAGTATCTCTGTTGCAATAGCTCCAGGATGGGCTGAACAAAACTTTAAATCAACCTCTGTCTCCAAAATCTTCAAACTTGAAATTACAAACCCAGCAGTATTTCTGATGGGCATGTGCACCTCTGGTGAAGGCAATCCTGCCAGACATCTGTGAGATACATAAATCCATGCCAGGTGCTGCACAAGTGAGGGCTTGCAGTTGTCAGCAAATTGAGCACAGAAAGATGCACTATTAAGCTGTAAGTTGGTCTTGTCACGTTAAGTTCTTTTCCCACAGAAGAAGAAAAGGCCTGTCTGTCAGCTTGACTGCAGATAGAAATCCCTGTGCCTTTGCCCATTTGTCTCCTGACAAGGGAATAAATTGCTCCTTTAATTCAAAGCCTTCAGACCACCGAGAAGAAGGGACAACGTGTTGGCTTCAATCTACTCGAGAAGTGGCAATAATTGCTAAGGCAACACATTTCTGGCTCTCTGTGCCTCTCACAGGGAACATGAAGGATGACCAGCAAAACGTTTGCCACCTGGAAAGAATCCAGTGAGAGGATTTCCAAGTAGCAATGAGTTGCTTCAGCAACATGTGCTGCTGGATCTCAGCCACCACAACTCAGACTGGTGGTTGGGTCAGAGAAATAAACTGTAGTGCCCAAAACACTGGGCTGGAGAGTAAGAAAATGCAGGAGAAAATAATATTGACATATGTCAGATTATACCTTTTTCTGACCCAGAGATGGGGCAACTGAGAGGCATTTTTAAAACTTTTATTCCATTTTAGTCTCATGTGAAGGGTGAGACAGTATAAATGTTATAATTCATGCCATCACAATCAGAAGCCAAACTATTTCCTAATTACAATACATTATAAGCATTTCTTGGCCTATCAACTTTTGCCACACAATGCTGTTAATGCCTTAAAACCAATCATCTAAAATTACCCCTCGTGGGTCCTACTGCAATGTGTCTTTTATAGTTCCATTTCTCCAAAGCATCTAGTCTTGTTTGCAAGGCCATAATTTGAAACTTGTTTCTAGTTCCATTTCTATCTCAACAATGTCTGTCCTATTCCACAGCATTTCAATTTTTATCTTAAAGTTTGCATACATATGCATACCATGTGAGCCTTCTGTCAGGCTTTGAGAATTCTCTACAAATTCATTTCCCACAGACATATTGCTCAGTGAGTGTCTTGGTTTGGAAAGACAGGTATCTGCTAGGGAAAGCTGGAACTCCCCTTGGAATGGAGAATGTAAACCCCCTCCCCTGAAATTATTATAATTTTGCAGTTAGGGGCTTTCAGGAAAAGATGTGGGAATAGGAATAACAGCTTTTTACTAGGAATATTAATTATACAAATGTAGTAGTACATAAAAAAACCCCAAAAAACAAACAAACAAAAAAAACCCAAGCAGGCAAACAAACAAACAAAAATCCTAGAAACCCTGACAGAGCCAGAAATACGACCTGATACCCTGTTGGTCAGGGTGTTGGAAGCAGTCTAAATAAATCCTCCTGGAGTAACAGATGTGGCTCTGTTTGAGTAGAGATGATCCTGTGGAAAGGGTACAATGGTGGCAAGATGGGATTAGTCTTCCTCTGGGAATCGAGTGGAAAACTGGCTTGTGTTGCTGAATCTCAGTTTTGATTTAGGTAGGAATGGTTGGCTCTCCTCACTGGGTGGAGCATCTCCTCATGGGATGATGGAATTGTATNTGGAAGTGTATCAGCCGTGCAGTGAGCCTGGATGGCCCATTAATGGCAGAGATCCCCTGGAGGGAGGATGGGTCCTGGAAGAGATAAAGAACACTGCCCCCCCTGGTTTTAACAGCTGGCCCATTGTCAGAAAGTACCCACCCCCTCCTCCCCCGGAGTTATGAGCATTGGGTCATGGAAAAGATAAAGAAAACACCTCCCCAACCAGTTTCAACAGATGGAAAACAGAATAAACATTTTTGGTTACACATTGCAACCCAAGACAGTGAGTCCATTTCAATGCCATTGTGGTTTGAAAGCAAAATGAGTGAGAGGCTCCAAGTCAGAAATACAATTTAATAAGAAGAAAGGTAAAAAGGTAAAATAAAATAAAATAAATGCAATAATACAAAAGACCACTGACAGAGTCAGAATACAACCTGAGCAGGATGGTGGAAGCAGTCCTGATGAGGTGGTCTTCCTGAAGCAGTGATCCCACAGAAAGGTCTGGTAGCTCTGGTCCTCTGGGAATCCAGTGGGTAAGGGCTGCTTGTACTGTCCCAAATCTCAGATTATATCCAAGTGAGAATGCTTGGCTTCTCCCCCTGGGCAGAGCATCTCACAATAGGATGGTAAGTCGTGAAATGGATCCTTGATGGCCCATTAAACAGAGATAACTCCTGGAGGGAGTTGCCTGTGCGTCATCGACAAGGTATTGATGGGCCACTAGCAGAAGACAGCCCAAAGGAAGGGGTCCTGGGAAAACACTGCCTCACTTGGTTCCAACAGTTCATGAAGATGGTGATAGAACAAATAATTTGTGCACATCCTACACTACAACCCAGAACAACGCCCTTGCTGAATTGAGTTCCCTCTGCTTCTCCCCATTCCAGACCCAGCGAACTCAGCCCCATCTATCCTAGATGGGTTCGACCACCGCAAAGCCATGGCAGGACAGCGAGTGGAGCTGCCTTGCAAAGCATCAGGGCACCCGGCACCAAAGTACCGCTGGCTGAAGGACAACGTGCCCTGGGAGCCCGACAGCCGCTTCCGGCAGACGGTGACGGGGCTGCTGATCGAGAACACACGGCCCTCGGACTCGGGCAGTTACGTCTGCGAGGTGTGGAACAACTACGGCACCGCCGAGATGGTCGGACGCCTCTACGTCAAACGTAGGTCGCGGGTCGGTGGTGCCAGTGGGAGGGGAGAGCTTGGGAAAGTGCCTGGCTTCATGTCTGGCAGTGGGAAGAAGGTTTTAGTGAGGTTTGGTGGCGTGGGAAGGATGATCTGGAACAGAGATTGGGAATAAAGTAGATATTTATTGAAAGGTGTCCTTGGGCAGGACAAGAGCCTGATCAGGGCTACAACAAAGGTGGACCCAAAATGGTCACAAAATGGACAAACAATGACAAGGTCTTACACTTTTATAAATTTTGGTCTATTTGCATATTAGGGTTTAATTGTCCAATTACTTCAGGTTATTAAGGGATATAACAGCCCCCCACCCATCTCCGAGGGCTTTAGCTAGCTCAGTTATTAGGAGGCTTTGGAGGGAATTATATCAGGAACACGATAGAAGATATCAGAAGAGGCTCTTTCTTGGGACCTTTGTCCCTTGTGTTTATTCTTCAAGGTTCCAGGGGGGAAAGAGAGAGAAAAAGGAAGGGCGAGGCATTATATAGCCTCCTGCTCAGGAAAAAGATAGCTGGACCACGAGGTCAGGGAAGGAAGGAAGGAAGGAAGGAAAGGTCAAACTATATGGTATGGGATGCCAGGGGGTCAGGAGGGAAAAACCATTCCCCCAGAGAATTACAATTAAGGNTCAGGAACACGATAGAAGATATCAGAAGAGGCTCTTTCTTGGGACCTTTGTCCCTTGTGTTTATTCTTCAAGGTTCCAGGGGGGAAAGAGAGAGAAAAAGGAAGGGCGAGGCATTATATAGCCTCCTGCTCAGGAAAAAGATAGCTGGACCACGAGGTCAGGGAAGGAAGGAAGGAAGGAAGGAAAGGTCAAACTATATGGTATGGGATGCCAGGGGGTCAGGAGGGAAAAACCATTCCCCCAGAGAATTACAATTAAGGCTCATCCTTCTTGTTTTCTCTCTTCAGTTCACTGTTGTTTATGCTTTTGGGCCTGAAGCTTGTACTCGTTGTCCTTGGTCTTCAGCAGGAAAAGGATTTGTTTTGTCTACCTACCCTATGAAAAGAGCTTGCTAAAACTTAGTATGAGACTCAGAACTACACCCCTAGGCAGGACAGAATCTGAAAAACATGAAAGTTAAAATTAAGGCATCAAGGTGGCCAGTGTTATGAATAATGTGGCGGTTTAGGTAAGTCCCTGCCTTTTGCCCAGGCCTCTGGCAGCAGGCTGTAGCTTTACTGAGGTGGCCACCACCACAAAACCCACTATCATTCACAAGTTCTTTAATAATGGCTGATTTGGTGTGTCATAGAATGAATTGTTTATTTAATAGACATAAAACTAACAGACATAGGACTTTAAACATACTATGTACTACACAGGAATAAGGACAAAAAGGATTTCTATTTAATAAATACAGCACAAAGCAAAAGGTAGCATTAATTTTACAGTTAGAAAAGGAATGATTTAACTTAGGATCCAACATTTCTTACCAACCAATTTGTGATGGAGCACACATCAACATCCTTTCCCTCAATTCCCAGAAAAGTAACTGCAGAATCTGAGTCCAAACTCGGGAGAAATCTTGAACACTTTCATGGTGTGTGTGTAGGAGGCTTCCTCCTCTGTGATAATTCATGTATCTTTTATAGTCTTTGTAAAACAGTGTCTCACACTCAAGAATATTTATTTTTCTTTTATCTTTTCCCATATCTGCTATCCAGGCTGAGATGTTGGTTCTTAGCTGGGGCCTGAGCCCTTCTGGCAGCAAAGATGACCCCTTTGGGCCTTCCACCCACATGGCTTATGTCTTTCATATGCACAAACCACCTGTGGTAGAGAAGGGGAGGACACGTCCTGCCCCAGCCAGCACCCCAAAACCCACTCTCACTCACAAGTCCTTCCTAATGACCACTCAGGTCTACGACAACATGAATTGCACAAGGAAAACAGACACAGGACTTTAAGCAGATTTTCTTACTACACAGGATAACACAAAAAGAACTGCTAGTAGATAAAAACACAGATAATAAAGGTGCCTGTGTTACAGCTAGTGAAGAAATAGTATAGATTAGGAGCCAATGTCACCAGTGAATGACAGTGATGTGCAGAAGTATCCTAATTTCTCTCAATCTCAGGGAAGTATCTCAATATCAACATCTCAGCATTGAGGAGAACTCTCTACACAATCAAAGAGCATACAAAAGATTTCTGATTTTATGAAAATCGTAGTGGTCTTTTATAATGGCTTAAGTAACTGTCAGTCAGTCACTTATTTCTGCTTATCCTTTCCCATGCATTCAAGGCAGGATGTTTATTGCTGCCTAAGGGTGTTTTCAGCACAGATAAATCATCACAAGACAAACCATTTGGGCCTAGTTTAGATTTGGGGAAGTAGATAAGTCTTTTGCTGTGTCAGGGGATGAAAGGTCATGTCACAGTTGACTGTTGGTGTTGTTGCCTGATATTAAAAGGGAAAAACCCTTGCAACAGTGCTGAAATAGTAAAATAAAAAGCAGACCTTTTTCTTTGGAAGATTCCAGGTTTCCCAGTGGTCATGGGCACACCCAGTACTGGATCTCTACAACTTTATAAGTTTAACAAATTAGTATCCTTAACAAATATTATCCTATTAAAAGACCAGTTGGTTAGGTAATTTTTGGAGGTGGTCCAGCGCTTCTTTGCCTCACTTTTTGTTATGTCTTCTCAGATTCTGGCTGTAAAACAAAATGTTCTTCTTGTAGGTCCTCTATTTGAAAATATGACTAAAAAGTATTTCATAAATGTGTTAGAAGGTTAGCTCATTGTTCTAAAATTTGAGAGAAAGGGTGGGAAAAATACTAGGAGCTACATGACTCTCTAATAATACTCTTCAGAGCTACGAATATATGAAAAATTCATAAAAGCAAAACTGTTTAGGCATCAGTATCAACTTGTTGCCTTACCTTGCCGCACCTTCTGTTTCCTTAATTTATCTTAGCAATGATTAAAGTCCTCAAAGTTGTGGAACGACACAAAGCAGGCTCTGTGGAGATAAGTTAGTTGGCCAATTGAGCGATCAGAAGTGCAAATGGATGCAATTTCCAGTGTAGCTCTATAATTTATCACATGGGGGATATGTAATTTAGAAGCATGAATTGGGCGCTGGAAAAGAAATTGCAAATGTTCTCATAAATAAAGCTGCCAAACTCTCATTGCCATGACTCATGGTGCTCAGTAATATTGAATACTCACACTTCCCCTCAGTCGAGTATTCATGTGTGAATATTCTGAATGTTTCACAAATTCTACAAAGATAATTATTACTTCAGGAGCACCACACTGGAAAAGTGTTATGCTACTACCGTTGAAAAAAAAAAACCCAAATTATTTCCTGGAATTGAAATAATGCTCTCTGAACTAACATTTCCACCTAGACAGCATGACTAGCAAACTGAAAAGGGAGAAGTTTGTGAGCAGTTCAGGCCATAAAAATATCCTCACAAATAATTGCACATAATGTTTTAGGGCAAAATAAAACTGAGGTGAAAAATCTCCCACTCATGAGTTATAACTGAGGAGCATTGGTTCTAAATGTATTCATCAAAAACCATCAAAATACTCACAAAAATGAGTTGAATTCCATCTGTCTTGTATGATGCAAAGTCAAAGTTTGCAGAGACATGATGTAATTGTGCTGCTGGTGATACCCAAAGCATCCCCAGTTCCTGGTGATGTGGTTTTCCTAATGACTCTGCACTCAGACAGCCAGTGGAGGTTCTCTCCAGGCAGAAAGTAAGAGTTAGGCAAAGAGATTTTGCCCTCCTCTGCAGTGGAGGATGTGGGTCACTTGCATCATCACAGCTCTGGAATACTGGTGATGTGCTTGAGTGTGACTGTTTTGTTTAATGGATTGTTGCCAGTTTTCAGCTTTTGTAGTTTTTTTATAGGAAACAGAGATACTCAGACTTTTAACAGACAGAGATACTCATGACTTTTAACATGCATCTGAGCACAGATCAATTATTGCTTTGGACCTTTGTAATCCAGAATGTCTGAGGCCAGTGTGTGTTTCTTTCCAGGCCTCTGTTCCTGATTAACCACTATAGATTTATTCCAACTTTTATGTTGTAAAATATTTTAAAAAGTGAACAAGTTACTTTTCTTTTCCAAGAGTGTGTTGTATGTTTGTAAGCAAGATGCTAAAAGAAAAAATAGGATGGTCTGTGTTTCGTGTCAGAGATAGTATCAGTGGTGATAGCCATCCCTTATCTTTATAAGGAAGTCAAACCAATTTATACAAGGCATGAGATGAAATCTGTGTTCTGCAGTGCTGATAACTCCTAGGTGACAGGATAAAGATTGTTTTCCTTGCATTTACATTTATGACTTTTCTTCAGCACTGCTCATCCTCTTTTTTTGCAATGTAGAACTTGCATTGGCCTGTCCCACTGTTTCTTTAGGCTGACTTAAAAATATTGTAGTCCTCCCACATCAAAGCAGAAAATCTGGTAAGCCCATACACCAAAACACTTCCACGTGGACATTGCAGATGGATATCCATGGGTGTACCTGCATCAACATCTTCCACTCGAAAAAAGCTAATCTTGTAATTGGCATTTATTGCACTTGTTCACATCAGGGAGTCATTTGGGAAAATGTAGATTTGGTTCTTTTTTGCAAGAAGTTAAACCAGAAAATGGTTCAAAGTTCCACACTGAACTGATGTGAAATAACATCCTGCCCTCCCAAACCTGCGCAGTGCCATGTCAAATCCTTCAGCACCAATGGTGTTACTTATAGGTCTAATCCTACTGTTCCCCTGGGCATGGGATTATGTGTTGAACAGGTTATCTCTATAGATCTATTTAGATCTATTTTTTTTGTCATGGGCGTTGGTGGCAAAAATGTTTTTTTAGAGCAATAGAATCATCTATTATTTGTTTTGGTGGGATTTTTTTAAGAAGGGCATGGCTGTGATTTTTATTGCTCTCCTTAACTGATGGATGATTTGTTCCTTGCACACAAAGCCGCATTTGTACTTAACACACTCCATTCCCCTTTTTCTCTCTTCCTTATTCCCACCCAAACCCCCAGAGCCGCTCAAAGCCACCATCAGCCCGCGCAAAGTCAAGAGCAGCGTCGGCAGCCAAGTGTCCTTGTCCTGCAGCGTGACGGGCACCGAGGACCAGGAGCTGTCCTGGTACCGCAACGGGGAGATCATCAACCCCGGCAGCAATGTGCGCATCACCGGCATCAACCGCGAGAACCTGATCATGGACGGCATGGCCAAGAGCGACGGCGGCGCCTACCAGTGCTTCGTGCGCAAGGACAAGATGTCAGCCCAAGACTGTGTCCAGGTGGTGCTGGAAGGTCAGTCCCTACCTGTCTCTCTGGTAGTTCTGGTTTCCTAAAATGATGTACAAGTTGTCCTCGGCACCGTCGTTTTAGAGCAGTGATACACTAAAGATCTAGAAATAAAAAGACGCGCTTTTGTGACAATTTTGATATAGGAGGTAATAGGGTAAAATGTTTCTAAAAGTCATGAGAACTGTATACAATAGATTCAGGGAAGGTGGAGCGATGACAGCGCCTACCAGTGCTTCATGCGCAAGGACAAGATGTCAGCCCAAGACTGTGTCCAGGTGGTGCTGGAAGGTCAGTCCCCACCTGCCTCTCTGGCAGTTCTGGTTGCCAAAAATGATGCACAAGTTGTTCTTGGTGCTGTTGTTTTAAAGCAGTGATGCGCTAAAGATCTAGAAATAAAAAAACGCGCTTTCAAGACAATTTTGATATAGGAGGTAATAGTGATAGCACAGGGTTAAAACGTTTCTAAAAATCATGAGAACTGTATATAATAGATTCAGGGGAGGTGGAAAGAAAGGTTGGGCCTGGATAGGCCTGGGAAAGGGAATCAAAACTACACGGGCCCTGGAAACAAAGGTTAGGGTTTTTTCTTTACTAGGTCATGTACACAAGAAATTGCACCTGCATAATCATCATGTGATCAGTGATATGATTGTTAATTGTTATGATTGTTTGGTGATGGAATATGATTATTATCTTAAACAAGAATCATGAATAACTATATTTGGGGGGCTTGATGGAAACTACAAAGATTCATGCTTGTATACAATTGAACAATATGAGTTTAGTAATTAATATGTAGTTATATAATGAAAGGGTATAAAAACATGTCCATTTTGAATCCATGTTGGAGTCAGATTTGGGTTTGTACCCTGTACCCCTGATTCCAGAGCTCTTCAATTAAAGGACCTGCATATAATCATTCTGTGATTATGTGTTTCAACACTAACAATAGCAAAGCTAGTTATGGGTTTTCCCGATACCTCTAAGGGTCCAGCCCTTGTCAGGGAAGTGGCTAAATGACACTGTTGTACACGCCACAATGACACAGACTCCGAGTTGCAGAAGGCTGAAAATGACTCCTTTATTTTTGGGATGTGTCTCCCTTATATAGTATTTTACACAGACCAATCTGATTGGTGAATAAAAGACAAACCTTTTCAATCACATTGGTCTGACCAGAGGGACATCAAGAAGTCCCTCCTAGGAAATGGAATGAAAAACAGTTACAGCTACAAAAACATGTCTCTTGTTTACAGATAATTCCCTGGGAAAAGAATTTCAGAAAACTGAAACATCTCAGGCACAAAAACCAGGGCTACAGCTAAAATCAGTTAGTGAGATGGCATGATTGAGTGTGTCTTGAAAAACCAAAAAAGTTTTTATAAGGAAACAAAATAATACAAACACAAAGGCAAAGCCGAACACAGTGTAGAGATGAGTTTCCTATTTGCTACAACACCTCTGAAAGGGCGGAGTTTCTTTGTTCTCTCTCTTTAGTACTCAATAGTTCAGGTGGGCTATTTGGCTCTTGGCCCAATGAAATCAGCAAGAGGCTTTGAGTTACACTCTCCCAGCCCAATCAATGCTTTCATGCTGGCACTGAGCCAGTTACTGTCAGGAGGGTATGGAAAACTCTAGGTAAACTTCCTGAAATGTCTAGAGGTAAACTGAAACTCTCCTTATACAGGAACACTGGCTGGGAGTGTGGGGTTCATGCCAACAGCTGGTCTTTAATTGGAGGCCTCCAGGGCCAGATATGGAAAAACACCCACCCCATGTAGGGCAAATACAGTTTGTAAGTTTAGCAAATCAGCATAATTGACAGGAATTCCCAATTAGGACCTCAAGTGATGAGGTCATTCTCCACCTTGGTTCCACCTCTTCTTGCTACTAGCTGTACTTTGTTTACAAAAAAGTGTCTTGGGAGTGTAGCTCATCCTTGCTTCCCAGGATAAAGCAAGATAGGATTGGAGCCTTTGGGAATGTTTTGTCTTTCTGTTCTATCAAGGTAGGAAAAGTACTGGAGTTAGCTGGGAACTGTGTAACTATACAATAATAATCTACAGAGTTATACAGAATATATATGAAGAATATATCAAAGCAAAAATCATTCTGCCATCAGTGGAGTTTACAAAAAAGAGAGTACTCATGATATGTCTGTGGGGTTTATTGTGCCTCACTCATAAGAGAATGGAAAAATCAATTTAAAAAAAAAAAAATTCAACTTGAAAAAAAAAATAATTCTTTTCCCAAGCAGGTCTCTGTTAAAAATCCAAACATTGCTTTTCTGGTTGGGCATATTGGCTGACAGCTTGGAGATAATCTTAAATAAGCAACACAATGTTCTACATGAAGATCAAGTGGGAAAAGTCATCAGTTTGCACAGAGGCATCTTGCTAATGAGGCTGTGGTGCAGGCATGGCATGGACACTATTTTTAGAGTCTCTGTAGAAGAAGAGGAGATTACCTGCCAGGACCGAGTTTCCTCGGCAACGATCTCCTGTGACTAGGAAAGCCTAAAGAGCATATTGATAATCTATCATGGTGTTGGGAGAGTGCGGGTTATCAGAGAGCAGCAGCAGGGAAGATTTCAAAGACACTCAGGTTTCACTGGGAGAATAATGTCTATTTTCATCTCAAAAAAAAGCCTGTCACTTGAATTAAAAAAAGAGAGGAAAAAAAAAGAGGAGGAGGAAGAGAGGTACATAGTGTGCACACTCACAGATTTATTGGTCTTGTGTCAGCTCCCTTTCAGGATAAAAAGCTTTTTTGTGTGTGTGTTGCTGCTGTTCTGTTTTCTGAGGGGTGACAGTATCCAGTACACCACAAAGGAAAGGAAGAGAGTCAGGGATGAAAATAAATAAATAAATTAGAAACTCTGTCACATAACCAATGGGACAGAAATGAAAGAGAGAGAGGGCAAAGGATAAAAATAATGAAATCAGATAAAATCAAATGCTCTTCCAGGGATGCTGAGGCCTTTCAACATTCTGAGAATGCCAGTGCTTATCTTTCTACCATGTGGCAAGCAAGGGAATTTTGCAGCCCTGTTTTTAAAGTAACATCTTCAGAGGAAAACAAACACACATTGCATGACCACAGAAAGGACTTTCTAACTAATAGGGTGTCAGCACTTCTAAATGTTACCCACTGAACTCTCTGAAGAGGTGGGTATTTAATCCTGCTCCCTGTTTACAAAGTTTCTGTGCTCACCCATTTTCTTTATTCATTTCCCTGGTACAGGGTGAGTATTTTAAGACACAGTTCACAAGATAAAGTGTTTGAATGCTCTAGTTCAGAGAAATATTTATCTGTAGCACAAAATGACCATGGAAAGAAATTGGCATCCCTGCTGTGACTGGCAATCTGTATTCAGAAAAGCTTAATTTAATACTTTCCTAAATGGGGCACTGTGTGCCAGGACAAAACTGCTGTGTGAAATCAGCCTATGCAAGTTGTGCCTGGCTCTTGGCAGCAGAATTCATCCTTAACTTCCCAAGGAGCTAAAACCTACCAGGAGAAGAGAATCTCCAAATGTGTTGAGTTTTTGCTGCATGTCTCCTATAATGAACTGCATATGGTTTTAAAACTTTTCTGCAGGAGCACAGTAGTTCGTAGAAATGCCTTGTCACTGTAGGACACAAAAGACTCCAAATATTTCAGAAGGCAAACAGCACAGAAAAAGAAGGCTTTATTTTCTAATTCTTACTACCTTTTATAAGGTGTTCTGATACAGACTTAACATGATTGGTGAATAGGAACAACACCTCTGTGATTCCATTGGTTAAACTAGAGAAACAGCAAAACACTGCCTGCAGAAGGATTGTTTTGAGAAAGGATAGTTGTTTGCCAAGATTGTTTTGAGAAGAAACTCTTTCTTGAGAGTTTCTTCTCAAAACTTTCTTAAGAAATTTTTTCCTTGGGAAAAAGTTAGCAGCTGCTAGCAGGCTAAAATCTCACAGGCCCACAATGCCTGATCCTATTCAAGTATATTTCTTACAGCAGAGCCACTACTAGGTTTCTCAGAAGGTGTAAAAGTAACTTGCCATAAACAAGGAGTCATTTAAGTCCTCTGCTGGCAGAATTTATTTCCCTCTCTCCATAATTAGAGTTACATCCTGGGAAACAATTGCTTCTTAAAAAGATCTTGGCTCATGGAATATGCTCCAGGGTAGAGGGGACAAGTTTTACACCATGTAAGCACCGTTCTCCTGCTTTTCTCTCCCTGGGCAGATGGAACTCCCAAAATCATCTCCGCCTTCAGCGAGAAAGTGGTGAGCCCAGGAGAGCCGGTGTCCCTGATGTGCAACGTGAAGGGGACTCCCCTGCCCACCATCACCTGGACTCTGGATGAGGATCCCATCGTGAAGGACGGCAGCCACCGGGTCAGCCAGATCATCACATCTGAGGGCAACGTGGTCAGTTACCTGAACATCTCCAACACCCAGGTCCGGGACGGGGGCGTTTATCGCTGCACCGCCAACAACTCTGCGGGAGTCGTCCTGTACCAGGCTCGAATAAACGTAAGAGGTGCTTGTCAAATCAGCTCCTCAAAAAAAAAACAAACAACACACATAACTCATTGTAGTGGAGAAGAAGATTGTTGCATGTGATGAGATTTTGGAATGCTGAAAAACAACTTACTGGTTTTTGTTTCGTTTTTTTGTTCTCCTCTCCTTTTCTCCCCACCCCTGCTCTCTTTTTCTACCCTGCCTCTCCAGCCCCATCTAGAAAGTGTATGGTATGGTTAAATGTTGGAAGAACCTTTTGGCTTGTGTCCTTCAGTCTATTTTTCCTCTACTCATCTCTACTGGTTCACAGTCTCTTTGCTTTAGTCCTGCTGTGCATGTTTTGTTTTTCTTTTCCTTTCCTCCTTTACTTGTCCAACATCCATTGTAATTATTCATGTATGCAGAACTTTAGCTTGAATTTCTGGCTCTACATGGCATAATACCCATCCTCATGGGTATATATATATATATATATATAATATACATAGGAAATGAAAAAGCTAACTGTTTCAGTGTCCTCATGTGTAACAGGATTCTAGCACCGTATCAGTGTCAGTATTTCACATAAATTAAATCACACTCAGCCTTTTAATTTGTAACGCAGCAAAGATTTTATCAGGCAAGTGTTGGATAACACAAAGATATACCCTCACATCATTAGTATGGATGCTGCAGGGTAAGGAAAAAACTAGAGCATACAAAGATTAGGGAAACTACTTAAGTAGCTCTTAAAAAGAAAAATCTGTCGAATGCTAAGAGGACACAGTTTTAAGCTGCGCCAAGGGAAATATAGGCTGGATATTAGGAAGAAGTTTTTTACAGAACGGGTAATAAAGTATTGAAATGGTCCACCTGGGGAGGTGGTAGATTCACCATCCCTGGATGTGTTTAAGAAAAGACTGAGTGTTACACTTGGTGCCATGGTTTAGTTGAGGTTAGGGTTGGGTTGGACTCGATGATCCTGGAGGTCTCTTCCAACCCAGTGATTCTGTGGAGCACGGCATGAGGTGCATCTGTATATCCAGAAACAACCACACAACATTCCCTCGAGCAAACGCGCCCTTAAAACGGTCTCCAAGAGTTTCCTTTCCTTCTCCCTCGGCAGGGCCGGCGAGCATTCGGCCGATGAAGAACATCACGGCCATCGCTGGGAGGGACACCTACATCCACTGCAGGGTCATTGGGTACCCCTACTACTCCATCAAGTGGTACAAGAACTCCAACCTGCTGCCCTTCAACCATCGCCAAGTGGCATTCGAGAACAACGGCACGCTCAAGCTCTCGGATGTGCAGAAGGAGGTGGATGAGGGCGAGTACACCTGCAACGTCCTGGTCCAGCCCCAACTTTCCACCAGCCAGAGCGTGCACGTGACAGTGAAAGGTGAGGGCAGCTGGGAAAAGTAGATCCTGGTTGATTGCTGGGTAGTTTTTTTTTTGGAGCTGCGCATGTAGGGTTGTGCTGGTGGTCGGGTAATGAGCGGTTCAAGGAGGTTGTAGTGATTTGAAAGTAAAACCAGTGAGACACTCCAAGTCAGAAATACAATTTAATAGGAAGAGAAAAAAAAAAAGTGAAATGAAATAAAATAAAAGCAATAATACAAAAGACCACTGACAGAGTCAGAATACAATCTGATGCCCTGTTGATCAGAGTGTTTGAAAACAGTCCAAAAGTAAAGCCCTCCTAGCTGGAGTGGTAGATGTGGTCCTGTTAGAAGTAGAGATGGTCCTGTAGAGAAAAAGGGGTCCAGAGATGGGTCCAGTCTTCCTCTGGGAATCCCATGGAAACACTGGATGTCTGATGATACTTGTGGCTCCTTTTTATCTGGGTGGAAATGGCTTGGCTCCTCTTCCCTGGGTAGAGGATCTCACAATGGGATGATGTAATGTGTCATATCATTGGTGAGATTTAATGGTTCATTAACAGAAGATATCGCATGGAGGTGATGGGAGGCACTAGGGTGATAAGCTTTAATGGCCCATTACAGAAGATATCCCCCAGGAGGGTGGAAAGAGATAAGAAACAATGCCCCACCCAGTTTTAACAACTGGCTTGTTATCACAGAGGCAGTCACTCTCTCCCTCCTGGAGTTACCAAAAAAACTCCCCAACTGGGTTTCAACAGATGGAATAGAATAAACTTTTTTTTGGTTACAAAAACGCAAGACAGAGGTTAATCCAAATTTGTGTTTTTGTTTAATGATGGCACAGAGCTAATCAGTGGTTGTGTCTCGTTGTCTCCTGACTTCTACCCCTCCTTGGCTCAGCTGGCAAAGTATTGCCTTGTTGTTGTTGTTGTGGTTGCCTCTGAGTGGGGGACTTTGCAGCTCATGTTTGCCATGAGCACTGTTCACTGCAACTAAATCAGCGAATTAATGGTTTGTCACACACATTTCACTGGTGGCTGTTTCTCTGCTGGACAACAAAGTTCCTATTTTCATTAGCCAATGGCTTTCTGGCTTTTAGAACATGAGATGAGAATTTTAATGTCTGTATTTTTGCCACTAAGCAGAGACAGGAACTAAAAGCATTAACCTTGCTTTCCTCTTATTAAGTGATTATCTGAGTGCTCTTCATGCTTAGAAAGATAACACTGTAAATAAATGTGACTTGAAATTCTAATAGGATGCCTCAAATCTATTCAAATTGTCCAAAACAAGGATGTTCAGATGGCCCTGAAAGACTTCAGAAAGAGATTGAGAATAGGAATTTTTTGCCATTGTGTCCTGACTGTTCTGACATTGGCAATGTTCAGACCTATTCATGAGGATACAAAAGACAGAAAACCTGATTGCAGTAGCACCTAGTTGTGAGCAATAGGGCCACTAAATACTGCACTTCATGTGAGCCTGTAGGAAGAATTGGGATATGATTTCTGTTCCTGAAGTTATTAGAAACTTTTCCTGGGTTGGTTTTTTTTTGGTGGTTTTTTTTTTTTGGGTTGTTTGTTTTTTTTTTTCTTGGGGGGGCTGGCAGAGGAGAGGAAGGAAGGGAAGTTGAATCTTGTAATCCATTCTCAGATTAGATGAAGAGAACAGTTAAATAAAATGACTTTGTTAAAGACATCTGATCTCTTAACTTCTTTCTGCTCTGTTAGTTTTGCCCTTAGCAGTCTGGAGTGATGGAATAGCTTCTTTTTTTTAAGAGTTTAGGGGATTAGCTTTAAGCCAAGAGCAATTTGGGCTCTGAAAGGCATGACACCTCCCACACCTGAGACCATCAGGGGCACTGGTCACAAGCTGTGGCATAAAAAGCCAATGTCACCTTTTGTTTTCATGTGTGTTGTGCTTTGCTTGACAGGACAATGACATCACAAATCTGTTGATAGAGTTTAGGAACTGAATGACAAATCAGTCACTGTGTTGCTGCTGCACTAAGAGGCCACCATGGAAATTCTGGTGGGGAAAAGCTGCCTCTTAAATGATGCAATTTTTCAAATGACTGTCAAAATGAATGTAGCCGGTTTTTTTAATTCCACTCACAGGCATTGAGATCAAAACAATACCAGTCACTGAGAACACTAACTGGTATCTCAGTGAAATACTGCTTTTTCTTCCATTAGATTACAGTTTCCAACTTGACAATTCCTCCCCCAGAAAGCAGATTCCCAGCTCTAGCAATTTGGATTAAGCTGTAACTTTTGTCAATGATTTTACTTCCTTGATGGGGTTCTACCTCCCACAAGACCAGGTTGCTCTAAGCCTTGAAAAGACACTGTAATTTGAAAATAAGGTTAATAGCCTGACCTCATCTACAAAGCCCAAAATGTCACAGGTGAGGTTTTTAGGTCAGAGCTGAACAGTTCTCAATGTTCTGCTGCTGTAGCTTGAGGTCAGCAGTGCCACAGTGGATTTTATCTAACATACTAGTGGGGAGTCAAAAGTGGCCTGGTGATTTAAAATATTATTAATGTATGTGTGTGTCTGTTGCCTTTTCATTTTATAGATTCCAAAGTTAATGGGATGAGGTTTTAAGCCCTTATATTTGATACAAAAAAGATACAAAACATGGGCCCAACTTGCATATTGGAGGTTAAAAGTACTCTGAAATATGACATTGTAAGGAAAGTTAAAATCAATGCTCAAATATCCTTATTTACAGTTTAGCTTCTCCTACCATTGGTATAATTTTTTTTTTCCAGAGAAACCAAGGGAGAATTATTGTTCATCTTAAATATGACAAGTCCTTTGCTTTGCTCTCAGTTCTGCTACAAGCTTTGTGGGTGCCCTCAAACCAGTCACCTGAAGGGTGATTCAGAATAGATGACACTTAATGAGCTGTTACTTAGCGCGTTGTCTTCCTCTCCATGTTCTCTTTTGAGGACATAATTATTAATTTCCTCATGAGTTTATCATCTTTGTGGTATCAGAATGTTTTCAGAAACAATGTGTTCATTTTCAAAAGCCACCTGGGTCACCAGGAAAAATGGCAATAAGGCACAAACTGAACTCAAAAACATCCACGCATTTTTTTTTACATTCAATTTCAGAAGCTTACAGCTTAATTTTTTCAGTTCACCTGCCATTATGTAGCATTTATATGTTCAAAGCTCTGCTCCCATTGAAATGGAGTTGCTCCCGAGAGTTCTGCTTCCTCCTTCAGAACAGTCATATCACCCAGCTTAGCAACCCTCTGGGAAAGACAGGTTTAAGTAATTTAATTATCTCTATCTGACAGATGTGTGGGCAAAGGTAAATGCAGAATTTGGCTCTATGGGGCAGCATTTATCTGCATTAGGCAAACAACTGGTTTTTAAAGTTGGCAGCCCTCTGCCACATTTACTTTCCACTTTCCAAATTCCCCAGCATGTGAAGCAATCTGGTTCTGTCTTGGATGAAGACTTGCTTAAAGCAGCCTTTAAATAAAAACATGCAACACCATGAGCATGCCATCAAACACAAGAGTGCTGTCCACTCTGCAGAGTATTTAGACATTTACAAACATCCAAATGAAAGGTGATTTCTGAAATCACCTTTCAGAAATCGTGATAAGGTCACAGATGGGACAACAGGATATTTATTGACAATAATTTTAAATGAACCCTTGGTTGCCAGAGAACCTGAGTGGGGCTTTCAGAGCCTTGCTGTGTATCCTCCCACCTGGCAGGCTCTGGGAAAGCCAAAAGCTTGGAAGCTGTGCACTTCTGTGCTATTTGACCTTAGATCCTCTACTTCTTTGCCCTCCTGATCAAAAGAATCAATGAGACACCAAATTAAATCCATTGTCCTATTTTTTTAGGAATAACTGCTGCCTCATCTGCATAGCCACCTGTGTCAGTGGTCTGCAGGCTGCAAATAACTCTGTCCATAGAAATCTGGCTCATCATTCCTGACCTGCCCCCTCCCCCTAGCTCTTGCCTTCTCCTTTTCTCTGTCCCAAAATCTGGATTTGGAATCCAGCAGTGCCCTGAGCTGGCTGCTGGGAGCTGGCAGGAAAATGTGCAGGCTTTCTGCTTGGCAGATGTAACTCCCATGGAACCATGCCTGAGACCTAACAGGGCTTTTTGGAAATCAAACCATCTTGGCTTTTTTTTTTTTTTTTTTTTTTTTTTTTTTTTTTTTTTTTTTTTTAACAAATGATTTGGCCAGTTCTTAATTCTGACAAAAAGCCATGCAAACTTCCCACCCTGTAATCTACAACTGTACTTACGTACTTAATTTCTGTATTCCGTGCCTGCTGACCACTCACCTTTGCAACTGTAATTAATAACTTTTCAGCACGTTTTGCTTTGGCCTATGTTAGGTAATTTTATTTTTAAAAGAGGTGTATTTTTATTTTTTGTAAAATAAACTGAACCCCTTTTCTCCTGCCTTCTGCAAAGTGGGAACAGTAGTTACTGCCATCATCAGAAGTAATTGAGATTAGCCTTGCTAAGGATCCTGCACACGTCCTTGCCAAGAACAGAATTATTCTTAGCAGCACCAGTTTTGTGCTCTGTGTTCAGCCCAGCTCTCATGGTTTGCCAAGAGGGATTTGTATGTGTTTGCCAAAGGCAGAGGATTGTTGGAGTCAGAGATCCTAAAGAGAATATTCTGTAGAAGATGCAGATTTTCTGTTCATTCCTTCTCAGAATGACCTGTCCTCCTCAGTTTTCTCCGGCTCCTCCTTTCCCAAGTCCTGGCTCTTCTCCTCTGGCTTCCAAAATCAGTCTGAACTCAGAGTGTTCATCATCTCAGCTCTCATTTCCACACTGCCTTGTTCTCAAGACTCAAAACTACCCTTTCCCTATGGATACCCTAATCTTTTTCCCAGCCTCCAGTTCCAGTCCTCTCTACCATCCTTCAAGTTCAGGCACTGGAGTGACAAATCTGCCCTGATTTCTGGAATCTCACCAAGCTGACTCAGCCACTGAAAGGCAGTGCTAGGATGTGCCCAGTGCTGCTTGGATACTGTTTGTCAGTGCAAAATTTCCTCTCCACATATGATCATGTGTTTGGGGTTTTTTTTGGGTTTTTTTTTTGGTTTTTTTTTTTTTAATTTATTCACTTGTTTTTGCTCAAACTGCAAAATCTGGGCACCGTTGTGATGATATTTTATAGATATAGCAAGAAAATCTGAGGCTGGTGTAATCACACAAACTTGAAATCCATGCTGCTAAATCCATTACACTTCTCAGGTTCTTACAAATTTTTTTTGTAAGAAATAAATCTCTTTTTTTCTTTTGGTTTTATGGTAGAATTGATATTGACCACATCTCAGTTTTCCCACTCTCCCACCTTATTCTTGGAAATGGCCATGGAATTGTAGCTGAAACCTTCCAGCTGAAATGACTCAGCCTGAGGCAGACATCTGGCCTGGAAAACTGCTACCCAAACAAAAGTCAAACTGCAAGCAAATGAAAATAGTCTTATCATAGGAAGTGTTGGTAAACAAAGAAGGGGTTATATTACCCACCCTATCTCTAATTTTCATATTTCTATAGGAAAAAAAACCATGAAAGTGGAAAGATGTGAAAATAATAATAGCAGCATCTCTTTTACAGCATTTTAGTAGATCTCAGAGCATTTTAAGAACAGGAGTGAGTTATTATCTCCATTTTTTTTATTACGCAATTTATAGTAATAGTTTTCCCAGCTACAGTAAAAGCCATCAGTAGTAAGTGATGATTTTCTTGTCATCAGTCTCATGGGACACACTCTCATGTAAACAGCCTGCTGCTATTCACACTTCTCCAACAGGAATTAATTGAAAAAGAAGCCCCTGCGAGGGAAGGGTACAGCATCATTAAAATAAAAAGTGTGGTGTTCAAAAGGACTGTTTCTGATCTTGTGGAGCTTATGTATTTCATTGATTTAGAAACGTTCTTGTCTATAAAGTGAGCACCTCACCTGTTGTGAACCACAAAAAGGAATTGTACCAGCTTTGTTTCATGTTAGAAAACAAGCAAACCAAACAGGGGCTATTTGTAAATAGCTTCATGTTTGCAACTGTTTGAATAGTTTCTCCTCATCTTTCCTGGGAAGTGTCTAGCTTTCTCTAATATCTGAAATACTGTTGGTGAATTTGCATTGCAGATCAGTTCAGGGAGGGCTGGTTTAGGGAGTGAAAAATATGCAGGCACAAAAGGGAAAAAAAAAAAACCAAACATAATTGGAAATCTTTGCAGGGTTCTTGTGACCGTGGTGCATTCTGCCATCAATCAATCTGCTAATCTGTACATGCTTCAGCCTGGAAGCCTGGATTATGGCAAGTGGGAGTTCAGCTTCCTGCACATATCTCAGATCTTATCTGTCCCACTGACTGACTTTGCCAATAGACTGAACCAGAAAAAAAACTTGTGGCCATGACGTCTTTCGGGTATTTCTTTCTTTATATCACTTTCTGCCTTCTTTTCCACTCCCCCACGCTGTGTGGTTTTGGATCCCTTCAAACCTGTCACAACTTCCTTGGGAAGGAATGCTCAGATCTCTCAAAGTGACTGAAGTTGTCATGTACAGGAATCACACAAAGGGCCGTGTGGTCAGAGTGAATGAGGATGTGCCATCGTGCAAAACATCCTGGAAAATGCACTTGGGAATTCTTCTCAGGTCTGTTCGTGGGCATGGGGAGCAGTTTTGGGGGGCAAGCAGTGGCAGAACCTGATTTAAAGGATTGTGGACTTTAATAGGGATGTCTCAAGTGTGTCTAACCTGTAGAAATTCCTGAAGGTAAGACTGAAACAGGCTGATATTCTTGAGAGGTCTGTAAATTTTTATTTTTTTTTGCCACTCAACATGCAGCAGCTCAAGGTTAGCTTTGCACTACAATGCCTGACTTACATTCCTTAAAGTGTCACCAGTGTCATGTGGATGTGCCTTACTTTGCACCAGTACACGTCTAATGTAGCTACTGTAATGACTTCACCTCTGACAATGCAGAAAATGGTCACCCAAAACTGTCTCTTAAAGTAGTTTCGCCACTATCCCAGTATTCATGATGAGGAATTAGTGTGCACAAATCTAAATTTTTTCACTTAAATCTAAACTAAAACTGCCTGGATTTGTGCACAGTCTTATATCTTCTGTCTTTGTGCACAGTCTTATATCTTCTGTCTTTCAAGCACAATTTATGTCTGTGTATGGATGCATTTATTTTTGAATTATGCAAACAACGTGAAATAAGCCTTAATACTTCAATAAATGCCTCAGTTAAGGAGTTCAACCCATATATTATGTATGGGTTTATCAAAAGCTGGCCCTCTTCTCTCTTTTACAGTGCAGATTTGTTTACTTAAGATTTGTAAGAAGACATGTTCTTGCTCTCTCTTTTGGTGTTTATTTTGTCAATCATCCTTTGGCTCCAGTAATCTAGTTCGTTTTGACTTTTCCTAGTGATACCTGAGGACAAAGATCACTTTAGATCAGGGAGGAGCTGAACAAGGGTAATATCTCTGGAGCAGGTTCCAAAAGTGAGGCCTTTAATTAGGAAGGACTTTACCAATGAAGGTATCAGCTTGATTCGTGAGAACACTCCTCCAGCTGCTGTCTTATCTTCAAATCGAGGTTTTCTCTCTTACAAAGAAACAGCAAATGCATCCCCTGGGGCGGGGAACTGAGCTCCCCATCCCACTTTTGCAGGGTGTTTCAGGATGATAAGGGCTTGCACTTTCCCTCTCACAAAGGAGGCTGAGAGGAGATGGTTCCACAGATGGATGAGACATGACTTGAAAGCACTTTTGGTTTCTACAAAACACTTTAAATGCTCTGTCCTTATGGAGAAGCTCCCACTACAACATCAGGGAGTCTGTGAGTGTTGCAATGGCAGGAAAGGGGAGTGGGGACTGTCGTGGCTGTGAAAACTTAAAAAATTGCTAGACCATGACTAGGGTTTGTGCAGAGACAAAATAATTTAGGCTTTTTCACTCCCAGCATGTGAAATCAGGGGTCACACTTCTGCCCTGAGGGACTGCAGAGCTTGGTGGCTGTGATTTTGCATCAGCATCGTAAATATTCATTGCCAAAAGTATTTTATATTGCAGACACAGCCCCTGCAACGGTGCTGCTGCAAGAAAACCCATCAGGGAGCTGTTTACAATGATAAAGCAGGGGATGACTTTGGCTTTGCTGTGCAGAACACCACGTTCAGCAGGCTGCTGCAGGAAACAGGAGCTCTGCAGGGTGCTCTGTCTTACTGAATCATCTCAGCAGCTCCTCTCAGCAAAACTCCCATGGAACTGAGGGCAAGAAATTAAGGATGTTCCTCTGCTAATGGAGAGCAGCGTGGAAACCCTCCTTGCCCTCCTTCCCAGCAGTCCCCCAGAGGTACAGAAGACCTTGCTAGGGCACAAAAACATAATTTAAATCTTCCTGTGTTAGCACTAATGAGGCTGGCCCATGCTCCTCTTCTTAAATAGACGCTTAATTCAAGCTCTCATCAATAAAGCATTCCCAGGACACAGCACTTGGTGGCATGAAGCAGAGATTTTCACTCTTCTGCCCGTTGTGGGTAGAGAAAGAAACATTCCTTCCATGTACACGAGCACACAGACTATTCTCTCTCTAGTTAAGATGGAAGAACTTGTATATAAAACAGCATAATTTCAGCAAAAAATCAAATGCAAGCTCTGAAATATGGTCAAACTAAAGCTACATATAGGGAAGGAAAATACATAAATACGTCTTGAAGTATTTTAAACAGATTTTAAATACTTCTGTCCTACTGTAAATTTTCTCTCTTGAAGTACTATATACCCCTCTTATTTTTTTAGTGCTGTTTGGCAAGGGTACAGCTTTAGAGTGCAAAAAACTTCCTCATGTTGGTTAATCAAGCTTGATATTTTCTTCTATACGGATATATCTCAACTTTTTACTGGCAGATATTGATAGAGACAAAAAATGTTATATTTCAGAAATAATTTGCTGGATATCATAATATATTTTTAATAAGTGATTTTTTTGTGTGTGTATGTGTGGTCATTTCCTTCTTCAAACAAACAGGAGGAGAGTTTATCTGCTGTGATAGCTCACCAGAAACTTCCTTCATCTGGAAGAATGGCGGTGAATACCATAGCTGAAAATCATTCTTCAATACTTCAAAGTTTTTGCAAGGCTATTTACTTCCTTCTAAGTACTGATTTTAAATTACACACTGGCTTTTAAAATAAGATCCTTGTCAGGAAGCTGCAAGCTGCTGCAGGTTGAATATACATTATATTTTATGAATCAGAAAGGTTGGTTTCCTCTGTATCTTAAAGACCTCAGCAGAAGGAAAATGTGCTGCCTAAAAATATTTCAGCCAATTTCTGAGATACTCTGCAGGCTACGACTTATATTTTAAAGCTGGTAAATGCAGCCTTGCAAATCAATATTTTCTGAAAAACATTTCAATGCCACCTAATGATCTTTCTCTCCATTTTCTTCATCAGGGAGATGGAGAGTGAAGATGCACATTATAATCCTTGGGCAATATTTTGTCTGACTTTTGATACCATTTTGTCTGTGGAAGATTGGCTCAAATTTGTTACACACTCAGCAGAAAATACAGAAGTAATTTTCCACCCTGTTGTGAATTTTAGCGTATTTTTCAGTAATGATGTCTGAGATGAAGAGAAGAGTTTGGGCAGAAAATGTGCTGGGCACCACAGTAAGGGGAGGACTTGGCATTTAACAGGTATTTACACTCATCAAGGGCAAAATTTGTGGCAAAACCTTTTGAAAGACACGTTCAGTGGTAATTTCTCATTCCAATTTGTATTATGAACTGCTTGTAATAAATGCTAAGAGAATTTTTTTCTGCTGATGTACAAAGAATCTGAGATACCTCATGTGAATGAATTAGCTGGGCTAAGGCAATTCCAAGAGGCTGCAGATATTTTGTGACAGCAAAAGTCCCCAAGTGAACAAGCTGGCACTTCCCAGTGCTCAAACTTCAAATAAACACAGTAATTTATACCAAGTTTCTTTTTTCTCCATGCCTGATCTACCAGATTTTCAGAATGCCAAAGGACAGGTTTTAGCAATTAGAGAGATGGCAGCCAGGAAAAAGTCTGACAGCCTGTGAGAAAAATGGATGGCAGTGGCACTTTTCCCAAACCCAGACAGTGAAACCCTCTTGGGAAAAGACAGTGAAGGCCTGAAAGGATGAATCGTGTTGTCCTGTCCCTGATGTCACCCCTCTGTGGCAGATGAGCATGGTCATAACTTCTCCTCAACAAATGGCACCATGGCTGTGCTGGAAATTGTGGAGTTAAGACCAAATTTGTGTCAACCTCTTGCATTGTGAGGTGAATGTACACAAACATTTGAATATGGCTTTGAAGATGGCCCTAGTTCTTTGGGGGGCCTGTAATCATGGAATTACAGATCTCAGAATGGCTTGGGCTGGAAGGGACCTTAAAGCCCATCCAGTGCCACCCCTGCCATGGGCAGGGACACCTCCCACTGTCCCAGGCTGCTCCAAGCCCCAGTGTCCAACCTGGCCTTGGGCACTGCCCGGGATCCAGGGGCAGCCACAGCAAATCTGGGAATTCTATTTCAGGACCTCCCCACCCTCCCAAGGAACAATTCCTGCCCAAGATCCCATCTAACTGCACTTACAGTTTGAAGCCATTCCCTGTGTCCTGTCCCTCCAGCTTATCGGCGATTGAAGGAGAGATGGGAAGACTGACTATGATCAGAATTCGATTTTACTCAGGTTTTCTAAGAAATTTTATACTATTTTAGTAAGGTTAATAATTTCTACTACAATAATTAGGTTAACAGATCATACAAACAACTTATACATTTTTCAACATCTTCATCGTAGGGGGTTGATTGAATCTTCTTTTTTAAGCAGGTTTCTAATCCTATCTTCTCATGAGCTCAAAGTTCTGTTTGTCCTCATCATGGCATCTTAGACACCAGACTAGATATGCTAATTAAGTCTGTCTCACTCTCATGAATCCTCACACCAGCCCTTGGGAATTGTCTCTCTCCAGGTTTCCTGGGGCTCCTTCAGGCCCTGCAAGGCCACCCTGAGCTCAGCCCAAAGCTTCTCCTGTCCAGGCTGAACAATCCCAGCTGTGCCAGCCTTTCCTCCCAGCAGAGCTGCTCCATCCCTCTGCTCATCCTGGAGCCTCCTCTGGGCTCTCTCCTTGAGCTCCACGTCCTCCCTGGGCTGGGCCCCAGGGCTGGGGCAGCACTAACTTGGTGATTTGTTCAGATTTTAGAATTATTGAGTTTTAAGGTCTGTGGAAACGCCAGAAGGAACTCAGGTCATTGGCATTTGGGCTTTATTGATGCTGGAGTGTCACACAGGTGACATCCCCATGGAGCAGGACTGAGCCCAAAGTGCATCACCCTCTGAGCAGCATCTCCAGGGCTGGCCCCTGTCACTCAGCAGGAGCTCTGTTCACCTGNGGCCATGCTTGACCTTTCTTACTCCTGGAGGACCCAACATGTGGATCAAAGGAAATGCCTGGAGCTGACACAGTGGTCACCAACACTTGTCTTGCATTCCAGAAATAGGAGATTGGCAGAGGAGGAAAAATGCTGCTGGGGATGTCCATGGGCACACACTGCAACCACTTGTGAGATTTTTTTTTTCTGCTTCAACTCTGGGGAAACCACAACCTTAGAATTTCTGAAGGGTAAAAAGGACAAAAGAAACACAATTAGATAAAGCCACCAACTCCATTTTCTTCTGGAGTTCAAACATATCGATCTTTATAAATGTTCTGGTCTGGGTATCCTTCCATCTTTCCTGTTCAAATGTAGTGCAGATTATGTGTAAGTGATCTCCCAGGCAATAGGAAAATGCACTTCTGTGTCTGAGGTACATAACCTCTAGGAACCTTCTCTTTTGATAAATCAGGATTTGAGTACTGCTTGCAAAGTTGGTTGTGTAGCCCTTTCAGGAGTGATTGATAAAAACCTGTCTGAGATCAATGCCTTGGTTGTTTGAATGCTCCCCTGAGAAGGGCAGAAGATTTTGATTCCTTCATCTGGTCAAGTATTTGAGTCTCAATTTAGCAATTTCTTAGTAAACATTCCAACCACAACCCAAAGAAAACATGGCATCTCCATTATTTTTGCTATATTTATTTAATCTAACCACCTGTTTCATTAGTTTTCATTAAAAATACCTGAAAACAAAATTATTTTAAGAAGTAGAGCTCTTTACTTTGGTAGAAAATATGGTAATTTATTTCAAATTATTTTTTTTTGTTTAGCCAGAGAATAATATGGGAAAAAAGAAAAGGAAAAAAAATACTTTTCAGGACAAATGTGCTTAGCAGTAATTAAATTCCAACTTGAACATTCATGCCTTGCACCATCCCTCTGATTAGAAATCAGTTTTACCTTAATTTGCTGTCCTACAAGCACTGTGCATGTCTTTCCCTTCCTGCAGTCTTAATGAGAATTGTGACTCGAAACATTAAGCTCACACTCCCTTTCATCACATCCCAGAAGCAAAGCTGGAGCCTCTTCCAGGTCTATTCCATGACCTTTAAGCAAGGCCCTTGCACCAGACCTTGAAAGCTGCTGAGCCCTTCCTGCCAGTGTCACTTTTGGCAGCCCTGGAGAGGCTCCAGCTGGCAATGCTGTGATTTCTGGAAGAGCTGCTTGATCCTTTTGCAAAGGAGGTCAGGTGTCTCCAGAATCCAGGATTTCTGCAGCTTGTCATCTCTGCTTGTGCACTGGGTGGCCAAAAAATGAGAAGGTGTTTTCAAAAATGTGATTTTTTTTCCCTGCTAAAAGATGTTTTATAGCTGTCAGAGGTGTAGATTCTGCACATCCTGATGCCTTGTTGGGGCTACCTAAAAACAGAGGCCAGACGAAATTAAGGGAATAAGAAGAGGCTATATTTATTGAATGGCCTTCAGGTACGTTTAAGGCAGACAAAGCCCCCCCAGGGGCTACATCCAAAATGGATGATGGGTCACAGGTTTTCACACTTTTATAAGTTTGGTCCATTTGCATATTGGGGGTTAATCTTCCAATTACAGCTTCAGGTAATGAAGTCATTTACCGCAAGTTTGCTCCTCCCAACTCACTTTTGTTTACATTTTTCAATGTCTTCGATCCCCAGGCCTAGAGAGGAATTGTTGGGTCTGACCAAAATAGGATTGCAGCAGATAACACTCTATATGGAGTTGAGAGTTGTACACTGAAGAATTGCAGTGTAGGAGCATCCGTAGACAGCAGGGACAAGGAACTCTGCANCAATGTCTTCGATCCCCAGGCCTAGAGAGGAATTGTTGGTCTGACCAAAATAGGATTGCAGCAGATAACACTCTATATGGAGTTGAGAGTTGTACACTGAAGAATTGCAGTGTAGGAGCATCCGTAGACAGCAGGGACAAGGAACTCTGCAGACCCGAGATATTCTAGNAAATTATATCTCCCTTTGTGTTGAATATTCTAATTTACAGTGACCAACCAATACAAAACACAAAATCCTATAGAATCTACATGCAGCCTATAAGAACTACTACATTACCACCATACTGTGTTATATTTTAAACTCTAAAAACTACTATTTAGACTTTTCTGTTTTGCTACATTGACCTTTGGATCCCTCAGCAAGCAGAAGGGTATTGTTCAATCAAAAGGGATTCTCCTTCAGCTGGCCAGGCTATTGTTTCCAGGTTATATAGTAACTAAGACTCGGTATCCTACAACTCAAAGTAAGCTTCCATTTCTATTTCAATTATAGGTTTTATATTTTCAGAATCTTTTGCCAAGAAATCATATTTATAAGATTTCCCTGATTCATCTTCCCCAACATTGCAGGATTACAAATATATGGAAAATATAAAAGCTAAAATCTTAAAGCATCAATCCCAGGCTGCACATCTGCCCTATTATGTTATTTCCTTGAACAAAACCGCGGCTTCAACATCTCCCTCTTTCCCTCTCTCCTTCCAGTCCCGCCTTTTATCCAGCCTTTCGAGTTCCCACGCTTCTCCATCGGGCAGAGGGTCTTCATCCCCTGCGTGGTGGTCTCGGGGGACCTGCCCATCACCATCACCTGGCAGAAGGACGGGCGGCCCATCCCGGCCAGCCTGGGCGTCACCATCGACAACATCGACTTCACCAGCTCCCTGAGGATCTCCAACCTCTCCCTGATGCACAACGGGAATTACACCTGCATAGCCAGGAATGATGCAGCAGCCGTGGAGCACCAGAGCCAGCTGATTGTGAGAGGTGAGGACCTGTCTCGGGGAGGGTTTCCTCACCTAAGATTTAAGTTTTAAAGTCCTTGGCCCTCTAAAAGCCCTGAGTCGCGTCAGTAGAAAAAGGCGGAGTCCTCAAGGTTTGTTTTCAGGTTTCTCATGTTTTATATTTGATATAATTTTTATTGTTTGATATATTTTTTATTATTTGATACAACTTGATATAATTTTCAGAATTTTCAGAATTTTCTCCACTCCCAGCCGAGGTCCAGACAGTGGCTGGGACACGAGGGGACTGCCCATCGATGGGAGGTCACCTTACATTTATACAGATAATTATATGTCAAATTATTTACAATTTTATACCAATGCCTAGTGCTCACACTAAAAGGGTCACTTCTACTTTGACCCAATCCATTCTAACTACCTTGTGTCATCACCACCTCAGAAGATGGAGGAGGAGGAAGAAGGAGAGGAACACGAGGCACCACCCAAATTCCACCATTTTGTCCTCCATTTACCTCTATTCTATGAACCCTAAAACTACTGAATTTTTCATCTTCTACTGTGCTAAACTACTGTTTCCACATCCTGGTGGTTTGCAATTCCTCTCTCTGTGTCAGAAGTCTCTCCCATGGACTAAAATCAAACCCAGTGTTTTCCTGAGCTCTGTGCCAAGGTCTCCAAACCCCCTGGACTGGCTCCACACCCCCCTGTCCAGGGCTCAAATTCCCTTCCTCGGGTCCCAGGTCATCCAAGGGGATGTCCTGGACTCCGACAGACCTGGAATGTCTTGGTTTAGGAGAAATTTGGGAGAAAACCCCCGAAAATAGGGTCCCTCTGGGGAGCAAACCCAAATGGCCCCTCCCCGCAACTGCTCCAGGAAAGAACTTCCTCAGAGAAAAGTGGAAAAAATATTTATTTAAACAAAGTGCCCACAAGCATAAAAGAATAAATAATATGAAGCAGTAAAAACTTTTGTTGTTCTTGAGTGAGATGGTAAATTCAGAAAGTCCTTGCTATGGGTAGCTCAGCTTGCTCAGTCTCTTATCAGTCCCTCCAAAGGTCCATGCCCCAGTGGGCTGCAGGTGTGAGCTCCTGGTGCTCCTCTGGGTTTTTCAGTGTGGAGCAAGTTTAAACAGTCCCAGGAAAAAGGAAAAAAAAACAGTTCAGGGAATTCCTCTGCCCTAGCTAGGTAAAACTAACTAAAAGCACAGGAGATCCCTGTCCCACAGTCCCTCCCTGCTACAGACAACACCATCCAGGAGAAAGAACAGGAGGAGTAGGAATCAGGCAGTTTTTCTCTAAACAAACTCCACGCTGCTTCTTTCCCTGCTTCACTCTCAGAACCAGCCTTGAAAGGTACAGAACTCAATACACAGCACAAACAGAACAGACAGTTGGGGGTACAAGCATCATAAAGTCACCCTAGAACATGGAATTAATTTGGAGGGCGCCAATTAAGCGGGAATCGTTGGTGCTTTGTGGTGATGTCTGTTGGATGGGAAGTGTGAAAAAGGACTGTGGTAATCCCTCTGTCTGTGACAGAAAGCACAGAGAGGCACAGAAAATAATGTGGTTTTCCTATCTAAAAGTCTTGAAACTAATGAAAAACCCTGGAGTGTATGGGATAGGTGGGGGAGCCGCAGGAGCGACTTCGTGGAAAATTTTGTGATTGTTATTAAGCCTTTGAAATGGTATCAAATTATTCTTTGCTATTATTTTATTATTTTTATTGTTTTAGTCTGATTATACCCATTTTTCATTTAGACCACTCTCCCCTACAACATTATTTCAGTAAAAAAGCAGAACATTGGTGTTGACTTCATGGGGAAAGGACTCTCTGCTGTTATCTTGTTATTTTCCTGGTTTGTGTTTATTATGCAATTAGCAGGATTCACGCACTTGTGTTGACTTCACAACATTTTGCCTTGAAATAGATGTGAATATACACTCAGTAAGCAAATATTTTATGTGGAAAAAACCTTTCTAGTCACACCTTAGCCAAATTATCTGTTATTACCAGACATTATTCCTTGTGATGCATTTTCAAACCTACTGTGTACAACTTCAACAAAAATACATTGCTTCTTTTTTTTTTTATTTCTAGGAGTTATTCAAAGTGTTTCAAATTTTTATTTTTAAAAACTCAGTCAGACCTTTCCCTCTCCTCCATCTCCTTGCTACCAAGCCACTAGGCTTCTCAGAGAAAGAATAATCCTGCAAGGAACCTCAGTAATTTCTGCCTGCTGCACATCACTACATTTTATATTCCCTCCTGTAAGTTTGCCAGGATAAACCTTAAAGTCTCACTGGGGCTTTTGCAATCTTTCCCAGGGCTTTTTCCCCACCCCAAAATCTGAAGAACTCTTTTAAGTCAAATGTTCCCAGTGTCCTAAATCTATCTTTAAGAAATTATTCCTTAGTTTTCCAGTGTGCTTACTTTTTTAATGCTAGTATTTCCAAAACTCAGTGGTAAACAGATCCATTACTTTCCCACTAGTTTCGACATAAATATTTCATTTTTTTTTTAAATTTCACTGATTTTAATCTTGCTTAAGATTATTCAGTACAGGTATCTATTACTTTCCTCATTTATTTAGTAATTCTTAGATGAAGTCGTCTAATTAACTACATGCATTTAATTATTCCTTTCCAAGCTTTTCTGCTAGATTTTAACCCTATTCCTCACTCTAATAATGAGAGATTTTTCTCACTTCCTCTTTTGCTGGAGAAGGGAAGGTTGAAAACCTCTCATCACTGTCTGCCCTGCTCAGAAATGCTGCACCTAAAACCAGCTGGGATTTTTTCCTGGTTTTCAGCTGTAATTCAGCTCTGGAAGTGATGGGAATGAATCTGCAGCAACCCTGCGTGGGTTCCTATAGGCATTTCTCACACCCAGGATGGTTTTACCATCTGAGAAGGGGTTCTCTGCCACCACTGTGTATCCTGGCCAGCACTGAGACCCATGAGTGCAGGGATTTCTGCTCTGTGCAGGGATTTCTGCTCTTTGTAGAGATTTCTGCTCTGTGTAGGGATTTCTGCCCTGTCCCCCACTGATGGGGACAAGCCCTGCTGTGCCCTCACTTCTCCTGGCTTTGCCTGAGCTGCACTTTCCCTGTTTCCTGCTGTCTGTGGGTAATTGCTCCCCTGACCTCTGTTCCCAGGACACATCTGCCTCTTGCTGCATTTTCAGGCATTAATCAGTTTTCCCTTCTCGTCCAGCAGAGGAGTTTTGGGAGCCCTTCACCTGTCCCTCACCCCAACACCCCAATTTCCACCTCCATTTCCCCCTTTTATGCTTTCTCCTTTAATTACATCTCCTGAGGAGGGCTCTGTCTTCATAAACCCATGGGCATCATAGAGAGGAGCTTTTCACTCTCATGTACTCAAGGGCTTGGAGAGCAATCCTGGATCCTGCAATCTTTTAGGAGGTTATGAAGGCTACAACATGTTCCCCCTTTGCTTATCTTTCTGCCTATGTGATGCTCTGCAGAGCCTCCTTAAATCTTCTCCTCTCTCCTCTCTCTCTGTCACTTTAAATGATAATGTTTTAATCAGTTTTGGATGTGCATCTGAGATAACAGCTCTCACTCAGAGGAAGGGGGGAAAATACAGTATCATGTCTGAATTCTCTGCCAAAACCATACCCTGACCTCTTTCCCTCGTACTGAACTGCTTCAGATGCCTCATCCCACAGAGGTCAGAACTCAAACAGCCACCAAAGAGTCACTGTGATCACTCCTCCTCTGCATCCAACCTGACCTGTGCACATTTCAATTAAAACTTGCTGCCTGATTATTCTCCAGGCTTTCTGATCCCTCCTCATCTTTTTGTTCATAGGTACTGTGTAACTGAAACATTATGTTTTTTTAAATAACCTGAGTGGTTTGTCTCCAAATGCAGGGAGAAGGAGTGGTGCTTTAACTCCTCTTGTTTCTAATCCCCATTGTTTGAGAGTTTTTCAGCAGTGTGCTTTAAACTTAAATGTTGGCCATCCTAAATGCTGGGAGATGTGTTCTGGGAAAAGCTTATTTACGCACACTGTGCATTTTGATATGAGAGCAGACAGTGAATGGGAAAGGAAAATTAAGGGAAATATGACTTGTTACCCACACAACTCCTTTTTCTTTATTTTGACTGTCCTTGCATTAATTTCAAAAGTAAACATTAAAACACTGCAGGCCATCGTGTTTCCAAACTATATGGGAATGCACATCATTTTACAGTACATGGGTAGGACTGGAGGTAGAATCTAAAGACAAGGCATTCCTAAGGTGAATGAAGAAACACAGGCCAACTGCTCATTGCTTCATTTGAATTATTAGTGAACACACAAAGCTCTGCAGAGTCCATACACAAACATAAATTCATCATCATCTTTACATCTTCAGACACTTTTTTCCCCCTCAATATTTTCTGTCAGATCACACAGATCTGCTATTTTTTGTCATCATACATTCCTGTGAAGTCTTAAGTCTGTTAAATAGATTTCTTATATTCGTCCTATAAATATTATTTTTCATATCTGAGCTGCACTGCCATTTTGCCAGGGGTGTTAAACAGCAAAACAGGTTTCTTAAATTCTGTGGGCACTACATGACAAATCTTCATGTTTCCAATTATTTTGTGCTTTATAAAAGCAACCCAGTGGTGATGAGGAACCCTAAAAAACACCTGGTCAGTGAGGTTGGATTCTCCCTGTGTTAAATATCAGAGGAAGATGATGGCCAGTTTCCGCAGCATCACACAGGAGGTGGAAGGCAGCAGCTGAGAGAAAAGGAGAAAATAAAGCTTTGGAGCATCTGGGTAAGATCATCTCAGGGCCATCTCAGCTCTCTCTGCCACAGGCTCCTTGGTGAGAACCTACAAATGAGACAGAGCCAAATGCTCTGGACATGGGGCTGTCAGTGCTTCTCTCCACAAATTATTGGCTCATTTTAAACTAATTGGAAGAGGAGAAAACACCTCCAGTGGAGCTGAGCTCTGCAAATTCCATCTCAAAGAGGCGATGGGTAAGAAACATTGGGTGTAATACCAGAGAATCTAAACAGGCAAAACCTTCTGCCAACACAAGAATTGTTCCAACTGGGATCTCTCCTCAAACATGAGATGCAAATCCACAGAAAAGCAGGCTTGATTAGTCCCAATGTTTGTGGAATGTCTTTTGAAAGCTCAGTAGGAAATGGAGGTGAGTGAGAACAGGGCTTCCCTTCTCAAAGTTGTAGGTTCTGCCAAATCCTGGTCTGCAGATCTTCTGGAAATGCATTCAAAATTTGGCAGCTATAAGGGCTTCTCAAAACCTCATATATTATTTATTTATTTATTTGTTTGGCACATTCTTGGTTTTCTAGTCATGCTAATAAGAAAAAGGAAAGGATAGGATCCTGTCATGAGAGCCACAGATAGAAATGAGGAAAATATCTTCTCTGTCAACTACTTAAATCATCACGAGGAATTAATCAAGACTTTACTCATTAAGGCTGTCATCTAAGAGTGATTAAAAATCTATATACACTTTATCATGTGTTATTCATTTCTGTAGAGTTTCCTAAAATGAACTACTTATGAAATAAAAAGAAGTGAAAAGAATTCTAATGGGTAACCAAAAAGAAAAAAAAAACTGATAAATGTATTATGAGTTCAAAATTTTTCTAATACTACCAGAAACGAGAATTCAAAGATAGTAGTGGATACATAAATCATGATTTTATATCTGCTGTTAGCGAATGCATTGTAAGTTAAAATTGAGATAAGGTCTTTAGATACCTAATAACCCCCCATAATGCATTTAGTGCATTAAATGTGTTTTCATTTTGCACTTGCCAGGTTGAATATAATTAGATAGTTAGGCACCCAATGAGGAGTCCCTGAATTTTCCAGATAGTAAGAGAGTTTCCACCTTTTTTGTGATGTTTGGTGGAGGTGCTGGGGTGATGCAGTAGAAGCAGTTTGGGACAGAAAAGCATGGAGGGAAGATTTAAGGTCAGGGCTGGTGTCAAAGCTAATTTTCTTTCTTTGCTGGTGTTTACATTGTGGCTTTGAAGATGACTCGTAAAACATTCACTTATTTAATGTATTCATTAGGCAAACCTGACCAACACAAACCACTAGGCACGGTCTCATTTTGCAAAAGTACATCTTTCTCTTGAACTGCAGAGCAAATGGTTTCACTAAACCAGCTAAATTGACCCCTTAGGTCCAATGACCAAATTTAATAACTGTTCATCTTTGCTAAAGTACAGTGTTTAATGATCTCATTCATTAATACATCAACGGTTGCTTTGGCTGATTAAATTTCCTCCATCATTTTGACAGTGTGATCTAAATGTGAAGTACAAATATTCCATGTGAAAATGAAACACTGTATTGCAGGCCAATGTCATAGATTATTCCTTAACTCACTCCAGTAGCCCACCAGAGGAGCTCCTGTTAGGAGCCTTCAGAATTGTTCTCCAGAGTGATTCCCTGATCACTGTATCTGGGAGCCAGAAGTCGATTTGAAGGATTTGAAGCCCAGGAAGGAATTTGTGAGTTCAGCACTTGGTCCGTGGCACGGTCAGAAAGGATTCTTGCATTAACCTTAAATCAGGGAGTGGATATAGGACCACAGGGATCTCATGAGGTTTAACAAAGCCAAGGGCTGATGCTGCACCTGTGATATGTGGCTGCATGAGGCCGGAGTGTTATTAGCCCCACAAAGGTGTATCAAGCTCTGAGGGATGCCAGCAGCCTCAGAAATAGCTTAAGAAAAATTAGTGAGACAAAGAAAAATTAGCAAGAAAAATTAGGTTGATCAGAGGTGTTTTGAAAAAAAGCAAAAAGGTTTTAATTAAAGTGAAAATAACAAACTATACAAAACAAAAGAGTAAAAGCCCTGCACAGTGCAGGCAGATCCCTCGCATGTGCTAAGATACCCTGAAAAAGCCCCAAGAATCTCTGTGCTCTCTCTTAAGTACTCAGTGATCTAGGAGGGTTTTTTGACATGCTGCCCAATAGGAAATAGCTAAAATAACTACATCCCTTGAGGAACAGCTCAAGGATCCAACAACAGGTGCTTCTGTCCTGGCACTGGGCCCAGTTATGGTGAGAGAAGCGTAAGAAGAACCAGAAGTTTCTGCTTCTTCTTCTTCTTTAAAAGTTCAAGGGTGAAACACAAACTCTTTCCTAATATGAAAACCCCTGTTAAGGTGTGGGGTTGCACTGCAACACACCTGGGTGAGGACAAGCCCCAGGATCAATCCAGGCTGGGAATGAAAAGATGGAGCAGCCCTGGGAGGGGGTTTGGGGGTGCTGAACCCCATTCTGATTGCTTCATCCTTTGTTTTCCCTCAGTGAGAGCCTGAGACTGCTAATCATATATTGACTGAAAATACCTTCTTTAGGTATTTTAACTCCTTTTAATCTTTTTTTTTTTTTTAACCTTTTAACTCTTTTGAGTTCAGCCATTAAAGAGTTTGCCTCTGTCAACTTACTTCAACTTACCCTAAACAATTCAACAGCTCATTTCTCATCACAGGCCTGTGGGCTGCATTAAATGAGAACCTACCAGAAACTCACTGTTATAGCAATTTTAAATGCCCTCCTTCACAGGCTCAGGGAGCTGTGGTACTGAGAAAAGGATGATGATAAAAGTAGAACTGTTCAGTCACGTTCATGAGCAATTTCAGAGTTTCATTTCTAAAGGAGTAGAGGAGTCTGGCACTTTTACAGCTAGAGAAAGAGGAGGAACTAATTGCTTACTTTTTCTATTAATTCAAACATGTCAGACAAATTACCTTGGTTAAATTCTTGCTAAGCACATTTTCTTTAAGGGCTAATGGTCTCCTGAAAGATAATGAAAAAGTGAACATAGGTTTATCATCTAAATCTAAGTATCAAAATCTGGAACAAGTGTTTAACAGTATTGTGTTCTGAACTACGGCAGCACATAGCACAGAACAAGTTATTAAATTGAAATAAAATTGAGAAGCAAATGAGCAAGGAGGAATAAAAATGTAAAGGTCTGCTCTGTTTGCTTTTTCATCATTTATGTAAGAATAAAAATCCTGTGGCTTTACCAAAATAACAATACAGAAACAATTGAAAGGTCATTGGATGAGTAATTTTATTTTGTTGTGGCATCTTTTCAGATTTCTATTGGCAGTCTTAAGACTAAGTGGCAAGGGTTTGTGTCTTCAAAACCAGAGCAGCAGTTGGCATTTTTATAACCAGTCCAAAAGGATGGCCAAAGCTTTACTGAACATACAAACTGAGTCTGTGCTGGGGTGTGGGCTGAGTTTTTCAAGCAAGTTTTGTTTATGGATCCAAAGAAAGAAATTCTCTGATTTCTAATGATACACCTGGTCCTGGAACTATAGAGCAAAATTTAATTTCTGCAGTTAGCATCCTAGTATTGTTCTCTACTGAAAGTAATAATTAGAATTGAGAATATCACAAATATCTGAGCAACAACATAGATTTTATACATACCCAAAATACAGTGATATCAATATGGTGAAAAGCTTTGCTCAGAGCTTGTCAGTGTTAAAGGCACGGCACATCATGGATATCTCTGTGAGTTCTTAAAAGATGTAGAAGAATGTGACAGAATTTCCATAGAAAAGCCCAAAGAATATTCCCACTTCTCATCCATCCTTTTCTTTTCTATATGTGCCCAATGGGATTACATAAAAAGTGCGTTTTAGCAGATATATTTAATGTAAATAGTATTTATTTTAAAGACTGATTGCATTTATTCTATACTAAGCAGTCTTGCTTAACTTTTTCCAGAACTTTCTGCATATGCCTGCTCATTTAACAAAACCATTTCCTGAAAATTTACCATTTCTTGCCAGTGCCATCCATAGCAAATGAAGAATATCAAAGATGTTTTTCAAACAGAAGGGAATTAAAACAAGTTACAGAAATTTTGTATTGGAAGACAGGTTTTAAAAGACATTCTGCTCTTCACACTCTTCAGTGGTAGGGGAGGACAGTAATTATCAGTCATTCCATTGCATCTTTTGTAATCATTCACCTGTAAGAATGGTGGGTTCATGTTTTGCATTGGTTTTTTATCCCTCTTTATGGATAACCAGCTTGTAATTGATTTTTCAGAAGCTGCAAACACAAATTTACTCACAGCTACCGAGGTGAAACAAGCTGATGCCACCGTGCCAAGCCGTACGAAATCAAATCTGTTTGTGCAACTAACTGTGCTTTTCACCTGCCCTGGAAAATACCTCATTGTGTGTTTGGGGATGAAACAAACACAGGACAGTGAGAAAGGAGCTACTGAAGCAAATGTCTTCTCTGAGCAGATAATTAGAACAGGATGGGTGATTGCCCAGAGCTGTTGCTGCTGGGATTTCACATTCAATGTTTATCTATTGTGAATTCACCTAACCTACAATAAATGTTTGTCAGCGTGGCAGCCATTTGGAAAGCCAAAGTGTTTGTCAGCAGTAAATATATTTTCTAGTACAGAGGTATCTCTTGCCTCTATCACTGCTGGTTCCTTCTGCTTCTTGTAGCCGTGTTCCAAACAGCTTTTCTGTTATTGGGCAATAAACAGCTTTGCATTTTGGCCATAGGATTCAGTGAGGAAAAGGTCCAGTTAGGGGGATTATTTGCCCTCCATGTAGGAGAAGGGAATACAGGTGACCTTGCCCATGATGAGTAACAGCTGTGTTAATTACCCAATTATGAGTCACACATAGCCAATAAAGATAAATGTGATAAAAGGGAGTGGGTAAGCTAATGAGAGGAGAATCCTGAAGGAGGACAAATCTTGAGGAAGAGGGACTAAGAGGGAGTCATGAAAGAAGAAGGATCTTGAGGTGAAAGAATCACTGGTGGGAGGTCAGTCTGGGTCTGCAATTAGAGCCTGTGGTTGGAACCTGCAGTCACAGTCTAGCCAGGTAAAAGCCTGCAGTCAGTCTGCAAACTAATCCCTGCAGTCAGAGTTTAGCAGGAAATAACCAGCAGTCAGAGGCTGCAAGGGAAACCCACAGTAGGAGCTTTCTGCAGCTAGAGTGAGTGAATAATTGGAGTCAGGATGGCTGAGCTGTGAAGAGGAATAAACCAGGACCCTTTTCATGCTGTGCAAACAAGAAGTCTGTGTCTGGGCTCATTTCTACCCTCTAAAAAAAGGGCTGCTGCAACACGCCAGAAAACTATTGTCCTTTTTTAAAGACCAGCTCCATCTATGAATGTGAGAAGAGAAAGCTGGGTTGTGAAGGCACAAGGAGGAAGGCTTGAGGAGGGTACTCTGAACCTGCAGAGAGAATTTCCACAGACCTTCAACTCTGAACTGTCCTGCCCACACCAACACTGGCAGTGCCTGTTTCCCCTTAAGGAAAACCTGAGACACTCTGGCACAATGAGAGCTAATATTTGCATGAATTATGAGAGTGTTTATACTGAAAAAATCTTGAGGGTCATGTATTAGAGCATTGGTACTTCTGCTATATTTCTGCTGCACAGATTTTCTCGATGGATAATTAGTCTCATATTTGTGGACATTAATCACTATTTCAGGCCCCAGGAAAAATATTTACAGTACTGAGATTCCCCTTCTGTGCTCCCTTGCATTTTCTTGTGCTACAATCTTCTGCCAGATTTCCTGTCTTAATTTTCTGGAGGGGCAGCTCATGGGGTGTATGAGAGCAAGGATGAATGGTTGGGTCTTTTTTTTAGTTTTCACCAACCTTCAGACAAATTCAGCGCTGCCTGGACCTGGAGAATCTATAAGGCCAATTTCAAATTTTGCAGTGGGATGAGGAAAGCAAGGAACTATTAGGATTTCTTCTGTGCTGCCTTAGATCTCGGTGTGTTGCTGAACTGAAGTGAAAAAAAAATATTTGAGAAGAAAAAAGTTTGTCACATGTGCAGTGACAAAATGAAAAACATGTAAAATAAAAACACAATTAATTTACTTCTATTTTTCTCCTTGGGTATTTAAACTTCCATGTTGTGAACTAAAGAACAGGAAGTCAACAAAATTCTGTGACCTTAACTGACCTTAATAGAACCATTAAACACTTTTAATAGTCAAAATTTTCATGAGATTTTCCACAATCTTTACAACTTTCAGCCTCTTTTTCATGATTTTGTCAAACATGTAGGTTTTACTGAGACTTTGACATTTAGAATCAGGTTTTCTGGTAAAATTTTTGGACTTACAATTGTCACAAGTTTTCTTCACTGTGTACCTTTATTTGGAACATAAAGATCTTTTCCTTGAGAGAAGCAGCTCTTATTTCATTTATGTATAAATGTGGAAGACTCACTGCAGTGGTTTTATGCTACTTTGGGATAAGTTCAATAATATGTTTACATTGATGCACTGAAATAAGACTTCTCCTTATCAACTTAATGTAAGCAAATTGTGTTGAATCTCTCTCTGGCTGGTTGGAAAATTCTATCACAAGTTATGGTTCAAATGCCCTCATTTTAATACGAAGTGATTTTATGTCTATAAAAGGCATTATTTTTAAAGTTATTTATACTAAATAATTTGGGGTTTTTTCTAAAGATTGTTAGTTAACTGGCAAAAAGCAATCAGAAAAATTACATTGTTTTTAGACATCTTACAAATCTGCCTCTGGTAGAAAGCATTTCTTTTCTGCCCACAATAAAATTATTTATCTATGACTCCGTTTTTAACCTCTCTCATGGAGAGGTCTTATAAACTTATTTTGCTATCCTGTGATGATGAACGTTTTTGTCATGCCTGGCAAGAAATATATTGAGGTTGTGCACAGAAAGTGAATTATCTGGTAAAACCAACCTCAGTGTGTTACTGGATCAGCCAAAAACTGGTTTTAATTCTTGCTTTTCTCTATGAAATGTTGCAACTCTGTATGTGACTGCTCTGCCATCTTGAGATACCCAATAAATTGCCTGAATTCTGATGGCTCCCTGTGCTCCCTTCCCACAGTGCCCCCCAGGTTTGTGGTCCAGCCCAGCGACCAGGACGGGATCTATGGAAAAGCTGTCATTCTCAACTGCTCTGCCGAGGGTTATCCCGTCCCTACCATCGTCTGGAAGTACTCAAAAGGTAGGATTCCTGTGGTGCCCACTGGGGACAGGCTCATTCTGCCTTAATAACATCCCACTCACCTGTAAGTTGCTGTTTTGATCTCCAAATTGCCAGGGAGCAGCAGGGTCCAGTAAGAGACACGTCGTGATTTATTCCTCATAAATCTCCCCAAGCACAAAGTGCTGGCCACTGTCCCACACAAGGCTGAGCTGGATGGACTTTTGCTCTGCCCTGGAGATGTCCTGGCTGTGCCTGTGTCAGCCGTGGCTTCACCAGGCAAGGGATGAAAGGGATGGCTGGGAGAGAAGAGACAGAGCTTTGATTGAAACAACCTCAGCACAAGGTTCACCAGCAGCATTTGGCTGATTTCCTCCCCCCCACCTTCAAAATTCATGATAACATGGCCAATCACATCTCAGTAAAGAAGGAAGGTCAGGTAGCATTAACATAAGCAGTAATTCAGTATGAGCTTTACATAATGCTTTAACATTTTCTCCTCGTGTAACAGAGCATTAAAAGTGGCCCCACTTGACCCTCAGTAACCACAGGAAATTGACTGCTTTTTAATTAAAATGTGCTGCCTGATAAATTGTGTCTTCTGGCCGATCATCTTCTGGTAGGTTTTAGCAAAAAACCACATTCTGCAAACTCTGTACACAATCTAAATGAGTTAACTCCTTAAAAAAAAGAAAAATGAAGTTGCTGTTGGGAAGAAATCTTCATGTAATGCTTCATGTCATTTTTGGTTTTCTTAGGATCAAAGTCCAAATTGTATTTGAAGAAAAAAGGGTGAGAGAAAAGTTCACATCAAAGACTATTTGTGCTCTTATTGATAAATCATGGTTTGTTTCCAGAAGGGTGCAGAGTTCCAAATTCCATTCATTTCAGTGGTTTGTGGGATTTTTATTCTGAATATAGGACACAAAGAGGTAATTCTGGTTTCTTCTGTTTGTATGCTGGAGGAGGGTCTCAAGCCAAGTTAGATGAGTTGTAATTAACTGTGAGGAGATAAATAACCCATCTTGGAATGACAGAATAGCTGGATAAGTCCCCTTTAAGACTCATCCATGCAGATGTATCGGATAAAATTCTCTCCTGCTCAGGAAGGACTCTGGCTGCAATAGCAGTAAAAATGTGTGTGAAGATTAGGAATACTTTGCAAACTGCTGCACCATTTTTTTTTCCAGGAGTATCAGCCTTTTCCTTTCTGTGATCACTAAATTGTTCCCACAATTGTTCATGTGAAAAAACACAGGAAGTGAGTGGGCAGTTGGCGGCAGGCATTTACAGTTGGTAAAGCATAAATTTGCATTCCAAATAAATGACAGGAAAAATGGCTTTTTACAGAAAAAACAAACCTGACAAAAGGAAAAGTGGACATGCATATAAAATAGGTGAAAAATCATCGATGGCAATGAAATTTTTTATGAAAACATTATCATTTTAACATTTTTAAGTTCATAGTGTTGGTCACTAGGCCTTCAGTGTGGCCATAAGTTCCCAAAGCAAACTCTTCTAGGACTAGAAGTATTTTTGATATGCATGTCTGATCTATTTTAATATTCTAGATGTTGTATTCATAGGTTGTTCTAGCTCCCTATGTTACACTAAATAATTCCCCATAATATTTATTCACCATATTTCCCTCTGGGTTGACTCAGCCAACTGTTTATAGTGATTAATGCTGACAGATAATAACTTTGTGTACAGAAAGTGGTGTAAGAGAATACCATTGAAGAAGAGTACCTTTTAACTTCCCTGAAAAATCCCATGTCCTGCTGCCAAAGTAGGTTGTAGACCCCTTTGTTAAAAGAAATGTGTTTTAATAAGCATTTAGGGAGTCTCTAGTCTTGGAGGAACCTGAACTTGTGGTGACAGTACAGCAGGATCCTGTTTCCTGTTCCCTAAATCACCCAGTATCTTGCTCCAGGGAAAAGTAGGTTCTTTCTTAAAACCAGACTTGATACAAAAATCTTTGGCTTCCCGTTTTTATGCACCTTCCATTTTTACAGTGCTGCCAAAAATGTCTGATCAGTAGTCTGATCAGTAAATAGTCTCAAGGTTTTTATGTTTCTTTTAAGATTTTTTGTGGGATTTTTTGTTTGAGTTTTTTTTTTAATAGTCTCAATAAATCCTGGCTGCAAACATGGCAGAATTGAGATTTTTTTGTGTCACCAGTCCATCAGCTGTAGCAGGAAACAAGAGGAACAGTCACTGATTTGGTTTTCCATGTTATCCAGGGTTTCATAAACAAGGTCCTAGAGGTCCCCTGGGTGTGCCATGTTTACTACAACAGACATCCCTCTCAGTCATAAGAAATTCATTTGCTGTTTGCATTAGGGATGCATACTGCCATGACTGTTCAGCTGTAATTGTCAATAATTCATCAGCCTCTAAATGTACAACAAATGTGCCTTTTCACCCATGAAAGGGCTGAAAAATCTTCATTTCCTCTCTCCCCCTTACTGGTTCCTTCTGCTTTGTGCTCCTTTTGCCCCTTTAATACGGGCAAAATTATTGCTGCTGTTGCATTCCAAAAGCCTTCCTTCTTTTCATGCAATGAATCCAGTTTGGATAAAAGAACTATTCTGTTTGTCCTGATGATGTCAAAATCCATTTCAATTGTGCCAAGCCTGTAAGAACAGGAAGGTATATCTTGTGCCTTATTAAAAATAAAAACATGAGAGGCTTTGACACTGTTGTACACTACAATGACACAAAGACTCTGACTTCAGAAGGCTGAAAATTACTCCTTTATTCTTGGGATGTGTCTCCTTTCTTATACTACTCTACGCAGACCAATTTGATTGGTGACAAGAAGACAAACCTCTTCAATCACATTGGTCAGACCAAAGGGACATCAAGAAGAAAGTCCCTCCTAGGGGAAAAAAAAAAGTAAACAATTTGCCGTTACAAAAACACATCTCTTGTTGACAGAAAATTCCCTGGGAAAGGAATTTCAGGAACCAAAACATGTCAGGCACAAACCAGGGCTTAAAAGGCTTTTTAACCTTCTTTTTTTTCCATGGATTTCTTGCTCCAGGTGCCGGGGTTCCCCAGTTCCAGCCGATCGCACTGAACGGTCGGATCCAGCTGCTCACAAACGGCTCCTTGCTGATTAAACATGTGCTGGAAGAAGACAGTGGATACTACCTCTGCAAGGTCAGCAATGATGTGGGAGCAGACGTCAGCAAGTCCATGTACCTCACTGTTAAAAGTAAGAACTGAAACGCTTCTCTGTGATCCAGATGTTGCCGTTGAGAAAAAAAAAAAAAAAAAAAAAAAGGTTTTACTGCATCCTTAGTTTGAAGGGGGAAGGTGGTTGGGAAGGGGAGAGGTTGGATTTGTTGGGTTTTGGTTTAATTCTGGCTTTCAGCTGCGTGTGGTAGCACCTGGAAGTCAGGATGGTTAAGAAAAAAGACTTTGTTTGGTAGAGGAAGAAAAGCAAATTTGTACCAGGTCTGAAAGCTATCCCTGAGTCATGAAGGGGAAGTAAGAAAGTTGGTCAGGAGTAAAAAGAAAATAACAAAGGAGAAATGCCCACAGCAATTGTCATAAATCTCAGAAGCTGAAGGAAACGTGCTTTAAAAAGATACTTTATCAATTCTCAATGTATCATAAATGGAAACTATAGGTCCAATTGCTACAGGTAGACACCACAAGATATTACAACATACTCTAAGATTTTATAGATACAGCCACAGTAGTTATTTTGACTTAGCCAGGTAATTTTCAGAAAATCCATCTAATTGCACAAGCTCAACGTCCCTGTACTTTGCAGGTGCAAGAGACAAAAGCAGTCCAGTTTTCAAGTGTATGTTGGCTGTAATTCCTTGAAACATCAACACAGTTTAGAAAATAGAGGAAATATGAAAAAAAAAAAAGGTGTAGAAATAATATAATTTCTCTTACTAGCAGTAAAAACCAACTATTGACACATCAGCATGCCAAGTGTTCCTGCATGACCTGTCAGACCAGTATTGAAGGATGTTACCAGACTATGTACTTTCATGTTACCAGACTATGTACTTTCATGTTTGTAGGGTTTTTGAAGATTTACAGAATGCTTTGAAGTTCTGGTATGCCAATTAGCTCAAAAAAGTTTTGACCTTGAAAGTAAAAAGAATTTTTTTTTTCCAGAAAGGAAGAAAAATCCAATTTATTCTCTATTGGAGAGTGCACTTTAGACCATTAATGTTTAGGTTGAGGGGTGTTTGTTGTTGAGAATTAATAACTAAGTTACTTTAAGAGTGTCAAAAATTCACAAGCCCCAGTATCTCAGATGTCCTCTCCACTCTAACTTACCATAGTGACTTCACCCTCTAAAAAAACAACATGATGACCCCTCCAGCAAATATAATTAATTGGACATTTCTACTGTGGTCTGGTGGAAGTTCCATCTTCTGTGGTTTGCAGGATTGGCCATTTTTGGGCCAGTCTTCAATAGCAGGAGCAAGGCACTGCTGTAATATTCTACCAAGAACCAGCTTCCCTCTGCTTGGCAGCCGTGCACGCTGCCTGTCTGATCACTGCATGCAGTTTCATGTGTGATAAAAGAGCATCCCTTATCAAATAAGAGCAGGAGCTTCCCTGGGGAGCCAGCTGCTGTTTGAACCTAATGAAAACCCCTCTGGCTCTGAGACAGCAGGGAGCAGCCTGTGCCCCTCACACACCCACACTGACACCAGTCCAGCTCCAGCAAGGCAGCTAGAGAGATCACCAGGAGGGTGTTGGTGTTTGTGTGGAAGGGGCAGAGCTTTAGCTTCTGTCTTGGTTTGGAACGACAGGTGTCTGCCAGGGAAAGCAGGAACTTCCCATGGAATGGAGAATGAAAACCTCATCCCTCTGAATTAGCATAATTTTGAAATTAAGGGGCTCTCAGGTAAAGGTATGGGAATAGGAATAACAGTTCTTAATATGAGTATTTTTTTTTTAACGTAGTAGTACAAAAAAAGGCAAACAAATAAACAAAGAAAACACTGACAGAGTCAGAATACAACCTGACACAGTGTTGGTCAGGGTGTTGGCAGCAGTTAAGTCCTTCTGCAGTGACAGATGTGATTCTGCTTGAGAAGAGATGATCCTGTAGAGAGCATAGGTTTCCTCTGAAGGTCCAGTGGTGGTGAGATGGGTCCAGTTTTCCTCTGGGAATCCAGTGGAAACAGGCTGTGCTGGTGTTCTGAATCTCAGGTTTGATCCAAGTCGGAATGCTGGGCTCCTCCCCCTGGGCGGAGCATCTCCCCATGGGCTGATGGAATTGTATCAGCCCTGCAGTGAGCCTGGATGGCCCATGAACAGCAGAGATCCCCTGGAGGGAGGATGGGTCCTGGAAGAGATAAAGAACACTGCCCCAGCTGGTTTTAACAGCTGCCCATTAACAGAAGACACCCATCCTTCCCCCTAGAGTTATGAGGGATGAGTTAAAGAAAAAACACCTCCCCAACAACAGATGGTGATAGAATACATATTTTTGGTTACATTTTGCATTGCAACCCAAGACAGCTTCCATCAAACCTTCCTGAAGGACAAGATGCTCTGGAGAAATAGGCTGCAGTTATGGCTGGATCCCCAGTTCTAGTGGTGTGGTTGTGGCTCATAATATTTTCAACTAGTCAGGTGGACTGAGTCCATAGTGAGGGCTTGGATTGTTTCTTTTTTCTGTGTGGTTATTCAGGATACTTTATTCTCCCCACAAGCCTGTTCCTGGACCCTGTTCCTCAACTTTAGTCCTCCTCTAGATAAAAAGCTTGGTCTTCCTTCACAAAACTCATGGTATTCTGGATTATTGATTCTTCTCCACAAAGTCATCTTAAATGCCTTCTTTAGGCAGAGATAGAAGGTGAGACCTGGGCATGCAGTTGCTTCTGGGTAACAGAGTTGGTGAGAGACAGCTCCCAAAACATTATCAAGGATTAGCATTGAGGCATATTTTTGTGGCTTCCTTGTGACAAATTGCCTTCTCACCTTCCTTCAGTCTACATGTGGGTTATCCATAAGCATTAGCTCAAAACTGATAGAAAAAGCTGAGTGGCTTAGGTGGATTTGGTCACTAATCATGAAATTAGACTGGTCCTCAGAAAGAAAAACATGGCAGCAGTCCCTTTACACCTAATTCCTTCACTTCTTGTTCCCTGTGCCACAGATTCCTGGTGCTCATCACTGATAGCATCACTGAAATTGGAAATAAACCTGCTCATGCACAGGAGACTCTTCTCCGTGTTTGATAAAAGTTTTTACCTTCTCTGTCAGTAATACTGCTGGATAAAGTTTTACCTTTCATAGATCTTAGTAAAAAAATCTCTTAAATGAGCTGATGCTTTACTCCTCCAGAATTTCCATTGTCACCTAAACAAAAAAAGATGTTGACGTTTGTTGTCAAAAGCGAGTAGGAAAATTTTGGTTCAGGAGTGGGCAGGATGAGAATTACTTTAATCTATTTCCATGACTTGCTACCTCTAAAATGGATGGATTTTTTCTTAGTGAAAACCCATGTTAAGCTATAAAACAGCTTGGCTTGCTTAACAAACTCTTAGTGCTAAGGGGGAATAATGTAATAATTCCAAATATACATTTATTTAGTGCCTCAGAGTTTGTTGAGTGACAGCTTCAGAGGAACTGATCCAAATTCTTGGTTGAAGGGAGATTGCATGAGAAGGGAGTGCAAAGAAAGAGGGAAAAAAAAAAAAAGAGAGAGAGGAAAACAAAGAGGCTTCAGGAATACCATCAGAAATGTGAAAAGTGCAAGCTACCAGCATCACTGCTGAATCAGGAACCACAGGGCAGAAAATTTTCATTTAGCAGCTATTGCCCTTCTCCCTTTCTTTTCAAGGAATGGACATAAAAATCATGGCCAGTGAATTTTTCTCTTCTTGTGATTCAAGGATAAGTAGTTCCCAAATTCCATATTCACTAAGACACACAATATTAGAAAATTATGAGAGATCTGGAACGAGGAATCTAGTGCTGTCTTGAGAAATGACTCCTGGTGCTTGGGATGAGAAGACTTCTGAAGAATTTCTATAAAGGATAATGAGCCTTTAACATGAAGGGAAGAACTAAAATTATTTAAAGGTTGCCTGGGAGTCACAGGGGAAAAGATGAGTGCTTAAAACGGACTGCCTGCCTGCCTTCGTCTGAATAAATGTCACACTTCCTAATTCCTCTTTAGGGGCTATATATAATGTGATAGAATGGTATCCTTAAAAAATTACCTCCTGAAAAGAAAGCTTCCATTAAGGCTTGCATATTCCTGTGTAAATAATCTGTTGGAGGAGACCACGTTAGCCCTGCCCCTTCTTAAATCTATCACTTCTTTTTGTGACAGTGTGGAGCCTTACAAGTTTTAATGTGATCATCAACACATTTCCAACAAATCCTGTCTGCCAAGAAAACAGAATTGCTTCATTCACTTTCCCCTCAAATATGCTTCTCAGCTATTGGCATTATATGTGTTTAATACATAAACCTAAAGCTGTCAGTCAGATCCACAGCTCCTTCCAGCAGGAACATGCTAATCCCAACTAATTCTTTTAATGCCAAGTTTCACCACCTAGACTTCTTTTTTTCCTTA
>VWZU01010258.1:410572-451100 GCA_013397095.1 Sterrhoptilus dennistouni
GAAAACTTTAAAAATTGTTGCCTATGACAAGAGCTGATGGAATAACAGGAGAAGAGGCTGCTGGGGATAGGGAGCCTGGTAAAACTGGTAAAATATGGAAGCTATTCCTGCACCACATGGTGTTTCTGCTGGCCCTGCCTCTCTTACAGTGCTGCTTACCTGATGCCTTGGGAAGGCTGACCTGGAACAGAGACTGGATAGAGCTAGAAATAAAGTAGTTATTTATTGAAAGGCCTTTAGGATGCACTTTGGGCAGGACAAGAGCCTGGCCAGGGCTACACCCAAGGTGGACCCAAAATGGTCACAAAAATGGATAACCGGTCACGAGATCTCACACTTTTATAAGTTTTGGTCCCTTTGCATATTGGGGTTTAATTGTCCAATTACAGCTTTGGGTTGTGAGGTCCCATCCTTCTTGTTCCTCCCTTCAGCCCACCCCTGTTTGTGCTTTTGGGCCTGAAAGTTGTCCTTGGTCTGCAGCAGGAAAAGGATTTGTTTTGTCTCCCTACTCTGTGAAGAGAGCTGACTAACACTAAATATGAGGCTCAGAACTACATCCCTAGGCAGCACAGAATCTGAAAAACATGAAAGTTAAAACTTAAGACATCTTATTCATGCTGACCATGACCTCTTAAAGGCCAGATTTGTCTCTCACCATCTTCAGACAACTCATGGAGCAAAGAGACCTCAGTCACACATGCTACTGCAAAAGAAATAAAACATAACATTGGTTACAAACAGAAATAAACCCAAAAGATGCTTATGGATGGAGACTGAATGGTGCTGAGCTCTGTTCTCCACTGCAAGATAACAGTTGTGCCACCATATGGCTGAGGCACTGCAGCATTTGTTTATTGAGATGGATGGAAAGCTCTGCCTGTGAAGCTTTATCCAGGCAGGATAAAGGGACAATTTCCATGTGACCAGGCAAATGAGTTTGCTCTGCTGCGACACCAGCAGCAAAGCCAGCAAGCTGTGATGGAGAACTCAGTGTGCTCTGCTCACCAGGGTGCCTCTAAATGCTCATTTTAGTCTTTGGGAAAAAAAAAATTCCTTGCTGAGAGCACAGGAATGTTGAGATTTGCCCGACTGCTACTTTTGTTTGTGTATAAAAAGCCAATTTCTCATTAAAATGCGTGTATCCCACAAGGTGTCAGTAAGGGTGGCATTGCCTGTTCTACATTTGCAAAGATAGATTATCCATGATATGTGGTAAAGGAAGCTTAAAATCACTGTCTGTAATATCTCCAGGAAACACTTATAAGAAGGATAGCAATAATGCTATGTCAAATTCACTTGAGCCCAGTTACTTTGATATTTCTTCATCTTTCCTTGCTCCGTTTTTCTCACAGTCTCATGGTCTGCAAATACTATTTTCTGTGGAAAAACAAAACGAGACAAAAGATCCCTTCTCTTTTTGTGTGCTTGGATTTACTGTTTTCTTCTTCTGATATTCTGCCATATTTTCTTTTTTTCAAAGGCTTTTTTATTTATTTGATTCTTCGTCCTTATTTTGCAGTTATCTCAAGTAGGATACACTTTTCTGAAATGGACAAATTTAGCCAAAATTGGTAAAAATCTCTCCCTAGATGGCTTGCATGTGTCCTGAGAATGAAAGAGTGGGGCAAAGGCAAAGAAAACAAAAAATAATTTTCATCAAATTGCAACTACTTTCGTGTTCCAGTCAGTACTTTCTGCTGAGCTGGTGAGTTGCCCTTGCCCTCATGACAGGCAGCTCTCTCCCTCTTTTACCACCAATTTATTGGCAATCAAAGGTAAAAACTGTGTTAAATATGAGACGGTGAATTAACTGTCCAACTCCAAATCGGTGGTGAGGAACTTAATGCCCTTTATGTTTTAATTTTGTGTCCTTGCCCATAGCAGGGCAGTTGGAACTCGACGATCTTTAAGGCCCATTCCAACCCAAACCGTTCCATGATTCTATGACCCTAATTGGTTATTTTAAATGTAATGTTAATTTTCATGGAATGCACAGCCTAAAAGAGTGAATCTTGGAACCACGAAAGATCTCCCTGGATGCGAGCGCTCCCTCTCGTTAACAAAACAGCCTGTTTTTTTCCCTAATGAGGTCCTCCCACAACGAGAAGGGAGCAGGGCTCTAAATGCTGTTTTCTGTCTCTTCAAACTGCTGGCACAACTTTGATTTAGGGACTTGCACTTTAATCACCCATCATGTGTCATTACCCCGACAGGCGGCAGCAGCCGCCAGACACGGGCGCCGATAAATTGCGCCGAGAATCGCTGGAGCGATCCTTTGTTGATTTTCCTTTACAGCTATTCCATGGCAGATCAGCTGTCATAACAACACAGCGCCTCTGGCAACAGAGGGAAATTAAACATGAAGTATGTTCAAGGTAGCTGGTAGGAGGCTGGAATATCCCTTTTCTTCCGCGCCTTCGAAATGCTCCGCGCTCCTCTGGGTAACGCCAAGCCCGTGGCGATGCTCTTGTAAGATAATTGCCAGATGTGCTGCAGCACAAATACTCAAGTGGGTTTGTATGCAAATCTTTGCAATGCTCTCATTTGAGGAGGAGAGGTAAGAACCTCTCTATCTCTCTCTCTCTCTCTCACCTTCATCTTCTTTTCTCTTTTTTTAATAAATATTTTTTGAGCAAGAATATAGCAGCCCTTCTTCTTTTCTTCAAGGCTGGTTGAACAGAAATGTTTCCGGCAGAAAGGTGAAGAGGATTTTTCTCCCACAAAGTGCACAAAGACTCTGCTGTATCAACAGTATCATATTTATTGCCTTTTTTTTTTCCAAAAGAGCTGTCTCTCTCAGCTTTTTGATGCCCAAATGGCAACATTCAAAAGGGAGCATGGGTGAGGTTTTCTTTTGGGGAAGTTTTCATAGTGGATACAAACTATTGAGGCTTTCCTGAAAAATAATCAGTTTAAGAAAATGATGACAATTTAGTCCTTCAAATGCCTTCACATCTTCCTGGTTTTTAGAAAGGGATGGGATTCAGATGCTGCTGTTTTATATTCTCCCTTTCTTGAACAGATTAGTGCTATAAAAACCATAGACATTTTAGCATGTTGTCCTTCTTCAACATTAATATTTCTTGTGTTCTGTTAAATTATCACTTAATTCAGAGGTGTTATGTGGCTCTCAGATTGCCACGAATTCTGTGTCCAGGTTTGGCCAACTGTGGTCAGAAAACTCTGTGCCACAGAGATCATTTCAGATCAAAGGGCTGCAGCTCCTCTGTCTCTGAACACTGCTGAAACAAGACTTGAATATAATATCTGATCTACTCCTTCAGCTGAGATGGTGTGGCAGGGATTGATACCAGCTAGACAGATAATCCATCCATAATACCTATCATTGAGAAAGTAAAAATGTCAGTATATTGTATTTGGCACAATTCTTCATACCCTACTGTGCTCGAATGCAATAAACGGTAATCCTGAAATGTTCTTAGCTGGGAGGAAATATTCTGGAAATTATTCTTGGTTTAGAATGATAGAATCACAGACTATCCTGTGCTGGAAGGGACCCACAAGGATCACCCAGTCCAACCCCTGGCCCTGCACAGGACACCCCAAGAGTCACACCTTATGCCTGAGAGTGTCATCCAAATGTTTCTTGAGCTCTGTCAGCCTCGGGGCCACAACCACTGCCCTGGGAGCCTGTTCAGTGCCCAGCACCCTTCCCTGAGCCTGCTCTGGCTCAGCTCCAGGCCTTTTCCTCGAGTCTTGTCACTGTTCACAATTCTTCTGCCCAGGGCACAAGCTGTGCCTCCTGTACAGGGGAATTGCTGGGCTCAGTCCCTGCCCGGGGCTCTGGGGCCATTGCTGCGCCTGGAGCAGAGCCTGGGGCTGCTCTGCCCTCCCTGACACAGGGACAGACATGGGGACACACAGGGACAGACAGGAACAGACAGGGACAGACATGGGGACACACAGGGACAGACATGGGGACACCCAGGGACACTGAGGCCCCTCTCCCTGGGGCTCCTCTCCAGGCTGAGCAGCCCCAGCTCCCTCAGCCTTTCCTGGGCACGGAGATGCTCCAGGCCCTTCCTCAGCTCCAGGAGCTCCTGTCCCTGCTGTGCTGAGGAGAGCACAGTAATTACATTTGGACATTCATCCCAGAAATTATTGTCAGGACACACTGCTCTTATAGAATAAAAATTCTTTAAATATATATTTATTTTTGATATTTTCTTAAAATTGATTCTATAGAATCAACTTAAAAGTGATTCTATATCTCAAAGTCAGCCATATACAATAGGTCCTAATACAAATAGTGTTAGGCAGTGTTCTTATGAGTAATTTCTTTTTTTTCTTCAATTCTTGTGGTGCAGGAGTAATGATTAATCACTAACCATGCCCACAATTAAGTGTTGATGTGTTAACAGGTTTATCTGAATCAAATGGGTTTCAAATGCAGCAGGATATAGGTTTACAGTCTTGAATTTTCATGAATATTTACCTTCAAGGGGCATTTAATGCTTATATCTCTGCATTTACCTGGATTTTCATGCTATTAAACCTGCTAATTTTTCTGAGTAACACTTTAAAACACAAATGCTGCTGTGAATACATTAGTTTCATCTGTGAGGTAGGAGTTGTTTGTGGTGTGTTTGATGGGTTTAAAACACATCTGTTGGGGGAGGAAGTGAATGCAGGATCCATTGCAGCTCATTTTTGCAATGTCATCAAAATTATATTTATAATTGCAATGTCATCAAGAGTTCCATCTATATCTTGCTAACAAAGATTAAATGAACTTAAATCAAGAGAGAATTGTAAAGCAATAGTGGGATGCAAATTAATTTAGTGGGTATGTGCAGTACACATGACTATTTCTGCTTCAGAAAAGGGAGCTCTTAGAGTACTGTCCTTTTCCTTTTCCTTTTCCCTCATCTCTTTTTGTCTCTGCCAGTCTTGCCAGCTTTAAGGTACATCTCACTCAGAGAGTAACCCTGTTCCAGCAGGACAAAGCCTCAGATCTCCCCATTATTATTTTATATGAGTTTAGGACTTGCAGAATGCTCTCTGAATAACCAAAATAGAGGGCAGAGTCTTTAATTATATTTCTTGTTATATATCAGCTTCTTCTGCACTTTGAATGACTTAGTCACTGTATTTTTCAGTAAAAAGCTACATTTCAAAACGTTATTCACTCTTCTTTAAATTATTGAATGCTGTCATAGGACCTGCATCATAATTCTTTACAGTTTTTCAGTTTGTTTATTAATATTGTATATCCTTATGTTTAATTTGAAGAAAGAAAACCCAAACTGAGTTATAACAAAAATAGTAAAATTTATTTCACAATATCTGAATAAATATGTAGGATATAAAGTACATTTGAGTATCAAGTGACACAAATTCCAAGTCAGTGACATTTTTCTGTATAATTCTCCTGCAGCAAAAAAAAACTAAAAAAAAAAGGTAGTTTATATGCAAATATTTTATGCTTTGGGTAAGAGTTTATTTCTTTAGAAAAATAATATCACATGTCACTATTAGCCAAAGATGATCTTTTACAGCTGCTTCCATCAGTGCAACTTAAGGCTTTTTTTTTTAAGGAAAGTAATTTTGCCTTTAAACATAAAGAGGTTTTTTTTGTTGTTGTTTTTGTGGTTTTTTGTTTTGTTTTTTGTTTTTTTTTAGTACTTTCTTTTCATCTTGAAAATAATTTTTCAAAAATTGTTCGGTGGTTTTGTTCTCATCCCTCCATGAAAATCCTACAGTGGTGCTCAGTGTTAGTCTGTGATAATCAACATAAACAAAAATTACATTTATATCTGGGTGGGGGGCTCACAAAAGAAATGCAAGAAGAGCTGCCTGCAAGCTGAAGATGCTGCACTCAGTTTAAGGCAGTTCTTCCTGCACCTCTTCCTGCTGTGCATGTCAGGTACAATCAGAAGAAAGGATTTGCAAAATGCAGATTTTCTTTCTGCAATCTGCTTGCTTTGTGGGAAACAGGTTTTCCTTCACCCCATCACCCTCCCTGACCACTGGGATTCTCCCAGTGCATCAGCATGTGAGCTCCCACCCCCAGTGCACATCCAAATAATTGTAGAGTATGTGATGCTTGAACAAATCTGAATATGTTGCTTTTATCTTCCTTGAGAAAAAAAAAATAAAATGAAGTGTCCACTCATGGCCACAGCAATTGATTTCTGAGTGTCTTCACAGTATAGAGAACTAAAGAAGCATGGCTCCATTTTTAGATAAATCTTATTATAATCCTGCAGGGCTGAGGAATGAATCGATTTGGTCTGTCAAACCAGGAGATAATGAAAGAATGAGCTGTTACTCTTGGCCTAATTAGTTATGATTAATCTAACCCCATCCTTTTTTTTTTTTTTAACTGTCTCCATTAGGCCACAGAATAATTACTCTTACATCTAATTTTTGTTTTCTTTTCCAGTTCTGAGTTGGAATATTTGATCATGTAGGAACTGTGTTGTCCAGGCAGTTATGTGTCTTTGTGACAATAATTTTAGTTTCTCTGTCATCAATTATTTGGTGTTTAGCTTCCACCTGGACAAATTCCTGCCCCAGGAAAGCAATGTTTTGTAATTTTGTGGATGTAGGTGAGCGCAGCACCAAATTCAGAAAGGAGAAATGATTCTTTAGGGAGGGAATAAATTTTATAGCTCCAAGCACCATTCTTGATTTGTGAAAGAGGTTTTTCCTTTAAAATTCCCTAGTACAAGGTGATGGTGGGAGCAGCCCAGTGTGTGCAGGGATTGGCAATGGCATTTAAACTCCCTGCTTTTACAAATGAAACTTCTGGTAAAGTTTCCTATACATCACATTGCAAAAAAATAATGCTATTAGGCTGCAAAAGATCTCTTGCTGTGTTTGATCTATGGAAATTAAAGGCCTCAATCACCAATATTTCTGTGTCCATGTGCATGAACATGTGGCCACTCACAACACAGAAATACAGAATCATTGAATGGCTTGGGTTCTGTGGGTGATCCGGTGAAATTTAATCCCTAAAGTTAGATCAACCTAAAAAAATGCATCTTAAATCTTGTGCTCCTACAGCCATTTTTTCCTGAGAACCCTGATTTATAGAAGTAGAATGTGCACAGTTGTCTTCCATGTAATCAGGGATGTGCTGAAGAATGCTTAGCAAAGGGGATGGCTATTTAGGAAATTAAACATATGTTGCTTAGACATGGGTTAGGTTTGGGGGTTTTGTTGCTGTTGTCTTCAAATTTGGCTTAAACTTTTAAGAAAAAGTCCTCCAGCAAATGTTTTAATCCTTTTGGGAATGAATGGTAAAGCAGCAGGTGATGTCAGTGGCCTGGATTTCAGTCAGCACTGCAAGTTCTCTCAGTTCTGTTTCCCCATCCTGAACTTTTCTCATATTAGTTAAAATAAACTCTAAAATCACGTCATCAGTGACCCAACAAGAACATTTTTCTACTAATAGACTTGCCATATTGATAGATAAGTACCTGAGAAACAATCCTGTTCTCTTGCTTCCATTTCTTTCCTTGCAAAGGGCAAAGGACTCAAAGGATCTAATGTCATTTCTGAGAGTGAGATGCTATAAACTTGTGCTCACAAAATCAGAAAGAGACAGAAAATAGAGCTATTGCATAAGTCCATTTTGCTGCAAATCACCAGAGCAGTAGAAACAGCATCTGTTAGATGATTATTTTTCCTGGCTTTTAATTACTAGCCATTGATTTGGGTAATTGCCCACATGTACACACACAATAGTGCAGCAGGATCTCACTTCTGCAGTCTTATCTCAAAACTGGCTTTTAAAATAAGTGCCTATTACTGTAAGTGCTCTGCAAGAAAGCAGCACTCTGCTATATTTTTGTCTTACTTTGCAATGCAACCTAAATGTTGGATTTACAACTGGAACAAGCTGGCTCTTTGCCATGCACTTACAGCCGTAAACCCACACTCTGAGCAAGGCAAATCTCCTGCTATCAGATTTTTAAGTGGTGACTTGCCGAGCTGAAATAAGGGAGAACAGACTTTCCATAAGTGGTTGCATATTGTTGTGGAAAATCCAATTACCACTTGCTAAATGCCCAGGTCTGAGATTTAAATAAGAGCTAAATGAAGTGCCTGGCTTTTAAGGAAAATGGGAATGCACCTAAACAGTGAGGAAGACCATTACAGGAGAGCACAGTAATCCCTGGGTGCCCTCAGGAGTTTTTTGCTGATTCCCTGTAGCATCCATGGCTGTTCCCAGTTCTATTTCAGGGAGCTCCCCAGTGGAGAGACAGCTGTGAATGAGGACTTGTGAGTTTTATTTGCATATATAATGAAGATAATGCATTGCACAGAGGTGTTAACTCTCTCCCTTTGGGCTCTTAAATCTCTCAGTGTGGAAGATGTCCCAAAAATGCTTAAAGAGGTATTCAAAAACAGAGAAAGGAGGGAACAACCTGGCCAGAAGGAAGAGGCTGGCACAAGCACTATTTAGCTTGGATAGGATGTTTTTTTTCCTTGGCTGTGATCTGCTTTTACCCCCTGCTTCTGCTTATTTCACCTGCCAAGGCTCAGGAGCAGAATAAATCAGCCTCTCTTCTGAATGAGGGGGCTCAAATGTGCAAACCAGTGGCTTGGCAGCTGCTGGGCTGTGCTGGGTGTCCCAGTGTCTGCTGAGCACGGGGATAGGCACAGTAATTACCTGGCAATTAAAAAGGTTGAATTTCTTTTTTGCTGTGGGGCAGGCTTGTAGACCTGGGCAGTTATCATGGCCTTGTTGACACCCAGCTCCAGATGTTACAAATGTGCTTTTTAATATAAATATACATGTTTAGTTTGCTACATTTCCCAGGAAATTCCTTAAATCTTGTCCATATTCAAGATTATTTCTTCCTTTGCTGATTATTCCAGCATATTCCAATGGCATCATGGCTTAGCTCTATAACTATAAACTTATCAAATGGACACTGCTTCTAGAGCAAGAGTTGACTTTTTTGCAGCTTAGTTACAATTACTTCCAAAACCAGGAGACAAGAGAGCAGACAGATGAAGCCCAAAACATGAACCTGAAGCAAATTTTGCTTTGGCTCTTGAGTCTGAGCGAGCTGAACCTGTGAAATGTAGGAGCTTGGAAGCAGCAGGGATTTAACCTGGGGCCATCCAGGGATATTTTAGCTCAGACTGCACAGGAGTTTGAGTACTTTTAAGGGATCTGTCACATACTCCCAGCTTGCTTATACCAAGGCAGCTCAGCTTAGCAGTGCATTAGCCTATTTCTCATGCAGAGTGATGTAAAACAACCCAGGGGAGCGTTTCCAAGATGCTGAAATGTGAGTGACCTTGAGGAGCTGCACTCTCACACGAGCATAAATTGCTTTCATACCCAGAAAAGGGGAAGTCAGAATATATCAAGTGTTATCAACCCTCCAACTGGCTTGAGTTGGGGGTATCTGTACCCCTTTTGTCTCTCCCCATAAAACAAGTGGAGTTGGTTTTCTTTCCCAATATACCATTGGATACCTAAACAGATGCATTTGTCATTATGGAAATAATGATCTGGAGAAGAAAATCATCCATTTGCTTTAAATCAAATGTTACTCATTCAACTTTCCTTTCCTTTCCTTTCCTTTCCTTTCCTTTCCTTTCCTTTCCTTTCCTTTCCTTTCCTTTCCTTTCCTTTCCTTTCCTTTCCTTTCCTTTCCTTTCCTTTCCTTTCCTTTCCTTTCCTTTCCTTTCCTTTCCTTTCCTTTCCTTTCCTTTCCTTTCCTTTCCTTTCCTTTCCTTTCCTTTCCTTTCCTTTCCTTTCCTTTCCTTTCCTTTCCTTTCCTTTCCTTTCCTTTCCTTTCCTTTCCTTTCCTTTCCTTTCCTTTCCTTTCCTTTCCTTTCCTTTCCTTTCCTTTCCTTTCCTTTCCTTTCCTTTCCTTTCCNACGAAGGATGTTATAATCAACAATTATAAAACTAATGCAATTAAAAATTAAATAATATCTGAATTGTAGACATTGACTCCTATAAGGTTCCTGTAGACCAAGATTAGGTTTTCCAACTCTTATTTTTACATGGAAGAAAAAGCACATTTAGTTTGGAATCAGGAGCTTTAGGAGGAATAATCATACTTTGCTTATTTTTAATATAATCACAGTATTTTTAAAATACAGCAGTACATGTACATGGAACATGGAACATGGATGTACAAATACAGAAAAAAAATCTTTTTAAGGTAGAATGATTTCTGTGTGTTAACTCCATTGTTATGTCTCTTACATTGGCTGTTGTTAACATTACTCTAATTAACTATTCCTGAAATTTTGACTTTGTATTTCTTGACTTTAAAAATATTTTCCAGCTTACATAATGAAAATACACATTGTTATTTTATTTACTTTAACTAAAAATAATCTAGTGCACTGAAGTAGATCCAGTTATGATTATTCTGGAGGTATAATGTAAGAAGGGACACTAAGTACACACATGTTCAGTGTTTCAAGCCTCAGAGCCAAGTTAATGGTGCATATAAATAATTATTTGTGTAATATACTCATAATCCATATGGTTACCCAATGGAAATTACATGTAAAAGTAATTTTACAGTAAAATTACAGTTAATTGCAGTTAAAGTCACAGAGATTGACTTTGCTTAGTTCTGAAACACCTGGACAGGATGGGTGTTCTTAGATCCTCTGAACCACAAAAGAGAGAAGGAACAAATAGAATGCAGCAGCATCTCTCAAAAAACCCACTCTCCTGATTTTGTTTTTCAGAAAAAATATCCCACCACCTCTATTCTGGAAAAGCCCAGATAGAGCTTTGTGCATCTTTGAACCCCATTTAGAATTAAGGCTTTAGGAGGAGCAGCGGCTCAGGTCGTGGTTTCCTGGCTCCCTCCTGTCCTTTTTTCAATCTTTCTGGAGGATCCAGCATGATCCTGCTTTCATCACTTGTAGCTTTTCTGCACAAAGTCAATTTCCAGACATCTTCCCTGGGATCCAGCTTCATCACAATTTCTCTAGACACATTGTAGGCAGCTTTCCTCAGGGCTGTATCTGTGACAGGTTGGAAATTTCAGTCACCCCCAGCTATTTTTGTGTGGCTGCTCCTGCATGCAAACATCTCCATGAAAATATTTTGCATGCCCAAAGAGAACCTTCTGAAAATCCACATGACACAAAAATATCTGTGTGCAATTTGTGTAGCCTCAAGGGAGAAGAGTGGATTATCAGGCTTGAAAGCAAATTTCAGCAGTCAGAATTTATCTTTTTTTCCTTGGGAAGCTCTAAGCAGTGAGAAGCAGAATTGAGTTTGTGGTGACATTACTCCTAAACCATGGCAGGACTTATATCAAGACATTGGACCATCAAATATATTGGCAAAAAAAAAAAAATGACAGCAAAAATCTGCAAGGAAGCAAGAGAGGGACAATTTATCAGGAACTGGAGTGACAGGACAAGGGGGAATGGCTTCAAACTGGAACAGGAGAAAAATAGGTTAGACTTAAGAAACTTTTTACTGTGAAGTTGATGAGGCCCTAGCACAGGGTGTCCAGAGAAGTTGCCCCATCCCTGGAAGTGTCCAAGGCCACGTTGGATGGGGCTTGGAGCACCCTGGGACAGTGGAAGGTGTCCCTGCCCATGGCTGAAGGTGGCACTGGATGGGCTTTAAGGTCCTTCCAACAAAACCACTCTGTGATTCCATCATTCTTACATCAAAATGCCTCACGTGTCTGAACTGCCTTGGTGACAGTCTGCTTTCTATGCAGACAAGGCTCTGAGGAAAGATTTCTGTCTTGGGGCTGCAGGAGCAGGAGGGAACAGCCTGAGCTGCAGTGGGTTTGCTCTCCACGTCTCCAGCTTCATTATTTCCCTGTGCACACTGATGAACTGTAATTGTTTCCTGGCTCCCGTTGGTAGGAGATCGGGTGACAAAGGGGTTTGGAGCACTCCTAGGTTCCTGTTTCTCTCGCTGATTTCTATTAGAACAATCATTATGATAATGATTCTAATCCAAGCTTCTGTAATATAACTGAGAAATAAATGCTTCTTGGTTAATATGCCTCAATTAACGGGTCACCCAGCGTAGCTGCAGCAGGTTGCAAGTAAGTAGCTTTCAGGATCTGAGCCCAAATGATTATAGGTTTTCTTTCCCTTTTTAGATGAAATGGATTCATAAGCCTTACTCAAATGAATCGCTCTTGTAGTCATTAATTATAGTATACACATGTTAATGACATCATTATCAGGAGATAACATAATGTCCCAAGGACCACGTGCTACAGTTGTTTCCTGTGCAAACAATTGTGCTTGATAACACAGCCTGTCACAAAATGTCAAAAGAAACCACATGGTGTCTCGAAATGATTGTGAAATTATCATGTGTCACGGCTCTGTGTATCATACAAAAAATACCATCATGACAGAATTTTTCATTAGCTCTTGAGGGATACTGAAGAGAACAAATAATTAAGATCTTGAACATCTCAAGTGCAGCACATAATGCAGCACTGAGCTGTTTAAAGCATATCCTGTGACTGAATTAAAGTGCATTAGTCATGAATTCAGGATATGCACAGTAATAGGCAATATTAAGCACCTTGGGAGATTTTTATTTTCTCTTATTTATTAAAAATAGACAGAAAGGAATTAGTCCTTTTAATATCCTACAGTTTAGTTCTTTAGCACCTCCCTTTTTGCTTGTATGAGGATTGGGTGTTAAGACTGTAAGAAACTTGCCAGTGTAACTCATATTTTAGCAAATTAGATCCTGCTCAAGTGAAAGTCAGTGTCAAAGTTCCTCAAGGCCTCTGTGGGAACAGAATTTCAAGCATAGGGCCTCATTTGAGCAATCTCATTTTCATCCTTTCCATGATGCAGCAAAAATTTCAAGCCCCTGGCCAGCCTGTGGGGTTTTGCTGCTGACAGAATAGCAAAGCTATTCATGCAGAAAGATTGAACTCCCCCTTTTTGCCACCCATGGATTTTGGCAGCATTACCATCTGCACTTTCCTCCTGAACTCTGTGGGTTTTCCTCCTGAACTCAAGTGGTACCTTACTGGGCTCTATAGCTTTGGTTTTCCTGGGGTTTTTTTTCACCACCGAACTGAAAAACACGATTATTCTCCTGCTGGAAGGAAGCTGTGCAAAATCGTTGCCCAGAGCCACGGGGTTCTGCAGGCACAGAAAGGTGGAACAGTTCTCCCCAGGACACCAAAGGCTGCTGGTTACAGAGATGCCAGAAGTTTTCCTCCTCCTGGGCTGCCTCCACTGTAGGGTTATGTGGGACCTGCTGGCAAACAGCTGCCTCAGAGACCCATCAATACCCTCATCTCTAGAGCTGTGCTTTTTGTAACCCACAGGACTCTGTTTTCAGATTCTCTGATGATAACAGTAACACTGCTTTAGTCATGCAGCAATTAGCAATTTAGTAATTAGCCATCAGCACCAAGGCAGACAAAGGGAGATACCCAAAATTTCTCCTCCATTAAGATTCTGTCTCTGTGCCCTGCTCAGGTGAGACTCCATCTGCAGAGCTGCCCCAGCCCTGGGGCCCAGTACAGGGAGGACGTGGAGCTCAAGGAGAGAGCCCAGAGGAGGCTCCAGGATGAGCAGAGGGATGGAGCAGCTCTGCTGGGAGGAAAGGCTGGCACAGTTGGGATTGTTCAGCCTGGACAGGAGAAGCTTTGGGCTGAGCTCAGGGCCTGAAGGAGCCCCAGGAAACCTGGAGAGAGACAATTCCCAAGGGCTGGAGGGACAGGACACAGGGAATGGCTTCCCAGTGCCAGAGGGCAGAGTTAGATTAGATCTTAGGTAGCATGTGAATGCTACCTAATATAGTTTCACCACCATAGTGATGGTGGTGAAACACTGGAATAAGTTGCCCAGAGGTTTTGTGGCTGCCCCTGGATCCCTGGCAGTGTCCCAGGCCAGGTTGGACAGGGCTTAGAGCCACCTGGGATAGTGAAAGGTGTCTTTGCCCATGGCAGGAGGTAGGAATGAGATGATCTATGAAGTCCATTCCAACTCAAACCATTCTGTGATTCAATGATAATTTCAAAAGCTGCATGCTCCTGATGCTGATGTTCCTTTATATGGAAGGCACATATGAGCCAATCAGCCTCCCTGCAGCAAGCCCAAGAGAGCTGGCATGCAAATATTTCAGAAGATTTAAAGGTGAAAGTCTCTAATGTAACATGTTAGTTTACATGTTTTGACTTTGTGATTCTAAGTGATCTCACCGGAGAAGAAGAAAAGCATTTCAGAGGCTGCTTTTGAATTACATCTTTCCTTACCAGTAATAATGACATGGGAATTCTTGACAGATGACCTGGTTTTACACTTCCTGAGAGGATTTTCAGTAAAATTAAGATAAGGATTCAGATTCCTCTATTTTTTTACCTGGAGTTCTGAACCTTCCTACACAACTCATTATTCAGGTTTACAGTGTTGCAGTTACCAGCCCTGGTACACACAATAAATTACCAGTGACCCTTTTTTCACCTCTTTGCCTCAAATTTCCATTCCTGCAAAGAACACCATCTAATTAAGCACCACAACAGGGGCCTTCTTAGGCAGGAGTGGGGGGATGCTTTGTAACATTACGAGAATTTATTCTGGCAAAATCTGAGGCAAGGAACAGCCTGGAGACAGAGGTGGAAGAGATCAGAATGATTTATGAGAGACTGGCAGAGCTGGCAATAGAAATTGGAAGAGTTACTGGAGCTGCCAGCAACTTTGCAATCTTCAGGACGGAAAATCAAAGGGTTATTATTTGTTAGCAGCAATATTAAAAATGTATTTAACTGACAGAGGGCTGAGAAGGCTTTTCCTTTCTTCAGTGCTGCAGATTTGGTTGCATTTATATATATATGTATATATATATATATATAATTTTTTTTCCACAGTTCACCAGAGTTCAGCTTCTTAATGAGCTCTTCTTTATAAGACCAATTCTGGGCACTCTGTTGATGCTGCTTATACAGAGGAACTGAGTCAAGTACACAGCAGAAATATGGGAACATTTCAGGAACCACACACTTTAGAATGTTTCCGGGTTATCCTTGGAAAACCTTTGTGAAGTATGAGCTTAAATATATGAAATTACCTCAAAAGACAGTGAACATACCCCATGTATTATCTGAGGAATAATTGTGTGGACAATCAGGACATATTTTTAGGAAGACTTCAGTTGCACTCAGGGATGTTCAGCAATTCTGCAGAGCCACTTGAACTCTTAGAAATGAGTGAAGGAACACAACATCTGTCAAAGGTGGCAGGTAACAGTCTAGAAATCCTTAAGTTTGCCAAAGAAAAAGTGTAAAATGAGAGTATCTAGTGTGGCATTCAGCAAGGACTAGACAAAGCACTTATTTTCACTTAATTTACTATTTTTAAATCCAGTGCATGATCAAAAAGAAGGCAAAAATAGAAGTAGCATCATTCACCAGCTTCATAACCCTGAGCACCCCGTAGTCCCTCTACTAAAGAACTTACCTTGTGGGGAAACAATGTTTGTGTAATTAAACAATGTATCATCCAATGTGATCACAGCAGTCCCACTGGAGACTGCTCGGATGCCTCAGTTACTGAAATTCTGGATGCTTGAATTTGCCATTGAAGTTTTCTCTTTTTTTAATCCATATAAAATTAATCCAGAGAAGATATCTTATTGTTACATACATTTTTAAATTTTTACATACTTTATAAGGTAACCAGTAGATTAGAGATTTGATTGGAGGTCTTTTCCAACCTAAATGATTGTGATGCAGCAGAGTCTCAGTAGTTACTGCTGCAAATAGACTTCTGTAATTCAAGTTGCAGAATCCCTAATTATAAATATCCCTAATATTCCTATTGCTAAATATAGAGAGAGTTGTGTCTTGCTGATTTAAATACATCTGAGTCTGTTCCTGCCATCACATCATCAGATGATATTGGTCTCTCTGCAACTATGTAGAAAATAAAATTATAAATCCCTCTGAACAGCTAGAGGAGACTTGTTCTACCAGAGCGCTCTTTCTTTATACATCAGCAGATGTATAAAAGAAGATGGAACAATTTTATTTTTATTTTTTTTTGACAATTATTGCAGCTGGAAACTTGGACAAAGCAGCCTGGTTGAACAGTTCCCCATTTTCTTTCCTAGGAAAGGCAAAACCTGAGAGGTTTGCCCCCCTGAGAGGGCAAAACCTGATGTCCACAGGATGATCTAAATTTCCTCAATGTTATCAATGACCCATTTATTGGAGGGAAAAGAAGGAAAAGAAAAATAAATTGTGCTGGAGAAACAATCTGCTTTCATCACCTTTTTCTTTGCACAAGTGGCTGAAATGCTGGGAATCCACTGGGTTTGTCCCAGTTTGGAGTTGTAGTTGCAGCTGCCTTGACAGTGGCAGCATCTTCCTTTTTAGAACATTCATATCCAGTTATTAGTTTGGCATCCTGCTGATACTGTTATTACTTCAATTTGTCTTACTGGTAAGGGAAGTTTAGAAGTCACATAATTTTCCAGCATTTTCCACTGTGAATTCCTGGTGAAACACTGTGGGACAAAGGTGTAGCACTTCAACAACAAGGGATTTTTCATGCTAAATTCCAAAGAACAGACAGACTTTTCCATCAGTTAGGAGAGAAAAGAAATACAAGAGCTTCTCAAAATTGAATCTCAGGATGATTTTTTTTCTAGGATCTTAGGGAATATGATAAATTTTTAATTACAGCTCCAGAAAAGGGGCTGGTTAGAGCAGTTATTTGCAAAGGAGGAGCAGTGTGGATCTACAACACCATCCTGCCCATCACTCCTGCAATTTCTTTTTAGCAAAAACCAGAAGAATTCATTTGTGGGGAAATTCAGTAAATAAGAAGCTGACTAGAAGACAACTAAAAATTAGTGACAGCTTTGCTTCATGCTGAATCAGGAAGTTTCTACCTTTGACTCAATAACACCAGAACCTTTTGTTTTATATTTCATTTCAATTATTTTATTTATATATATAATTTTATTATATATATATAATTTATTTATATTATATTTCAATTACTCCTTCCGTTCCTCATAGCATTTAAATGTTGGAAATGTATTCTCAGGTGACCACCAGAAAATCCATGTCCCTCAGAGTGATTTTAGCTTGAATGAATTTGGGTGATTTTGCCAGTATTATTTGGCTGAAAAAAAAAGACTCAGTTTTGAGAATTCTCATGAATTTGTGTAGCTTTTTCTTTTTTCCTTTTCTGCCAGAATTTGTATTTTGACAATGTTGTAAGCATGTTGGCCTGATTTTCGCATGCTGAGCTAATAAAGCCTTCTCAGAAATGCCTTTTGTCAAAGAGACCACATTCTCATAAAAAAGTTTGGAGTCAAAGAAATTACCTGTTCTTAAAAAAAAAAAATAAAATAACTTACAGTCCAAAGCCCCAACAGGAGTGCTTCTAAAAACCTTTCTACCAACTTACAAGAAACTCTAAAGGGTATAATAGAAAAAGCAATAAAACTTGAACATAAAATAACCCTGGGGATGTGACTAATAAGGCTGTTCTACAGTGTATAAACTCACGCTATATCTTTGTGATTATTCTTTTTATAATGAAATATAATTTAAAACCCTAAAAAAAAACAAAAAAACACAACAAACCAGAATGACCAAATCAGCCCTTAAACCTCCTGGATTTCCTAAGGCCAAATGAAGATAATTTAATAATTCAGGTACAAAGCTTAGATCTAAGCACAGCTTTTTGTGTCTGTGTGTTTCAAGGATCTGATTAATAAAGAAACATTTGACAACCTGATTAAAAAAAAAAAAAATCAAAGAAGCATTTTCATATTGCCCTTGTAAGCAGCTGCTTCATTTATCACACTCAGCATTTGTCATCTCCAATATGTCAAACCTCGCTTGGAAACAAGACTTTCTTCTTCCTTTTCTGCTGGTTTACATTATCAGCAGTGCCATTTTGGCCTCTGCTTTTGGGCACGTGGAGGAGGTAATGGGACTTTCTATTCCCTTGAAATACAATTTAAAGAGGGGCGGGGGGGGGAAATTATAAACCAAGTCCTTTGAACTTCTGGTTACGTGGGAAGGGACCGTGGAGGAAAAGTGACCCCCAGCCCTGTGCCACACTCTGTCCAGGAGATGGATGGCTATAATTTACTCCTGCCTCAAACACGAGTATTTATGGCACCTCCCCTTGGCTGAGGGGTAAAAATGGTCTCCAGAGAAACAGAAACATTTCTTTTTAAGAGCACATTGAAAAGAGGGATGCGTGGGGCAGCTGAAAGTCAAGGGAAGGAGATGCTTTGTCCTTTCTTTTTTTTTTTTTTTTTTTTTAATCCAGGTAATAAAATAATTATCCTTGTTTGCCTTTGTGGAAAATATTTACTGTTTTTTCCCATTTTTTTAAACTCACTCCCACACACGTGCCTGTGCATGTGCAGGCAAAAAAACCACCTTGACCTAAGTTATAGAGGTGATAAATCTCCTGTACAGGAAAGTACTGTCAACATCAGCACTGCAAAATTTAGCTTTAAAACTCCTTTTCAGCTGTTCTCTGGCTCACAGCTGGGTGAGCACATTGGCAGCTCTGAATGAGCCAAAATAACTATAATCCAGGTTCAAATTAGGGTCCTCTTCCTCTGGCCTCAGACGTTTGGGCACTGGAGCCAAATTATCAGCCCCTGCTTTTGTCTGGAAGTATTAACTATTCAGTGAAACAGTCCCAAAATACTCAGCACCTAAGGCCCAGAATTCAGATTTGATAAAACGCTGCAAAGAATGGTAACAAGGAATGTAAAAATCACAGCAAATTCTCAAGGAAGGTTCCTAATTTATGCAGTTCATAAAAGTGAGGTTTCCCTTTCTGATTTTTTTTTTTTAGCTACTTCTGATTTATGGGTGATTTCATCTCAAAAAGTATTACATTTAATATCTTCACTTTAGAAATATTATGCTTTTCTAAGCCCTCTTTGTTTCTCTTTGCTAGTAATTCCCTCTTTCCATGAGACACGTATTCAAAAATTGTTAAACACACCAGTTACCTATCAGCTGTTCCTAGGCTGTGCAGCCTTTATGATGGTTCCCCACTCTTCTGGAAATTTTCTGCTTTTATTGAGGTTTGCCTTCCCTCTAGAAACTTGTGGTGTGCTGAGCAGTAAAAGTAGAAACTAGACCATGTAGAGGAAAAGATAAAATAGATCCAGAATTAAGGTTTTGGTTTTGCAGAAACAAGCAGACCAAAATGGTCAGACCATTCCCAAACTATCCTCAGATGGTCGCTCTGAAAAGGGGCAGAAATTTTACTGCATAAACCAGATAAAATGAAAACAAATGTTTTCAGAGCTTTTTAGAATCTTATTCTCCCTCATTGAATCATCTTTCCTGGGATCATAGCATTTATTAACATTCTGCATCTCCTTAGTTAAGAGAATGTGGAGTTTGAGATCAGATCATGAGCACTTGATTTCCCTGACTTTAAGCTGGACTTCTGAAGGTTGGTTTTGAAAGTCTGATCAGCTCACCCTGAGGTCCTTTCATCATTAATAAGAAGGTGTTTGTTTTCTTTAAGACAAGACTAATGACCCTCTGGAAAGCTTTTTTTTGTCCCCTCAATGTCCACTGCAGAAAAAGTCCTTAATTTTTAGCCACCTGAAGACCAGTTGTGGTGAGCCACTGATGGGTTTTATGACCATGCTTGACCCCTGTGCCCAGGTGAATGCTTTTGAATTTTCATCCAATGCAACAACACTTCACTATCAGTGTTAATATGAAACAAATTTATATTTATATTGGTTATGCTAATAAAAGAGAGAGTTGCTGCTAAATAGAGAGTTGTGTCTTGCTGATTTAAATGCATTTGAGTCTGTTCCAGATGATATTGCTCTATCTACAACTATGTAGATAATAAAATTCTTGTTCCCTCTGAATAACTAGAAGAGACTGGTTCTACCAGAGCCCTCTTTCTTATACATCAGCAGATAGTATTTCATGGCTTTTTAGCTCAGAACTGAGCTGTTATAGACCCAGGTCACCGTGCTTAAAAGTATATTTACTTGCATGAGTGAGCAGTGAATGAAAACCATTAATGTCCCGGCATGCCCCGCTCCCCAATACTCATTTTTGTTGCAGCCAGAGTTTCTTCTTCGCGTGTTTCTGCTTCATTTAAACCTGTCAATACCCCAATTAGTGTTTGCTTCTCTTCCCCAGGGAGGGACATTTACACATGTCACTTCACAGCCTCCAAAATCTAAAAGACTTAAGGGAGCTGCTGGGTCATAAAATACAGTCTGATTAAAGCTTGTGCTTTCCAGTGACTTTCTGCCTTTTTTTTTTTTCATTTAATCTTGTAAACTGTTGAGGGGATTTTAATGAAAGGACACAAATAGAGAGCTTAAAGCATAAAAATTTGTTTTTAAAAAGAAAAAATAGAAGTACTCTCCCATGGGATTTCAGAGTCTCTGTTTTTAACTGATTTGCATTCAGTAAGTCACCAAAATTAGAGGGCTGTGCTTTACAATTATGATAGCAGTAACCCTCTCATTTCACAATAAAACTTGATGCCATCTTGATGGCAGACTGAATTCAATTTAAGATCAAAGCACTAGAGGAACTTATCTAAAATTATGTATTGGTGGTTTTAACTATTTAACATTCCTGCTCTTTCCAAGCCTGGCTTTTATAACAGCCTGATGAAAGATCATAATTGATTTGGAATAGAAAGTGGCCCAAGGAATTTGTAATTAATGGAGACATGTTTCTGGTGCTAATTTTCAGGCATCCACACTTCCCAACAATGTCAGTGATAGTAAAACTAATATCATCCATAAATTTCTTCTGTGGGAAGGTGGTCTTTGTCTAAGTCTTCATAAATCACAATTATATACGTGGTAATATAATGGTTTGTTGATCTCTAATTTTTGTTTTGACAATTAGCCAAGCTTTGATGAGACTGATTTCCCAGTGCCTCGTGGGAGTTCCCACAGTTTGTAACTAATTTCCACAGGCTTTTACTCCAGCTGACTGCAGGGGACAAAGCTGACAGCTTTTCATCCCCCATTCCTTTCCCCTTGGTTACTGGGAAGTGCAATTGGACAAAATGGGAATTGGAGCAAGAGAAAGTAACATTCATTTCAGAACCATGTCAAAGTCAAAGGAAAGACCAAGAAATAGCAGCAGCTGCTGGTCTCCTGTGTATCATCTGAAGCCATCAGTTTGCACTGTACAAACACAGAACTAATGCAGGAAAAGACCTCAGGAAGAAGAAAGAATTGCCTTTGTGATTTGAGAGAAAAGCCCTTTTTTATTTTATTAATGTGTCTTTTGGTTAAAATTCATAGTTGTCATGCAAAATAAATCAGCTTCTCTTCCTCTAATGTGACCTGAAACCACTTCTGAGTGAATAAGATATGAACCCTAAATGTTCACAGCCTTTGCCCTGACACATTCAATCAGATCAGGTGGAGCTGCCAAGGACTCGAGACATCATTGTCATTTTATTAAAGCTCAGCATCAAACCAGGCCTGTTCAAGCTTGCAAACACATGTTGGAATAATATTTATAATCAAAGCAACTTCCTTTATACCAGGGGAATAGCTGGCTGAAATGGTATTTTAAGATGTACAGGATTCCTATTTGTTCCCACTCAGTATTTATTTTTTTTTAGATTTTTTTTACCCCCCAAAGATTGCCTTGTATGGGTGTCCTAATAATGCAGTTTTTACAAACCACTGAGTCTCTCATTTTGATATGGGATTTGTAATGCAAACTTATAAAGCTGGGACAGAACCTGCCATGTCTGTGTTTAATTTCTCTTTTTACACAGCAGTGCTGGTTTTTATACTTTTCTGTGAGAAAATTATTTTACTAATAGAACTGCTAATAAATATCTTGCCTTTTGTCCAGCAATTCATTCATACAAAAACGTATAAAAAGCTACTGGTCTTCCTTTTAGGGCAGGTTAGGGGTAGAAGGTAATTTGTTTTGTTCAGTTTTATTTTAAAAATATTTTCAGGAATATATTTATTTATAAATGTTTGGAATTTATTTCCTATACACTACAGACTCCTGAAACTAAAGCTGAGTAAATAATTCATTCTGTCATATGAATTCATTAAATCTTGCTTCTCTCCTCATATTTCTCAGGTTTACATGTTTGAAATTATTTTTCTAATCAGAAATATCAATGGCTATTAATTTCAAAACATTGGCTTTTTAAATTTGAAATTCATGCCATATTGATTACTGGCACCCATTCACCCAGAATGGTTTCTATCTAAGAGTTGCATTGGGCAGCAAATTCTTTACTGATTCCAAGCAATACAACAAAATATTCTATTCTAGAATCACCTTCATGAAATGATGAAATAATTCAAATCAAATTTTTTAGATGTTTATCCTAAGAGAACATGTCTCTGAGGAGGTTTTCACAACAAACACGAGTAGGTCCGAAATGTGAAGTTAATTTTCAAAATTAGTGAATATTTGTAGAAAGAAGCTGTCATTAATTATGTGCCCATTATTATTATATATAATAACTTGAATACATAAAAATGAGATGCTTTTTTTTGTGTTTACATATTTCTTTGACTTTCTGAGACATGGAATTTTTTCCCTAACCTTAGACATCTCCTGAGGATGAGGATTAAGGGCATGATTTTCACCTGCTGAACAGGCTTGACTTTTACCAAGGAACTATGAGTTTAAATGGAAGTGTTTGAGAAATCCTATTGATTTAAAATTCTCTTTTCTTCACCATTTGAATTCCAGGGAGATGGTATTTAACTAAACCCAAATGTCTTTTGTCCAAAGGGAAAACTGAAATTACGAATTTAGCAAAACTCTTGCTGACTCCTGGAAGTCTAATAATTTGGAAATAAATTAAATATATATATATATATCAACAATATATAGATTTGAGGCTCCCGCAAATATAAGTAATGTATTTGCATGGGTTTTCTCTGCCTGAGCAAAAGTGGATGGAGGAAAAGGGAATTTTTGAGGTAGGAAAATCCCATTTGTCATGGAGAGACGAGTGTTCTCACTGTGTCTGACCAAAATGAAAGGACAGCTGAATTTGGCTTAAATGTTAAACTCGAATTTCAATTCTTTTTTTCAATATTTTTCAATGTTTGCAACATGAATCTCTTATGGTTACAGATGTTTCCCCAAACTGGCCAGTTCGAGCATGACCCAGTGATGGAACCAAAATATGAGAACACTCTGCCAGGACAGAAATCCTCAGACCAGGATAATTCCAGAACCCCAGAATGGTTTTGGGTTAGAAAGGACCATAATTCTTAAAAACACTGAGGACTTTAGTCAGTCTTACAGTCATTTTTGAATGATACATGGATATTTAGTGTTTAATTACAAACTGAAAGACAGAGAGATTTTTAATTTGCTTTTTCCAGTGTGGCTATTCCCATTGATGAGCTGAAAGAGAGAAAAAATACCTCCCTCCATCCCAGCTCTTTACATAACTTTTTAAATTGATGTGATTTTTTGTTTGTTTGTTTTCTATTTCATAAAGATTTCTTCTAAAAGGATTCAGAAGTTTCTGATACCTTTTACAAGCTTTCCTCCACTTTCTACAGTCTTGTTATTCTGGATAATGAGACTGAACTTTATCAAGGTAATTAAATATTTTCATTTTTATTTGTACTCAGTTCCTGATGAAACACTCAGCAGTAGCAGAGAAAAATAAGGCAGATTAAGTCATTCTTACTGAATCTTAGAAAAGGCCCAGATTAAGTTTTCTTCAAGAGCAGGACTAAAAGTTCTTGTTTTGTCTGAGGCACTTTCAAATTCTTAAGTATAACCTTCACTACTGAATTTTGCACTTTGATTTTAATGATGAAATCGTTAATACTATAAAGCAATCATTATATTAACAAGCAATATAATTGCTAATTAATATGATTTTATAATCTAGTATTTTGATATGCATTCGTATAACAGTAATATTTAGTGTGATAAATAATGGAATAATAATAACAACAACAACAACAACAATATGCAATTAAATATTTTTAATTTATTTCTTGCTGGGTTGCCATGAAGAAAGGGGAAAACAATGTGTTTACCTATAAAAGGCAATAAATAAATCAACTTTCCAAAAGAAAGCCCAACCCTAAACAGAGAAAACTCCTGGCTCAATGCTGCTGGCAGAGGTATGCATCCCTTGAAAATGGAAATTGTCATGATTTATCAATTGTAGCTTCTACTTTGTCCAGTTTTGACCAATTGATCTCTAACTGTGCCCAGCACCACACGGCTTCAGACAAAGACATGGAGAGCCCCAGAGGAAACAGAACTGAAATAATTAATCCCATGATGAAACTACCCCAAAATTGTGGAACATGGCAACATCCATTCCTTGAACATGCATAGCAACATGCTCTTCCCTTCTAAAATTATCTTATATAAATGGATATATATAAAAATGTAATTATGTGTCTGTATACAATGCACATTTGAAGAGATATAAGGCACAGGCACACTTAATATGGCATCTGAATCATCTTGATACATTTCTAAATGCCTTCACTTATTTTTAAGACATCCGAAGAGAATATCTCATACATATGTAGTGCAGATTTAGCTTGCTTATTTACAGTTTTCTAGATTATTTTGTCAGTAAAGAACCAGCGTATTTATCTCAGTTATTTGCATCAGTAATTTGATTAAAGATAGTTGGAGGATGAAGAAATGCGTTGCCTAAAATATCCTTGGGAATGTGGCCTTTGTTGCCAGAAATCTTTTGACATAGAGGAAGATAAAAAGAAGAGCTTACAGTCTAGGATCATTGGAGATAAATCGTGAAGAGTAAAAAAATCAGCTTTGGAGGAAGGGGAAATATTTAGCTGTGAGGCATTGCTATGGCAATAAGGAATCCGTGTGGAAGATTATGTGAGGAGAAGGGAAGGATAAGCAGGGATAAATCTGTATCTGAGGAATAAAGTCATCTTTCTTTACATGTTCTTATTCTGCTCTTATTAAGTAAGTTTGTTGGGGAGGAAAAATGAGCTTTGCAAGGTAGCCTCTGGTTTTTAAAAGCAACATGGGGAGTCACAGGGTTTGGTTTGGCACTGACACCCAGTGCAGGGCCTGAGAGTGAGGCAGGAGTGACTGGGACAGGCTCCTGGATGTCTGTGAGATTTCAACCAAGTCCAGATGTCCCATTTTCTGTGTGCTCCTGCTCGTGAAGCAGGAGGAGGCTGGACCTGCCAGGGCAAGGCTCACCTGCACAGGAGCTCTGGCACCTCGTGGGGAGGCACAAACCCCTCACCCCTCCCGTGTGGGCTCAGAACATTTTCACCACCACCAGGGAAACTGCAAGGAGGAGATATTGATGGAAAGAAGGACTACAGCTGTAGGGAAAACCCTTTATGTGGCTCGGGAGGTTGGCTGATTTAATTAGGGACAGGAAATGAGGCTGGAGGAGGAAAATATAAAAGTGTAAGGATTGGGGGACATGTGAGAACCTGGGGAGGTTGAAGCAGGAAGAAAGAAGGACAGGTGAAGAGGACTGGAGCCTGATGTGCTGAAGGGACAGAGATGTGCAGAGGAAGGGGCATGTGGGAGGCTGAGGACATTGTGGAAGGAAGAAAGGAGGTGGCACAAGCTAAGGATGGCAATGTGGACTCCTTAGCAGCCTGGAACTCTTTTGAGTTGGGTCTCCCATTGAACAAAAGGCATAAAAAGATTAATGGGACTATTTTAGGAAGAAATTCAGCAGGAATTTCTTCACTTAAAGGGCTTTTGGACATGGGAAGGGGGAGGTTTGGTGTTCCCATCCCTGGAGATGTCCAAGGAAAGCCTGGAGGTGGCACTCAGTGCTCTGGGCTGGGGACAAGGTGGGCATCAGGCACAGCTTGGCCTCCTTGGTCTTGGAGGTCACTTCCAATCTAAATAACTCTGTGATCTTGCATAGCCCTGGTTATCCTTGGTTTGGAGGAAAAAGCAGATGGCCACAAAACAACTTTCTGAAAGTTGTATATGGGTACATGGGCACACACCAGATGAAACTGAGGCTATTTCCATTCTCTGGAATATGGACTCAAACTCATCCTAATTTTCTATTTTAATTATTCATAATTTTTTCTCTTCAAATGCTCCTCTTGGACAAAATTCATGAGTACCTAATACCCAAACAGTTAAACAAGAATGTACGTCATCACAAGTGCACGTGGAGCCTCCTGCCTCACATAAGACTTTTCTCAGAGTTCCTCCTGGAATTAGATCCCACTGGTAACTCAAACCCAGGGCTCCATAGGCCCTGTTAATCTCCAGGTCAGTTTGGTTTGGTTCAGGAAGCCCTTGAACAGAAAGGGCTGCATCCTGACATATTGTCATATGCAAGCACTAACAGCTCTGGCATGTGAAAAGGTCATGCCACCAAGCATTAATATTACGGGCTGGCAATTAAAGTAATTCATTTAAATAAGGGGGTTTTATTCTGCTGTGCGGCAACAAACACAGGGAAAGGCTGAGAAAGCCTCAAATCAGATCCTCTGCCAGTGTCATCTGACTAAAACAGGGACCCAGAGAAGCTCAGATGGAAAGAGTGAGTTGTTCTGATAAGGAGAGGCAACAGTTCATGCGTAAAAACAAGGGACTGGGGCTACTGCAGGAGACAAGAGTTACGGAGGGGGTTCATTGCTGATGCCTCACATGCTTTAGAGGAGTGGACAGATTCATTCAGAAAGAACAGCTCTGTCAGCTGTCCAGGGATTTCCAGCTTCTCCTGAGCCTGAACTGAAAGACTCGTGGGCTTTGATTCTTTCTAGAGACAGAAATCCAGTTACCATTTATTGGTGGACAAACCATGTGGGGAGGAAAGGACAGCAAGAGACACCAAAGAGATCATCCTGTTTCAAAGATCCCATGTTTGGGGTTTGCAACAAAACATTCCAAGGATTTTTTTTCTTCCTGTTTGCAGAAAATTTTAATTCCAAAACATGAAAATACTTAAGGTTTAAGACTGTTCTTTCTAAGAAGAGAGTACTTTTTTCAACATTAAAATTTAAGTCCTTTTTTAAAGAATGGTTAATGAAGTTGACAGGTATGTCCAAACTGTTCAGCAAATGCCTTCTGAGTACAATAAAAACTTGAATCTAGCTAGGTTTATTGTCAGTTTAATTATACTTTCAGTTCAGCACAGTTCAGCTACGCACTCAACACATCCATGGTCTGTAAGCTCCTTGGTGCAAAGCCTTTCTTTTAATTTTGTGCAGCTCCTGGTTTAATTGAGCCCTCATTTTGATAGATCATTACTGTCACACACACTGGTAAAACATGTAACAGTCAGCAAGTAGAACAGCAGCTCATCAGAAGGAAGCAGACATTTTTATCAGTTCCTTATTGTCCACATATCTGAACGCTTATTAAAGTCCCTTTATGTGCTGTGAATATTGAATATTGAATTATGTTGCAAGTTGCCCTGTGAGCAGCAAAACAAATGAAGACAGGCTTCCTTTGGATTCACACCTTCTATTGTCCCAGCTCCTTTCTGCTAAGTTCGCTTTGAGGTCCATCAGTTCTCTTGACAAAGGAATGAAAATAAAATACTTTTTTTGTAGTAATGCACCCCACACACCCAGAAAGTGTTTTCCATATAGGGAAAGTTTAAGGCTCACCCCTTAAGGTAAAGAACCCAGATTTTTCCATAGCCTCCTAAGAAGGATTGACTCAGTGCCAAGAGAGAAGCATCTCTTAGATCTTGTCACTGTTCTTCAAACCCTGTATCCCTCTCTATTGGCTGCCAGCCAAGTTATCCCTCCTAAAACATTTAATACTTAAGAAAGAACACAAAAGGAAGTAAAGGCTTTTCGAGATGTGTTAGCAGGGTGTCTGAGGTTTTCTCAGGCACCTGTGTGCAGTTTATTATTTGTTTTCTGCAATGTTTTGTTACTTTGTTATTTTTCCTTATTAAACCTTTTGATTTACAAAACATCTTCCAGGAGCAATCTCACTAATTATTACAGCCATTTTTCAGCAAGGCTGGACCCTCAGAGTGTGAAGTTAAACCCACACTTTTTCACATTTATTTCCATCTGGTTGAATATGGACAAGCTGGGTAGAGACACAGATTGAAGCGCCAACCTTGTATCATCAGACCCTTCAGCTCACTGAAGAACAACCTCATTTTGTTTTGTTTTGTCTGTTTCTAGTTCCAGCTATGATAACCTCCTACCCAAACACCACCCTGGCAACTCAAGGCCAGAAGAAGGAGATGAGCTGCACAGCACATGGAGAGAAGCCCATCATAGTCCGCTGGGAGAAGGAAGACCGGATCATTAACCCCGAAATGTCCCGTTACCTGGTTTCCACCAAGGAAGTTGGGGATGAAGTGATTTCTACCCTGCAGGTAAGAAAACAAAGTGGCCCCCAAATCATGCAGATGTGTCAAGGTGTGCTTGGTTTGGTTTTGATTCAGTTGCAGGGCCAGCCTGACAACACCGGAGCCCCAGCATTAGCTCCAAGAATGGCAGCAAGAGGAGGGAGAGAAAACTTCTGCAATCAATCCCTAATGAAAAATTCCCTCTTCCCACACTCCAGAGACAGCAAGAGAGTGAGCCAGGCTTCACCCTCCATCCTTTCTGTCTCAGGAGCAGTGTGGCTCATGGCTGACTCTGTCCTTCCCCAGATCAGTTTGACCAAAATGCTGATAAACTCTGGCAAATATCTGACCCCAAGTTCTGATGTGTGTCACACTTACTCTCACCAAAATCACTGAACTGGTTTGAGAAAAAATGCTGCCTTTTTAAAGTGCTCTTCTCTCTCCTTTCACTTGGTGGCGCTTGTGAGACTACTTTATAAAGTCAAGATTCAAAGCGGTGTTTTACATCTGCTTTTATGAAATCTAAAAGAATCTTTCTTCTTTTTTCTCACTCCAAAATCTTCATTATCCACTTTCAGTCACATTTAAAAAGTGTATTTATCAGGCCCAAGGAACTAATTCTCTGTCTGGTTATTGTCTAAATTTTGGTGTAACTCTTATGAAAAATTTCTTTCTTTATCAGCCAAAAACTGTTGTACGATATCCAGTAAAATTCTGGGTTTGCTCTCTGTGAGGGACCTTTGTCATTGATTTCTATGAGGAAGAATAAATTCTATGTGTGACTTTGTTCCTATTAGTACTTTTGTGATACAAATAATATTTAGTTATAGGATTGACCCCTAGACATCTCTGCCATCATTCTTCTTGTTGATTTCAATAAGATAATCCCTGGATACACAACAGTATTTCTATTTGGAAGGCTGGAGTCCTGCTTGGAGAGGTTTCTGAAGCAGTTTTGTACAGCAATGGTGTTCTACATCCATGTGAGCTACATACAAAACTTTTCACTTCTGAGAGATAAAACACCCCAAAAAGCAGAAAATGCCAGATTAAGGCTGTCTCTGAAGCTCTGAGCTCAGTGCTTTTCCATGATGATGTGATCTTTAGTTGTGTATTCAGCTTTTATTTTTTCTGCAGGAGCCCTGCCTCAGTGAGACAGGACTTGGATTTTCACTGGGGCAGAATTAGGGTTGAGTAATGAATGGCACTATGTGATGCAAAGCTGATCTTTGAGACCAAACTTCTCACAGGTGGCCAATAATCGTGTGTTCTTTGTTTTCTGGGCACTCGCCTTGAGCCCTTGGGGTCTGATTTGCAGAAGTACTAAGCCCTCCTGTCTGCAGCTGAACTCAGTGGAAGCTGTTATGAACACATGAAAGGCTACTTATTGCTCAGGACTCTGATGGAGGGGGAAGAAGGCCCTACATGTCTCAAACTGGGCTCTGGAAATTTTTGTTTTCCTCTCTCCAAGCTCAGCCACACGTGCAAGCAAGCACAGCTTGACATGTTGCCACATCTCAGATGATAACTCTCCAATTTCCTTGCATCAAGTGGGAAATTAATCCATTTATCTTAACCAGTGGTGACTGGGAGTTGTGCTCCCATCACCTGGGTTTTGCTGAGGAATAAAGAGCACGTGGAGTTTCCATGGCTCGGCTAATATGTGGCAACTCATCAAGCAGCCACAAACGTTATCATACATCTGCTTCCTTAATTCCCTACATGAAATGGTGGCAATGCTCTTCGTGGTGTCAGGGGCTGATGAAAATAAATTCACTCGTGTTTCTGCAATGGGTGAATTTGCAGGAAAATGCTGTGAGAAAATGAATGTCTGTTTTCAGGGCACAGTTTGAACTGTGTGCAGTAAATAAATTGCAGAACAGCACACTGAACAATGAGAAGGAAATGGTATTTCAAATATCTGCTCATTTAAAAAAAAATTTTTCTTTCTTGTACCTTGATTGAAGCAGTGGTCCTGCAAAAAAATATCATTATGATCATGTTTGTAAATATTACATATAAATTTCCTTGCTGTTAAACAACAAATTGAAAACAAAGACCACACAAAACTTTATTATGAAGCACCATGCTGAACGCTACAGGGTTCACCACCAGCGTTTGAACCTTTATTTCCTCCACTCAGACTTCAGCCACTTGAGTTATTTTCAGAAATAGCCGGAAAAAATTTGGAGGCAGCAGGAGGCACTGCTTTGTATGGTAAATTTCAGCCAACAGTTAAACGCTTGGCAAACTTGCGAGGAACTGGAAACAAGGCTCCTGAGGAGAAGCTGCAGGAATAGGTGGAGCTCCAGCTTCTGACTACACATGTCGAGCTGGTAGCCTGTGTCCTCAGCCCAGGTGCTGCTGGCTTTGATAATCTCAGTATTTTGGAAACTTTCCTATGCAAATGTATGTGTGTAAACCTGCAACGTCTATTTATTGCTGTCAAGGAAAAGAGTCTGCGCGGTTTTTCTTGCGCCGCACAGACAAGCTGCTGGTTTATTTTCTCTGCATGCTGTTCAATCCATCACCTCTTTTCCAACCTCCTATAGATTCTGCCAACTGTGCGTGAAGATTCTGGCTTCTTTTCCTGCCACGCCATCAATTCTTACGGGGAGGATCGTGGAATAATTCAGCTCACTGTGCAAGGTAGGGAGAGGACAACACAAGGGAAAAAAAATCACAGCTATTGTAGGACAGGAAGTGTACAAATCTGCTGGGGGGAGGGAAGTTTGATTCCTAATTAAATGTGTTCCTCATTGTCAAAGAAATGAGCTGCACTAAAGTTCTCAGTCTTTCATTTTCCAGCATCACAGATTATATCAAAATAAAAGATAAGCTTGAGTCCTTCTAGAGCTGTACAAATTAATCAGAATCTTTTTCTTAAATACAGTAGGTGACAATTGCCAAAGATATTTAAAACTAATATCTTCAGTAAGTATTGTGGATATGGAGGATTGAGGGAGAGCAGGTTGCATTTGATTTTAAAGAACAAATGTGCTTCAAACCCAGGTCTGAAATAAAGCAAAAGTGATCTCGCTTCATCTCTAGAGAAATGTTAAACCTACCGTGGAACTGAAAGCAAAATATTTCAAGTGTAATCAGTCAAAATAAATTGTGAGCAGTTTGCACAATGCAAACTCTAGGAATTTATGTTGCCTGGGGCTGGAGTTCCTCTCCCACAGGGCAGAAACAGCGAGTCCTGGAGAGGTGGCAATATTTGAGATGCAGGGCACAGGCAGGACTCAGCCACCGGCCACTGCTCGTTCTCATGTGGTGCTGGTTCCTCCTGTGCCTCTGAGCCTGCACACAACAAATTCCTACAACTTGCAGATTTCTCTCTCCCTGCTCTTGATTCCAAATAGCAGCAGATTCCAGAGAATGCCTAGGGCACCCCTGTTGAAAAATTCAGGTGGAGTTTAGGGACAGGTTCCCAGTTCCACCACCGCTCATCTAAGCTGCCATGACAATTTAAAGGGACATTAGAATGGGTCTAGGTGCTGGTTATTTACAACATTAACTTTAGAGGCAGAAAGAGCTTTCAGAGTGATTTAATCAGATTATTCTGTTATTAAAGCAAGACTTTTAAACGCGCTCAAAGAGACAGAAATTTTACTCTCTCTCCCCCCACCAAATTCAGGACTTTTGAATTTAGTACTCATTTCTACAATCACTTTTTGAGTAAAATCACTGATAGAAGTGCCAAGGAAATGTGATGTTTGAGGTAAAACACCTTTCCTGGAACAAAAGCCCAAGCTGGAGTGATTTTAAGGAAATGCAACCAAGAAGGTTAAAGGAGAGCCATTATTCAAGATTACACCACTGACTTCGATTTGAAAAGTCCTGATACTTCCAGCAGGTGATTAAGAGGATCAGAGTCCCCATGAGCGCCCAGAGGAACGCCAGGAAGGCTGAGGCAGCGCCACACTGGTTGGCGTGCCCCTGTTAAGAGGATGAGATCTGTTCTGAGAAGAGCTCTGTGTGTGTGTTTGCCCAGAACCCCCTGACCCCCCTGAGATAGAGATCCGGGAGGTGAGAGCTCGGAGCATCGCCCTGAGGTGGACCATGGGCTTCGATGGCAACAGCCCCATCACCGGCTACGACATCGAGTGCAAGAACAAGTCAGGTAAGGAACTCTTGGGTTTTTATTAGGGTTTTCTCTCCTCCTGAGATTCCAAGGCTGGTGGTTTGAGTGGGTCCGAGGGAGTGATTTTCCCTCCTCGACCTCTGAAGGCTTTGAGTCTGATTCTGTGTCTTTGTGTTCAGTGCTGAGCTCGGTGCAGTGCGAAAATGATGAGGAGTCTCGAGGTCTTGGTTTTCTTGGTTTCTCACGTTGTTTATTAATTCTTATCTTACAATTCTCTGTGTCTGGCCAAGATGTTCACAGCAGCTCGGACACGATGTGACTCCCCCCGTGATGGGAGGTCGCTACCTCTCATACAGATAACTATGTACCCATTATTTACAATTCTGTGCCAATGTCTATCACCTATACTAGCAGGGTCGTTTCTACTTTGATCCAATCCACTGCAACTACTTTGTGCCCACGTCACTGCAGAAGATGGATGCCAAGGGAGAAGAAGAAGAACCCAGGGCACTCCCCTAAAATCTCCATCTTGTCCCTTTGCATCTACATTCTAAAAATCCCAAAACTACAAAATCTTCCACACGGTGATAACTACACTACTATCTGTCACTCATCTGTGACTTGCAATTCTTCTCTGTGTTGGATGTTTTTCACATGGACCAAAATCAAAGACTGTGTCTTTCTGAGTTCTGTGCCAGACAACCCCCCCTGCACAGACCCCAGACCCTCTTTCTCGGGTCCCAGGCCTCTCTACCGAGGTCTGTGACTTCCCAGGGTACCCAGAGGGACGTCCTCGACTCCAACAAGGAACAACCTCAGTAAATCCCCCTTGCTGCTCATCCCGCACCGGTTTGTGTTGTAAAAGGTAATGCATAAATTGAAACTGCCTGATGGAATTTTTTTATCATGGTTTGTTTAATCTTCCACAGGAAGATTTATCTTCATTTGTCGTCCTTTTTGTTTGTTTTGTGGTAAAGATGCTAAATGTAGCAATTGCTGCTTTTCCCTTTTACCGCTTCATGCTAGATTTGCTGAGGCAAAAATTTTGTGATGTTTTCATTAGTAGAAAAAAAAAAATTTCAAGGGTGTTGAATCATCAGTCATCATTTTAGCCCTGGCTTTGTAAATTAAATCAATAATGTACAGGAGAGATTGATAATGTATCTGAAAGATGAGGAGTGGAAATTCTCCACTGAAGCTGAAGTCAGGAATTGCAGGTTTGGAGATGTAGACTGGGCAAGGATGCCTTCAAGGGATATTCACACCTAAAAGTTTCTGGGCTCTGTTTTCTTTTTGATTGTTTGTTTTCCTTTCTTTCCAACCACCCACCTGCTCCAGAAAAGTTTTTGAAGGTCATTCTTGCCTGATGGACTCTTTTCTGACACTAAAACACCTCTTGTATTTCTCAAATACAACAATAAATATTTAAGAATGATGTAACTCAGCACAACCCCATTTGGGATGACTGAGGTGCTTCCCTTGTATTGAAGCAGTGACAAGAAGGGATTTCAAAGCTCTGAAACACCTTTTTTAGATTTAGTTTGATGTTTTCAAGTGATAACGCAGAATACAGGCAAAGATTAAGTGGGGGTCACCATGAACTTGCATAGAAAAATGATTTCTCTCCAATATGGAGTGATAAATCAAGAGCAAGACAGCAAAAGAACCATCATCAGGTGGCATGAAAATATTAATATATTGATAAAGGTAAAAAAAATTAAAGAAGGGAAAAGAAGTGGGCAAGAGAATTGGTGTCAAAGAAAATATTTCTTTGTTTGTAGGACAAATCCTGGAGGTCATGTCCTAACAAGAACAGATTATCTTCTTACTGCAAACAACAGAAATGTCTTTTTTTTTTTTGAGTCTAAGGCTAAATGTTTGGAGAAACTCAGATCAGGTCTTTGAATTCTTGCCATTAATTAAACGACCAAGAATATGAAATACCAAAGATGGTTAATGGAAAATTTGCATGGGATAGTTGGGAGAATTTGGAACAAAGAGAAAGAATTAAGAAAACTTCTCAGTTTCCAGGTATTAAAGGGGTGGAACAAGATTTAGATTATATATATTCAAGGAACATTCTGTCAAGAGCAAAGTGAAGCTGTAAACTGCAGAGCTGTGTTTTGTGAGAATTTTCCACCTCTCTTGCCTTTCCTGAGGACTCAGGAGTGAGTTTGGATCAGATGCACCATCCAGGTTTCTCAAGCAGGAAAACTTTTCTGTTTCAGAGAAGGTACAGGTGACCACAAAGAATAATACATGGACTGTATTTAGCAGCCTCCACATACCCCATCATAAAATCATAGAAATTAGGTTGGAAAAGACGTTTAAGATCATCAAGACCAAAGTTAGCTCAGCACTGCTGGTATCTGCCCCATCAGACACAAAAGATACCTTTATTATCCCAATGGAATTAGTTACTCCATGAAAGGAGTTCCCTGTCCTGTAGGGTTCAGTTGCTATGGCAAGAGCACTATGGATAGCAGGAACTTGGTGTTTCAGAACGTTTTGGTACTTAGAGACATTACCAGCCTGTACAGAAATGTACCTGTGGCCCTCAGACCTGACCCTTTATGGAGACCAGTCCTTTGCAGCCTCCAGACCTTTCCATTGGAGGTGTGCAAACAGCTCTGGAGACAGGAACGGGGCTGTGGATCCTCTTTTGTGCATCTCTCCCCATCCTTTTTAAATTTTTTATGTCATTAGGGCAATTTTAAGAGGCAAACTTTGAACAGTTCTGTTTGATTCCGCTTTCTTGCGCTCAGGTGTGAGCGGGACATTCCCCAGGCCCGCGATGCTTTTCGCAGAGTCGGGGATTCCCAAAATCTTCCCCGAGAGCCGCGGGGGCCCGGCCGGGCGCGGGGCCGGTGCAGTCCCAGCAATGGCCACCGGGGGGCAGCGCCGGACCACCTGAAACCTGCGGTTGTGGTGAGGGATGAGAAACTCGAGTCTGTTTCGAACCCTCCTCAGTCCCCGGCTGGATGACAAACGCGAGTCTTTCCCGTGCTCTCCTCATTTCCCGGCTGGATGAGAAACACGGGTCTTTTTGGAACCTTCCTCACTCCCCGGCTGGGTGAGAAACACGAGTCTTTTTCGAACCCTCATCTGGATGAGAAACACGGGTCTTTCCCGTGCTCTCCTCACTCCCTGGCTGGGACAAAGCCGGGGGAACCCCCGTTCACCGGGGCGGCAGCAATGGCGGCGCCGCTCCCTCNAGCCCCGGGCCCGGGCTCTGTGCCCGTGGCGCCGCAGAGGCCAGGGGAGAGCTGCGAGAGTCGGTGCCTGGGGCAGTGCCCCGAGCCGGGGGCAAAGCCCTTTTTACCCACGACCCTTGAAATAAAACCACGTGTTTCTAAAATATCTCAGGTCTGCACAGTTCCTTCTCCCTGCCGTTCATGAATGTTCCTACACTCAAGTCCCTGGCACGTCCGTGCAGCCAATTCCTGGTGCCCTGGGCAGCGCAGCCTGCAAACCCAGGGCTGTGCCCCGTGGGGCTGGGGCTGCCGTGTGGGAGCGTGGCCAAAGCCCCTCAGGGCTCTGGGCACAACAGGGGCCACCAGGCCACAAGTTTTGGGTGCTGCTCCGTGCCAGTTCCTGCCTGCTCCACTGGTGTTGGGCTGCCGGAGGTGGCCCTTTGTGACAGAGGCGCTCGGTGTCGGGGCCCTTTGTGATGCGGGACATGGTGGTGGAGCCCCGCCCTGGCTCTGAGCGTATCTAAGGGGCACAGAGCCATGGGGTGCCCAGTCCCAGCAGAGCCGCTCTTGGATGGGGAAACAGCTCCCTTCAGCTGTCTGCACTAAACACCAATAATAACAGACACCAATAGCAACAGACAGCAGTAACAACGAGGTAACTCCAACCCCCCTGTCCCCCAGCCCCTTGCCCAGCTGGCTGCAAGCCCCCAGTGGGCAGTGGTCAGGGGCAGTGGGCAGATCAGCGCTGCCACTGACAGAAGCTAAGGAGGAGGAGCGGTCCTTCATCAACATGGACCGAGATCTTTCCCAGTGGGAAGATGATAGCGATGAAGATCTTTCCCAATGGGAAGAGGTAACAGTGAGAGAGAGGCAAGTAGTGACAGTGCAAGAAATTTCCCATCCGGGAGCCAGGAGGAGCAGAGAGCTGTACCAACACCAGGTACGTGTACACGTTCGAGAGGTTTCAGAGTACAGCGATGAGACACACGAAGACATCTATGACTGGGAAGAAACCATCAAAGTCCGGGATCTGTACGAGTGGGAAGAACGCGGTGAGGTATACCAAGAGGTGCATGAGTGGGAAGGACGTGTCACAACACAAGGAATGTTCCAATGGGAAACAGATGTGAGTGGCCAGCAGGAGTTGGAATGGCGAGAAGCTCAGAGATCCCGTGAGCGGTCCTTACAAAGAGATGTAAGTGTCCCAGACGATTTCCAATGGGATGATATCCGAGAGCTGGACCAGAGGGAAGGTGAGAGGTACGAAGAACTCTCACCATGGGAGGATGTGCACTCCCACATCTCTCCATGGGACGATGTCCAAGAGCTGTCCCAGAGGGAAGATGACAGCGACGAAGAACTCTCACCATGGGAAGATGTGCATTCCCATATCTCGCCATGGGACGATGTCCAAGAGCTATCCCAGAAGGAAGATGAGAGGTACAGAGAACTGTCACCATGGGAAGATGTCCACTCCCACATGTCTCCATGGGATGATGTCCAAGAGCTGTCCCGGAGGGAAGGTGAGAGATACGAAGAATTCTCACCATGGGAAGATGTGCACTCCCATGTCTGTCAGTGGGACAATATCCAAGAGCTGTCCCGGAGGGAGGGTGAGAGATACGAAGAACTCTCACCTTGGGAAGATGTGCACTCCCATGTCTGTCATTGGGACAATATCCAAGAGATCTCCCAGAGGGCAGGTGAGAGATATGAAGAACTCTCACCATGGGAAGATGTGCACTCCCATGTCTGTCAATGGGACGATATCCGACAGCTGTCCCAGAGGGAAAGTGAGAGGTGTGAGGAACTCTCACCATGGGAACAAGACGTGACCTCCCACATCTCCCTATGGAAAGACAAAAGAGAAGCAGAAATGTCCCAGATGAGAGGCAGCAGTGAAAAGGAGGGGTCACAAGAACAAGACACCAGAGCCCAGGAGTCACCCCTATGGGCAGATAGGAGTGACCGAAGACTGGCCCAACGGCAGGAGCATATGAGCCCCCGTGACGTGTCCCAATTGAAAACTGGCATCAGCTCCAAGACCTGGGGCACAACCTTGCAACAAGTGAGGGATGAGGAGGCCAAGCCTTGTCCCCCAATGGGGGTCAGCTTTCCCAGCCTTGAGGAAGAGAAGGTGGCAGCAGAGGCAGCACCTGCCATGCCCAGCCCGTCTCCTGCCCCACACAGTCTCACTGAGGCCGAGCCAGCAGCTGCTGTGCTGGCCAGATCTTATGAGGAGGAAGAGCCACTCAAGCCTCTCACTCTGGAGGAGGTAAAAGAAGCAGCTCCTTCTCTGTCCAGTGAGGAGCTGCCATCACCAAGGACACAGAGCCCGCCCAGAGTCCCCTCTGACACCATGACCAGTAGCCACGCTTGCCCATGTGAGGATCAGATCACCAAGGAGCAAGTCATCGAGGGAGAGATGGAGGACTACAAACTGAGGGAGGAGCTGGAGGAAGAGTATGATATCCAAGAACAGATGGCTGTAGAAGAAACACAGCCCAGATCTCCCAGCCCCATTGGCCCAGAGGAGGCAGCAGAGGCAGCACCTGCCCTGCCCAGCCCCTCTCCTTCCCCAAGCACTCTCACAGATGCCAAGCTGGAAGCTGCTGTCCAGGCCACAGTGGACAAGGAGGAAGAGTTGCCTGAGCTTCTCACTCTGCAGGAGGTAAAGGCAGCAGCTCCTTCTGTGTCCACTGAGGAGCTGCCATCACCAGGGACACAGAGCCCTGAAACCCTGAGCAGCAGCCAGGCTTCACCATTCCAGGATCAGAGTATCACCAAGGAGCAAGTCATCAAGGGAGAGATGGAGGACTACAAACTGAGGGAGGAGCTGGAGGAAGAGTATGAATTCCAAGAACAGATGTTTGTAGAAGAAACAGAGCCCAAATCTCCTAGCCCTGTGAGCATAGGGGAGGCAACAGAAGAAGTGCCTGCCCTGCCCAGCCCCTCTCCTTCTCCAGAGAGTCTCACAGAGGCTGAGCTGGAAGCTGCTGCCCAGGCCACAGTGGACAAGGAGGAGGCGCTGCCTGAGCCTCTCACTCTGGAGGAGGTAAAGGTAGCAGCTCCTCTGTCCAGTGAGGAGCTGCCATCACCAGGGACACAGAGCCCACCCAATGTCCTTTTCGAAACCCTGACCAGCAGCCAGCCTTCACCATTCCAGGATCAGGGTATCACCAAGGAGCAAGTCATCAAGGGAGAGATGGAGGACTACAAACTGAGGGAGGAGCTGGAGGAAGAGTATGAATTCCAAGAACAGATGTTTGTAGAAGAAACAGAGCCCAAATCTCCCAGCCCTGTGAGCATAGAGGAGGCAGCAGAGGCAGAATCTGCCCTACCCAGCCCTTCTCCTGCTCCATACAGTCCCACAGAGGCTGAGCTGGCAGCTGCTGCCCTGGCCAGAGTGGACAANAAGGCAGCAGCTCCTTCTGTGTCCAGTGAGGAGCTGCCATCACCCGGGACACAGAGCCCACCCAATGTCCCCTTTGACACCATGACCAGTAGCCAGGCTTTACCATGCCAGGGTGAGAACATCACTGAGGAGTTCCTGATTGAGGGAGATATGGAGGACTACAAACTGAGGGAGGAGCTGGAGGAAGAGTATGAATTCCAAGAACAGATATTTGTAGAAGAAACACAGCCCAGATCTCCCAGCCCCATTGGAAGAGAGGTGACAGCAGAGGCAGAGCCTGCTCTGCCCAGCCCCTCTCCTGCCCCATACAGTCCCACAGAGGCTGAGCGGGCAGCGGCTGCCCTGGCCAGAGTGGACAAGGAGGAAGAGCTGCCTGAGCCTCTCACTCCAGAGGAGGTAGAGGCAGCAACTCCATCTATCTCCAGTGAGGAGCTGCCATCATCAGGGTCATGGAGCCCACCCAGTGTCCCCTCTGGCACCCCGACCAGCTCCCAGGCTTCACCATTCCAGGATGAGAACATCACCGAGGAGTTGTTAATCAAGCGAGGGATGGAGGCTGACAAACTGAGGCAGAAGCTGGAGGAAGAGGATGAATTCCTAGAACAGATGGCAGTAGAAGAAACAGAGCCCAGATCTCCCAGCCCCATTGGAAGAGAGGTGACAGCAGAGGCAGAGCCTGCTCTGCCCAGCCCCTCTCCTGCCCCATACAGTCCCACAGATGCCGAGCCATCAGCTGCTGCCACTGCCAGAGCTGGTGAGGAGGAACAGCTGCCTGAGCCTCTTGCTCTGGAGGAGGTAAAGGCAGCAACTTCTTCTCTGTCCAGTGAAGAGCTGCCATCAGCAGGGACACAAAGCTCACCCAGTGTCCCCTCCGACACCATGACCAGCGGCCAGGCTTCAGAGTACCATGACCCGAACATCACCAGGGAGCTTCTGTTTGTGATCCTGGGAATGGGGGAGTTCTACAAACTGGGGAAGAAGCCGAAAGATGAGTATGACCTCCAACCATGGGTGCTTATAGAAGAAACACAGTTCAGATTTCCCAGCCCTGTTGGCTTGGAGGAGACAGCAGAGGCAGAGCCTGCCCTGCCCAGCACCTCTTCTTCCACAAGCAGTCTCACAGAGGCCGAACCAGCAGCTGCTTCCCCAGCCAGAGCTGGTGAGGAGGAAGAGCAGCCTGAGCCTCTCACTCCAGAAGAGGTAAAGACAGCAGCTCCTTCTGTCTCCACTGAGGAGCTGCAATCACCAGGGACACAAGCACCACCCAGTGTCCCCTTCGACACCTCGACCAGCAGCTGGGATTTTCCAAGCGAGGACATCATCGAGGGAATAACGGAAGTCTTCAAACTGAGGCAGAAGCTGGAGGAAGAGTATGATGTCCTAGAAGAGATGGCAGTAGAAGAAACACAGCCCAGATCTCCCGGCCTTGTGGACTTGGAGGAGGCAGTAGAGGCAGCACCTGTTCTGCCTGGCCCCTCTCCTGCCCCAGGTAGACTCACAGGGGTTGAGCTGTCAACTGTTGGACTGGCCAGAGCTGAGGAAGAGGAAGAGCTGGCCAAGCATCTTCCTCCGGAG
>VWZU01010259.1:0-11447 GCA_013397095.1 Sterrhoptilus dennistouni
CAAGAGCGCTCCCGGCGCTTCCAGGAAAGCACGGTGGGGGGGGAAGCGGGGGAGGCGATCCCCCACCTCCGCCACCGCTTTTTCGGCTGCGGCTCGGGACTGGGAGTGGGGGGAGCGGCCGATCCCGAGGGGCTTTCGCAAGCCCCGAGTTTTTCCACACTCCACCGCCGCTGAGGCGTGGGGAGGGAAGGGTTCTGCTCTGCAGACCCCGTGCCCACCTCAGCAGCTGTGTGGAGTGCAGGCAGGTCTTCTCCCAAGCTGCTGCGTTTCCGAGGAATGGGGGTCGGCTGTCCTGCCCACCTCCATGGAGCAGGGACAGGAGGAATGACTCCACCATCTTCCCTGGCACCCAGCCAGATGAGGCTGGAGCTGTCTTCAGAGGTGGAAAGCTGCAATTTAGGCAGAACCATCTCCAGCCTTCTCCAGGTAGCTATGAGTTCCAAAAGCTTCACACTGTGATCTGCAAAGAAAACCTGGAGCAGATAGTCACCCAAAGACTTCCACTCTGCTGTAGAAAAAACTTTTTGAAGGCTGCAAAAAAATCCCATGAGTTCTAGCATAATAGAACAATTTCTGGAGAGCATCTCTAGGAAAGGAGACTTTTTCTCTCCTCAGGACCTCAAGGCAAATGTCCACCAAGAGGGTTTCCTCATCTGAGGAGGGTTTAGAGATCATTATCTCTTACCACGATACCTCAGGCAGAGCAGCTACAGTCTCTCACTGGGGCAGACAGGTCCACCGACGTGCAGTTTCTCTCGCAGTCGAAGGTCACCAGATGTGACTTGTTCTCCCACATCAGGAGTCCGTTCAGATGCTCGAGATCACCATTTGTTACAGGGGACCCTCTTCTCACACATCTGGGGTCACCAAATGTGACAGGAGGTCCCGTTCTCACACGTCTGGGGTCACCAAATGTTACCCCTGCCCTTAGAGGGGCAACACATTGCGACGTGGTGTGGACCTTCACAGAGGACAGCAGGCAGCAGCCGGGTGAAACATGGAAGGCTCTTTATTATCTGACTCCAATAGCTTATATACATTTTGTACAGAGGGCCAAGATTGGCCCAAGGAGGTTACAACCTCCTGACTCCACTGGTCAATATGACCATCAGTCAAGTTCTCTCTCAGAGAACAAGAACGCAAAACATACTGATAAGTTCTAAGAATACACATTGTTTTTCTCACCACACCTGCAGTACAGGCCTTCTTGCCTAACTGTGCTGTAGAAGAGGCACAGCCATTTCAATATTATATTCACAGATTCTTCAATTTAACAACTTATAAAGGACCAAGAAAAAAGGTATTTAAAGACTGCTCATCCGCGTCTTGCAGTGCTCCTCTGCAGCATCAAATTTAAAATGTTGGTCTGTATAGAAAAGACATTGCTGGAATTCAGACTGTAAAAAACAGCAAAGAAACTGTGGGAAGTGTGTGGAAGAAAGTGTTCTCTACCTGAGAGGAGTCATTTAGTCCCTCACAAATCCCCAGTAATAGTAAGCTGTAGTCTTACTCTTCATCCTAATAGCTGGGATAGAGGAATTTATACATACAGGTTTTCACCATGTTTTGTCTCAGAAATATTTATCATTCTAAGAGGCAATAGATGACATTCCATAATGCTACCTCTTACTGTAGTTAACACTGCAGGGAAGAAATCTGTCTCTGTCCTCAAGTTCCATTATAATAAAAAAAGCAATAAAAGAAAACTAACAAGTGCATATAAAGTAAGTAACTATTTCTGACAAATATATATTTGTCATCATAGCTGCCAAGTGATGTAATCACTTGCTCTTCCATCACAATTGAGGACCACCACAAACCAGTAATGGTAACAGTTTATTTTTATATAGCACATCACGTTTTAATCTGAAAGCTCTCTGCAGAACAAGGGCAAGGTGGTGAGGGACACAGCCAAAACCTGTCCTACAGGCGAACTACAAAAGAGAGTCAGGAACTCAATGCAAAAAATTGCCCAAGTCTGAGATTTCAGTCTGTTTGGGTAATCTGTTCCAGCATTTGATCACCCCCTACATGATAAATTCTTCCTAAAACCTAATCAGAGTTTCCCCTGTTGCAGGCCATGCCCATTGCCTCTTCCCCTTTCACTGAGCACGTCTGAGGAAAGTCTGGATCTGTCTCCTTAAAATGACACATCCTAAACCCCAGCACATACAGGAAGACAGAAATAAAGTCCCACTTCAGCCTCAAATGTAATTTTTCAAGAACATTCCAAAATACCATGTGAGACAACTTACTCTACTAAATTGATGTATTTCTAAAGGAGAAAGTGTTCTGTCAATCCAACTGGGATTATAACTTTTCCTAGAAACACTTCAGATAGGATTACTGATGGATAATTGATGAATTTAAATTACATCTGACAATTAGCAAAATTACAAGTGCAAAGTCCTGCGTATTTGGCAAATAAAATGTGCTGGAATCTGCCTGTCTTCTTCATGTAATATTCCCTGTGCTGGCTCCCCAGTGGGATTTTTCACAATAAAACAAGCTGGTTTGTGCCCAAAATGCATGAGATAATAAAGCTTTCCCTTATAAAGCTTATATTGTGCAACACATCTTGTTTATTTGTGCAAACTTACATTGTGCACTTGTGGATGGCTCCAACCTGAGGTCAGAATTCTTAGAGAACTGCCACAGTTCCCTGAACACAAAATCTTTGCTTAGCAATAAAACATCCCAGAACTCCTGGCAGGTGCTGTGCCTGCAAGGATGGATGCCATGCAAATCCAAAGGGCTGGGAGAAGGGAAAGCTCTCAACATACACCTGGTGAAAAGCTGTAGATCCACAAAACCTTCAAAGAATGTGAGTAACTCTCAGGCACAGGCTCCACACGGAAAAGATGATAGCTCCTCTATGTTAGCTCAAGTGGAAAGCTTGGAAGTGCTACAAACCCAGCAAACATTGATGTGTGTATGTTTTAATGGAAAACAGAGTAGAAAAATGACACAGCAACTGACCTTGACAGTTTTGCAAGGGATAGTGCTTCCATGAAGAGATTGGTTATTCCCACTGAGTGCCACAGGGCTGCCCAACAGGAGACAGAGGTCCTCTAATTTTTTTATTTTTCAAATGCAAGAATTTGCTGTGGATAATGCAAGACTGAAATTGCTTTTAAATATAAACCACTTGAATATGGTTCTTACATAACCTGAAGCTATTGCTTGGATTTTTAGTTCTCTAATCCTACATATCCTTGGTTTTCATTTGCAGGTTTCAAAGATTGACCAGTCAGGTAATGCAATTTATCTGTTTTACACAGGTAAAAAGCACCACGGAAGAGATAAGAATTAGGCTCCTGCTATTTAATCATTCTTTCTATCACCTTTGTAATTTTAAGAAAGGATTGATATTGATAGTGACTTTCCCTTTGGCCTTTAACCAAATAGCCAAATGTGTGCACTGGTATCAGTAACAACATCTGAGAGGGTCTGTGGCAAAAAATAGCAGAAATGTGTCTTGTTGAGGATTTTCTTTCCTTGTGAGACTCAATTTCTGCATATTTCACTTGACAAAAAGTCTTCTTTGTTTCTGACCAGATATTTCTTTACCCAGTTGGATGCTGTAACACTCATCGTGAAGGAAAGACAAAACCTTCAGCCCTTTCCCTGGTGTTTTCAGTCAAAATGTGTGACCAGCAATTGAGCACCCTTCGAACCCTCGTTAAAAAGTACCTGCATATTTCATCACGTTTATGGCAAGACTTAAATGGGGCTCCCAACAGCTCAGATTCTCTTAACTCCAATGTTTTAATGAAACCAACAGTGGGGATCAAAGGTTTCTCTCATACTCTGTTTCCTTACTAAATGCATAAGGTCCGGCTGAGCTAAATGTCACATTCTGACTTGCTTGATTTAGCCCTGCTATTTAGTAGTAATTATGGACAGAAGTCTCACTTAGGTGTATTGATCCAGTCTTTAACATGAGGAATAAATTCAGCAGCTGAGCTATGGAAAACACTGGATGAATTCTCAATTCATGGCTCTCCACAAAGAACAAAGGAGCAGCAACACATTTGCTGTAGCACGAATTCTCACACACGTATGTCTGGAGTTAAAATACACTAAAAAAAGCTCCTCCTCGAGGAGAAGCCACAGCAAAAGCAACAAAAACCCTTTGGCCCACCAATAAAGCCATGGAAGAGGAAGGTTCCAATCCTGCCTCCATGGAAGGTAGTATCTCAATTCAGGAAAGCATTTAATCATATGTTTCGGTCCATCAGAATTCATGAGAGTCCTTAAGTATGTGCTTATTTTTAAAAGATGCTTAAGTGTCATTGATTTCAAGTACATGTGTAAGTGCTGTCCTCAATATAAATGATTTCTGAAACCAGGGTTGATGCAAGTTTTATCACTGATTTTAGTAAGAGCAGAACAGGAACTGAAAAATTTAAGAACCCTGAATGCTTATCCAAATTGAATGTCTACATGACAATAAGGGAAGTGTAATCATGGAATGTTGCATATTTATATTTCTGCTACCTAAGTAAAAAAATTTTGGGACTAATGAAAAATCCTAAGCTCCTCATGCTAACAAAAGACATTTACCACAAAGGAGTAAGAACTTCCCTACCTCTGTTTAACTTGACACATATTTTCCTATTTTAGAGGTTTGTGGAGGGTTTTTTAAAGACTAACAATACAATTTTCTGGTAAACATACTTATTTTTTAAGTTATAAAAAAATCCATAATATAATTCTATGGGAGTTACCATAATAGACTGTAACAGCTGCTATGGTCTATTGTGTAAATAAGTAATTACAGAATTTACAGACTATCATGTAAATATGTAATTATGGACTTTTTAAAATGTGCATTATTTCCTCGATAGTCTATCATTTAAATATGTAATTATGGACTTTAAAACATGTATTATTTACTCAGACTGCAACAGCTCCTTGGGACAGAGCTGTTCTGGCCTATCGGGTAAACATGTAATTACAGAAATTTTAAAAATATGTATTATTTATTTGCCAGTGCTGCTGTCAATACATCATGGCAGCCATTTGGAAGTGGGTATCATATAGTCAATATTCTGTCAAGTTTTCATTAGTTACTCGAAGTAAATGTTCTGGTCTGGTCCAAGGGAAGAAACATTCCCAAGTATGTGCTTTTGGTGTGGTTTAATCCCAGAGGAATCTAGTTTTGGTTCTGGGAGAGCACTGCACAACAAGAACCCCAGTGCTGGAAGTGGGCCTGATCCCTGCAAACATTATTCTTCATCTCAACTAAAGCATCAGGGTGGGAACACCCACAGAACACAATCCATGATGCCACTTGCATCCCAATTTCTGTGCATCTTAAGCAGGAGACAGGTTGGAGCAAACAGTTCTGCAATTTATCAAGTGAGGCATTTTTGTAAAATAAAGAACTATGAAATCCAGAAAGGCTTCCAATGACGAGAAAATTTTCTTCAAAGTGGTGGGAGAAACTTATTAAGGGGGTTTCACCCATCCAAGATGGAACTTCAAAGACATTACTATTCAGAAAAAGGGATAATTACCATTACCATTAAATATTTATGTTTCTAAATTACCCATAGGCCCCAGTCAGAGATGAATTCCAGGTGCTCTGCAAACATTTATGAATATCCCAACCTCAAAGACTTCACAATTTAAGAAATATTTTCTAATATATTATACTCTATAGAATGCTTTTTAGAAGCAAAATGAATGTGGTCTTAGGCCAAAATGTATGCACTGAGTTTATGATCTGCTGTGTCTGCATCTATTTACCAATAATTCTAACACTTAGGCATGATTTCCCTAACAGACCACAGCAAAAAACCAGAACCAGAATAACTTATTCTTGTAAATATATAGGACAGTTATGTAGCATGGGACTGTGTTATACCACAAACAATTCTGTCCTTACATTGGAAATAGGAGTGGAATTGTCACCTACCTAAAATTATCTCCTCACCTAGAAAAGGAGAGAGAAGATAAAACTCAGAAAAGAAAAAAAAAGTAAATTAAAGATAAGGAATATTGCCATAGTAAGATATATTTATTTTTCATTTTTACTGATGTCACTTTCTCTATGGTCTCCAAGTCTCGTGTAATAATAAAGCTCTAAGAACTGAAATTAAATAGAAAACAGTAAGAGTATTGAAAAAGCCAAAATAATTCCCATCCTGATGAAAGATGGTAGGGTATTGGCTGGAGTTAGACTGAGCCCAGCAAATTCAGCTCAACCCTTCAGGATGGATCTGGACTAACCATTGCATGGCTGGAACACGACCTCTGAGGAGCAGAACGGGACCTCTGAGGGGAAGAACCCTGGGATTACTTAAACCTGAGAAATTATGACAGGCAGAGACACAATGAAGTTCTTCGGATACATGAGAAGACAGAGAGGAATGAACAGACTCCTCTTTATGTCCAATTTAGACAGAACAAGTGGTAATGAAATTCAATACACCAAGGGAGATTTAGGTACATTGGCTACCCAGGAAGACTGCAAAACCTTTGTGGTTTCTAAAAATGGAGTGAACAAACTTTCACCAATAATGGCACAGTTATCCCACCTTTGAGAAAAGAATACAGACTCTCCACATCCTTTCCTGGCTATTTTCTGCAGGGCTTTTTGCTCCAGAACAGACCACAAGCCACAGACTCAGGCTTATGCCTAAAAAAACTATGAAACCCACCCCAATTTTACACATGAAAGAAAAACAAACAAACAAACAAACAAGAAAAAAAGGAGGCTGAATCGTATGACCATATAGATCTTTGATACAGGCTAAATAATGTGTATCCCATTATTATAATATATATTCAAGATATATTATATCTATATAATTATTACAGTATATAATTATACATTATATTATTAATTATATATAATTATTATTCTATTATTCTATTATTCTATTATTCTATTATATATTATAATGAAGATCCTATTTTATATTAGTTCTCCTGAACAAGAATGTCCTGCCCCCTACCCAGAGTCTGGCAGCCCCTACCCAAAGACAGCACTCAGAAAGACACAGATTTCAACAGGTTGTTCTGAGCTGCGAGAAAGTGATTTGTGGGAAGACACTTTCTTATCTCCATATATGTACCATGACCATATATGTTATTTTCAACTTTAAAAAGGTCACAGTTCATTACAAAAACAGAAAAAAATCATCACATCCCAATCTATCGTTCACTTAGCAAGAGAAAAAAGCTGGCAAGAAAATGTATGGGAGAAAGCAACAACAGCCTGAACAACTGATAAATGTGGGTGCTGTCACAATGAGAACCAACCATCCACATCTGGAACACAGAAGCTGTGAAATCTCCAGCCACGACAAGGATTTTCAGCTCTCTGTGATGAATTCCACTGACCATGGATTTTCTGTAATAACGAGCCTGGCTTTCTAACAGTCCTTGGAAATTCTTGTTCTCGAGGTATTTCACCACCTGTGCAAAGCAGGTAAGTTATGTAGGAAGAGTCTTGGAAGCAGGCTTGGAACCAAACACTGGAATTGCCTTCCAGAACCTGGGAATTTTCCACAGTCCTTGCTCTTCTGAGCTGTTTATTCTGGAGCTCAGCCTGCATTTGCAAGGTCATGCCAGATACTACTAATCACACTGAGTTGCCTATGCGTGAAATCCTCATTTTTTGCAAAGCTCACAAATATATGTTCATGTCATAGCACCTTAATGTCCAGAGATGGCTGGGGCACTCCAAAGCAAGGGGGGCTGCCCCACATGCTCTGCCTCAGTGTGGCAAAACAAGGCCAAGGGGGAAGTTCTCACCTGAAGACTGAAAATTTAATGGGAAGGTTTTTGGAACTAGGTGGAGGGGAAAATATAGACCTTGCTTTGTGTGTTTGCAATCAGTTATGTGTGAAGTAGACCCACCAAAATGGGAAGCAGTGTCCATTTTGTAGCAGTAATTATTATTGTGAAGCCATTTTCAAGGTGGGATTATGGGCAGTAAACCGCTGGGACTGGCTGTGCTGCCCATGCGTTAAATCCTCATTTTGTGCAGACTTAATGAAAAAGATAGTTTCTTGTAATATGTTCTGTCTTGTCAGTTGCTCCTACACAGCAGTATTGGGATGCTTTGTTTGTGCTTATTACATGGAGTGATAATTTTTTTCACATGCTCTTCCTGTAAACGTTCCACCACAAAACATTCTGTTAAACTGGAATTAAGGTTGTAAATATGCATTAATAAGTTAGAGCAAATGCTGTACTAATTGCCTGCCCACACAACCTCACTGCCATAGATGGAGAAAAAGCTGCTGAAGAACGTTGCAAGCTGGGTTCTCATCCCAGGAATGTTATTCTACCTCCACATACAGGGGTCTGACAGAGAATCAAATCCTGTGCTGAAGCTCATAAGAAACACACGCTTGAGTATCAGGAATGCAAGATTGCACTCCCACTTTACAAACATAAAGAACAGGATTGCAAAAGCACTTGTCAGTGGCCTAAATCTGCTCCACTTGGAGTAAATGGCATTTTCACCACTGGCAGTAGAACTAAGCCAGTAATCCCTCCTTTTGGAAACCCTATCCTGGGAGACATGAATTAAACAAATCCTCTCCTTTGTGATTCGAATTAAACAAAACAGTTTGGGTTTCTTTTGTTCTCTCAGCTAACGTCTTTGTACAGTCTCATCAGTCTTTCACCTACAGTTACATCACAAGATGAACCACACATCAGAGTGATCCCAAATTTACCTTCTGTTCCAGCCACATAAAATACATTCTACTGTCAAAATTCTCTGCTAATTCCTTCAGGAATCAGTCAGTATTATTTTCTCTCTTCGCTCTGACAGATCTGTCCATTCCTGTGGCTGAAATTTTTCTTTTCCATTTCATAAGATCACATTTTATCATCAACAAATTAGGAGAGAAAAGAGTTATCAGAGAGCAGGCAAATCAGATAATAATTAACAGAAAATTAAATAACGATAATTAATAATGATACCTTTCTCTGCATGATAATACAAAAATTCATAATGGTGTTGTGAAGCTTGGTTTATTCCTACCTGTAATTTACTTTGAGGTCTTAGAATAAAAGGTGCTTAGAATTGAAAAATATTATTATTAGCATAAAAATGAGGTATGTTCTATTTATTTCGTGTATTAATTTAGCTGAATATATTATTACACAACTTTATACTCTAAGCACAAGGTCACACAGGATATGACTTGTCACACTGTGTTGCCTATGCATGAAATCTTCATTTTGTGCAGAGCTCTGAAATATATATTCATGTCAGAATATCTTACTGTCCAGCAACAGCCCCAGAGTTTCATTCTATTACATACTGGGGAAACAGATTCAGCATCATTTGAGAGATCTCTTCTTCTCTCAATACTCGAATGAACTCTCATTAATCAAAAACCTACAAACACTCACTATGAGTGACCCAGCCCCAGTAATGCTCTCCTCAGTCTGGGACATGATGACATCCATTCCACCAGCATTGTTTTGTCAATTTGTTTTGACTATCATGGTCAAACAGCCAAAAAAAGAGCATTGATTTTACACTTACTAGAAAACAGATCCTAACTTCACAATAGATGAATGAAATTGTTTCTAGGGATGGAATTTCTCTGGCACTGTCACGGCTGCACACACTGCACAGACCTCAAGACAGAAAATGCACCCTTCTTCAAACTTCCTTGGAGCACTCACTGGAAGTTCAAGCTCTGCTTACACTGAGCACACTGATGGTCACAGTTTGATAAACACGAGTTCCTGCAGAACTCTGTTAACCACCTACTCATCAACTTGTCATTGCTTTGCCCAGCTTTAGGTGTTTTTCTCCCCTAAACACATTCCTACTGCAGAAACAGAAACAAAATTATTTCAATGCTATGTCTCAGGGCAGCCTTTTGTTTTGTTTTGTTTTGTTTTGGTTTTTTTTTTTTTGGCAGCCAAAAAACTGAGATTTAAGTATAAACTGTTCTAAGTGGGATGCTTTGCTCAACAAAATTCTTAAATCTAAAGTAATGTCAGTTTGCATTAAGAAGATAAATATTCCCTTGGTCTTCACGGGCACAGTAGAAAGCAACAGAAGTTTAGAGATCAGAGCAGATCACCAGTGTAGCCTCCAGACCAGAACAGCAGGTTTGACATGATACTCAAGCAAATAGCCAGAACAGAACAGCAATTAACAGTTAAGGGGCCACTTAAATTAAGAACTTTCCTTGAGAAAACAGCCTCAGACCTTCAGAGACTCTGGGAAGTAAAGTGGCTAAAGATCGAAGTGCATGGGGAGTTTCCTCAATAGGCCTTTTATCCGCAGAATGTACAAACCCAGAAAAGCCTGGCTGAAATGTCGATGTAGGGGAATGTAGCTGCGCAGAGGAGGGAATAACGAGAGGAAAGGAAACAAGAGATTTTGAGTAATGACCTCCTAAGCAATGGAAGCATAACTTTCTTTTCTGATGTCTCCAGAGCCAAAATTTTGCATGGTTTGACATTTGGTGCTAACCTGTTTTGTAGCCTCGCCACGCAACGTGTCACCACAACATTTGGTAATGGAAAACAGACATCAAGGGTTTGTAGCCAGCCCTTGGTGAGGCCACTGCCCCTCCCTCGGTGCTCCCAGGCTTAGCAAAGGGATGGATACACGCACTGAGAACCAAAGCCACAGCCCCTGGATAAACACACCCATAAGCACCTCCACCCATTTCTCTCTCACTCACTGTTTCGGTGCACCACCACCACCGTGCTGATCTGAGAACAGGCTTCTCACCATCACAAAACACACAACGGTAAAGCCCACTCCCACAGATGAGTGTGAAAAGGGAATGCCTTAAACTCCCTGTCCCAAACACTTTTTCGCTTACACTGCTTCATAACTCTACAATAGGAAGCATTTTTTCTTTCATTCACGAATTTGACCTCCACGAACTTTTTAAAGTCAAACAGCTGAAAGAGTTAATAAAGACGTATTTTTGCTACTTTTCTCAATCTCACACAGCTCAATGCGCTCTGAATTTGGGACATGTAGGAGCACAGCCTCAGAAATATTTGTAGGTTCATCACTGTGACAGAAAAAGCCTGGAACCAGCCAAGTGTCTTTCCCAGCCCCTACGTCCTGCTACCTCAGTAGTCATTTTGCCGGGTCTTTCTGCTGCCAAGCCCTGGAAGCAATCCATGCATCTCCCAAACATTCCGATACAGGGATGAGTGCGGGTGCAGCAGGACTCAAAGCCAGAGTATTCGGGTCACAAAATCAGAGGGAGGCCACTGCCCCTTAGCCACATCCAGGAGGGCAGAGGTGCCAAATTAGTTTTACAGCTTTCTAGCACTGAGATGTGTCTGGGGCTGGGGGACTTTTTGATGGACGCATGGGAGCAACACTTGCAGCCTGCTTGAAAGGGTCATTTCCACATTTCACAGCAGTGGCCTATGGCGGAGAGGGGGCAGTGTCAGGTCAGCAGTCTGGGGGCTGGTGTTGGCAAGGGGAG